>CAIGQQ010039955.1:3254907-3283392 GCA_903798035.1 Danio albolineatus
TGTGTGTGTGTGTGTGTGTGTGTGTGTGTGTGTGTGTGTGTGTGTGTTTAAATAAATGATCAGGACAAACAGATGGTTAAAGTATAAAGAAAAAGTACCATTGTTACTTTCATCAGTTTTAGCATTTAATCCACCTTGATTCATCTGCACAGACACCGAGCTATATTAATACATACTGTAAACTATTACGCTGCTTCCTTGCGAGCTGTTCTATGTGCTTCAGGAAATGCTAATTCTTGTGCACTTCTAAAATAGATCAGTTCCTCTCTGATCTTTTGCATGTGAGCAAAGAGCACTAAGTGTTGATTTAAAGTTTTGTCACAGATTTAAAGACTGGACTGTTTCTTTCAGGCGGGCTTAGCATTGAACCCTGCGGGCCTCCTGCCAGGCGCTGTGCCACGGGCTCCAGGAGCTGTCAGTGTAATCCCTGGACTGGCAGACACTGGCCTTCCCGCAGCTGCCAGGATGATGCCTGATCATCAGGGCTCCAGTGAGGGCGGTGTGAGCTTCGACTCGCCCGCTCTGATCAACACACTTCTGAACGCTAACAAGGTGAGTTACTGATGGTTCACGCTTTCAGATGGTGTCTTGACATTTTGCTTGTGTATAGGGCTGCATATTAACTGTTGGGGAAAAAAAACCTGACAATGGGATTTCTATTTAAGACTACACAGTACTAATGACTGGCGTACTTTTTATTGAGATATATAGTACGCGCACATTAAGCAGTTTTTGATCATTTAGTTAAATGTAGCATTATTTAATTTTTTTTATATTTGAATAAAAATAGGTCGAACAAGTATAGAATTTGAATGTTACACACAAATATGTTATGCTTCTGGGGAGTGATATATTGTTTCACACATATTGTATTTAAAATACTAAAGTAGACACTTCACTTGCATTTAATTTGCTTTATATGTGTGTAAAATGACTTTTGTAAATTTTATTTCATATGGGCGACAAGATGGGACATCGCTTCTTTAACTTATGTATGGAAATCCTACTTGCAGAGATGAAACAAAGACAGTCATGAAATGGCCTCAACAGAGTCCAGACCTGAATGTTATATATAGAATGCATAGGCAATATTATTGGCAGTTCAAACTGTTGCTTGATGCTAAAGAGGTTTTTTTCTAGTACTGAAAAATGTCTTTTTCTTTAGTTTTCATCTCTGCTTTTTTGACCAATTAAATACAGTGTGTCCGCGGGGTCTTAAAAAGTAAAATCAATGTGTGTGTGTATGGATTTCCCAGTGATGGGTTGCGGCTGGAAGGGCATCAGCTGCGTAAAACACATGCTGGATAAGTTGGTGGTTCATTCTGCTGTGGCAACCCTGGATTAATAAAGGGACTAAGCTAACAAGAAATTGAATGAATGAATGAAAGTCTTAAATTCACTGAAATATTATCTTGTTTGTCTTAAATCATTTAAAACAGGTCTTAATTTTCCTTTGTTTATGTAAAGCTACTCAATCGATCCAACACATCCAGTCACCAGTTATACAAAGCTTTGAGCAAATCTCTGTTTATTACTAATAATATAACAGTCTGCTTTGCAAACATTGTTTAATAAGTTTTTTTAAGTTATGTTGAAAAAAATTGTATTTATAGAACTAGGGTCTGCTTGCTTTCGCACATTATATAAAATATAAGAAATAGTGAATTAGAATTTTTAATTAGTTTTTTGATGGGTCAAGTAAAAAAAAATATGTTGGGCCATTAAAAAATCTGTAGTGTTTAGCCCTACATGAGTCTGAAATTTCATCTCAGTTCTTAAAAAGTCTTAGATTTGACCTGGTTAAACCTGCAAAAACCCTGTAAGTATGATAAAATAACAGTATAAATAATATTGTAATACAAAACTGAGTAATAAAATGTATATATATTTTTATTTAGTATTCGCTAATAAAAAATATAATTATACTATTGTGCTGTAATAAAAAATTAGTAATGAATGTATTTAATTTTTAGTATTAGCTAATAAACTAATATTTATCTTAATTGTTCCATCAGTAATTATTAAGCTTTTAATTTGATGGGCTGCCACAAATAAAAATGTGTGCTGTCTGTTTCTGAGTGAAGCATGGCAGTTTTCACTTACACATATACAGCTCATGATATCAGGTGTGAAAATGCTATGCCTCACTATATAAAGACATGCAACACTAAACTCGCTACATTTAAATAGTCAGCAGCAGTCACTACTCTGTTGTTAATTTGCATGACTAAAGCGTTTTTGCCATAAGCCTCTGCCTTTTTTGGATTGATATAGAACCACATGCTGAAAATCAAGAACACCATTCAATCTGCCGCAACCATTGCCTCTCTGTTGGGTGTATTGGTTTGTGTCACACAATTATTCAAATTTGTTGCGCTTATAGTGATTTCAGTGCAGTAGAGGCAGCACAACTTTAAGCAATACTAAACTGCAGTGAAAATGCTGACGAACTGTACTGTAATGAGATGAGAAGTCGCTAAAGTGGCAATGCAAATATGTTTTAAAGGGGCTTTCTAGGTTTTTAACTCACCCTTAAGTGATTCTAAACCTTTATGAGTGTCTTTCTTCTGTTAAAAACAAAAGAAGATATTTTGAAGAATGCTGAAAACATGCAACAATTGACTTCCATCAAAGGTAAAACAAATACTATGGACAAATACTATAGAGGTCAATGGTTAAAGATTTACAGCTTTCCTCAAAACATCCTCATTAGTGTTCAACACAAGAATGTCAAACAGGTTTGGAACAAGTAAAGGGCAAGTAAATGCTGACAATAGAAATTTTTGGATGAACTATCCCTTTAATTTAAATGCTATTTAACAATGCATATTGCAGTAATGATTTTATATTAATATGGCTGCATGAAATCCGCTTTTGTAAGTAGAGTATACATTCAATTTGTATTTTTCTATTGCAGGGTCGAGCTAAAGGCGCAGGTAAACGACGACCGCAGACGAGGGCAGCGAGACATCTTGCAGCACAGCAGTCTGATGAAGCTTCTGGCGAGAGCGTCTCTGTTCAACACAGTGAACCAGCAGCGGCTGCTTCACTCCCTCCCTTCAACCCCGTTTCAGTGCGACCCTCAGCGCTTACTATCCCCGTCAGTGCCCCGGCTCCCGCCAAGAGCCCAGATGAAGCAGTCCGGCCGAAGAGATTTCTGGATCCTGCAGGCGATCTGTTTGAGTCGGATGATCTCTTCGCCACAAAGCCTGTTTCCTCCTCCAAACACAAAGTCAAAACCCCTGAGGAAGGCCAGAAGAAAGTCTCCAAGACAGAAGACGTCACACCCTCAAAGAAAGACCAGGCCCCGTCTATTTTCGAAAGCCACGAGGAGGATCTTTTCACCACAGTGAAACGGAAATCTGTCCAGAAAGCCAAACACATGGCGTTTCTTGATGATGGTGGGGATGATAGCGACGAAGATATTTTCGGAGGAGGAAAAAGTAAAAGCATAGAGAGTAAAAGCTCCAAAAAAGAGGCCAGCTCTGTAAAATCAGACATTTTTCAGGTAAATATTGCACAATGGATATTTTCTTTGGTATTATAAGTGGTATTACTTGGGTGTTCATTAAGTCAATTATGGTCATGAGTAGTAGTTTGACTAATATATATTTGTGTGTGTGTGTGTGTCTAATGACAATAAAATTGAATGTTTACAGGATGAAGTGAAAGATCCTCCCAAGGCCCAGAAGAAGCCCAAGGAAGCGTCTATGGATGCAAGTTTGTTTGATGACGATGTTGATATTTTCGCTGACTTGACCGGCACCTCAAAGCCAAAGGAGAACAAGGCAAAGAAGAAAGTGGAGGCAAAATCTATATTCGACGATGACATGGGTTAGTTATCTCTGCAAAACACTCCTCGCTCTGATTCTTATCATTGGCTTCACATAGAAGTTGTTTCATCATCCTAAAAAAGAATGTATGCACATTAAGGATGTATAATAATTATAGTATACGATAATAACTGTTGTTTTAATAATATGCGAGCAGACATGGAGTATTAAAAAAGCATTCACTGTATAATGAAGCCTTTGAGAATATGTATGGGCCGGTATAAGATTCTGACGGTATGATAACCTTGGATAAAAATATCAAGTTTTCACGGTATTGTGATTACTGCTCTAAAATATATTCTTTTTAAATATCTGGGTAAAAAAAACTTTTCCCCCTTATCAAATACAATATGTTTTATTTTAGGAAATATTTAAAATAGTTTGGAACAGTAAACATGTCAGGCTAAGTAATTGAAATTAATTACTGGCTTCTGCTGTCTTTTATTTGTCTCAAAAACACAGATTTTTTTTGTGACAATTTAAAACGGCATCTTTGGATAGAGATACTGTTGAAAAATGAAAAAAAAAAAAAAAAAAAAACGTACACATACCCTAGGAATGGTATCGCAGAAAATTTTGGTGGTTTTAAAACCTTGACTTTTCCAAACCGCTGTATACGGTTTATACTGCTATACCGTTTATATCGCTGTACCGCTGAAAACGGTTATCGTCCCATGCCTATTTGAGAATGCAGTTGGAATTGAAGTTATGAAAAATAGCCTTGCATGGGTTTTGGCTTTGTGTATTTCTATGATACAGTATTAATATCACACTGGCGAGAGTACAGTTTTATTAAATAGTGGTGCTTGAGCACGATCGCAAAAGTGATGACTTTATACTAACAGTTTATTAAGTTAATATAGTTAATATTGAGGGAGATGTGTTTTAGGCATTAAGTATTTTTCTTCTAAACAGCAGCAGGACACTTTAATTTTGTCAGATTATCTGTTTATAAAGGCCGTCATTTGCTTGGTTTATAACTGAATCAGCTATTTAAAGGAATCTCTCATTAAGATAAGAATCACCTTCTGGTCATGTTTATTTCCCCATGATGGTACCAGCACTTGCCAAAAATCATTCATTCATTCATTTTCTTTTTGGCTTAGTCCCTTTATTAGTCTGGGGTCGCCACAGTGGAATAAACAGCCAACTTATCCAGCATATGTTTTACACAGCGAATGCCCCTCCAGCTACAACCCATCACTGGGAAACATCCATACACACTCATTCACACACATACACTACAGACAATTTAACTTACCCAATTCAACTATAATGCATGTCTTTAGACTGTGGGGGAAACCCATGCGAAAACTGGAGAACATGCAAACTCCACACAGAAATCCCAACTGACCCAGCTGAGGATTGAACCAGCAACCTTCTTGCTGTGGGGCTATTGTGCTATCCACTGCGCCACCGTGACACCATCATCAACTGAAAATATTTAGTTATGATTATTAGAAAACAAGATGCATCTTTTGGTCAATATCATCACATTATTTAGTTAGGCATAACGTCATGTGTTGTGCATATTCCCTTTCATATGATGCTTCTGAAACAAAAATAAAATTAAGACTGTCAGCATATCAATTATTAATATTAAATTAACGTGTTAAAGGGTTTTCAGTATAATATATATTTTTTATAGTTTTTTTCTCAGCAAAAATACAATACTGTCATGAATTTTTACCCTAATTTAGAAAATACCCCCACTAAAAACCAAAGATCTTATCACGCAGAGAAAGATCATGTGATGACACAAAAGAACAAAACAAATTTAAAGGGTTGGTTCACCCCAAAATGAAAATTATTCACTCTATGAAATATTTATTCACTCTGTGCAATGCAATTATGTAGTACCTGAAAATACACAAGCACTTAATTTTTTGGAGTGAGATGCTAACGGTCTAACCTGATTTAATGATCTATGCTAAGCTAAAAGTTCTCCAGCTAGACCCAGAGATTGGCTAAATGGGTTCAAAATTTCAAAGGGCTCCTATTTGACCCGTTTTTACCCGTCGGTGAAGTTTCAGCTCAAAATTCGTTACGTCAGATAACAGCCATAGAAACAGACAAGGATGAAGCTGAAATAAGGTCACCAGCCAAAAATACCCTGGGAGTATTTGATGTATTTGTGGTGGAGTTTATTCAAGCCTTTCTGAAACAATGAGTCATACATATACGCCGTTTGCAGTACACACACACACACACACACACACACACACACACACACGTATGTATGTATGTATGTATGTATGTATGTATGTATGTGTATATATGAGCGTGTTTACTGACACCGTGTAGCCATGGTGATCATTGTGGTTAAGAATTATATAGTGACTTTACTCTCTTTATGACAAACATGCTCTGTTTTAAAAACGTTTTAAACTTATAAAAATTTATCATTGATGTGCAGCTGATCACAAAGAGTTGTAACATGTTTTAATCCCAGTTTCTGTGGACATTTGTATACATGCTATTATGGAGACATGGCACCTGTCAGTCATTTCGGTGGGTGGGGAAAACCGCACTCCTACCTCACGTTGCAGTGGGCCTCAAAATCACTGTGATTTGGGTCCAATTTTAACATCAGTAAATTAAAAAAAATTAAAAAGGGACTTGTTGTGTTTATATCACTCCAATATGACAGTGGACATACTATACTCTACATACTGACAGTTCTGTCCAAACAGCTTGCAAAAGTTGATTTTCATCATAGGTGGCCTTTAAAAATCCACCGTTTAACTCTAGGGGGCTTGTAATATGAGCCTGTTTTCAAAATAAAATAAAATAAAATAAAATAAAATAAAATGAAGTGTTCCTTTTAAAGATTTTTTGGGCTCTGTGTTTGGGTAATATCCTTAACCTCAAACAAGAAAGACACACTCTAAAGTACTAACTGGCATCTGCTTTCCTCCTCTCACCTTCACAGATGATATCTTCTCGACTGGGACTACAAAACCAACAGTAAAGCCATCCTCCAAGTCCAAGAAGAACCAGCCCATCCAGGAGCCCGTCTCAACTGCAGAAACAGCCCACAATATTTTTGACGATCCCCTGAATGCATTTGGTGGGAACTGAGTTTCCTTCATATCAGCTATGTGTTTAACTCTGTAGCTCTGTTCGTGGCCTAAAAGAAGGTAGACGTAATCTAACACCGTTTGTGAATAATTTAAACTCTAATCTGTGAAGTCATCTGATTGGTAAACGATGTAGCGTCATCAAATGGCATTGACATCTGCAACGGTTCATGTGTCTTTTATTAGCACTTTAATGGTATGAATTGTGTGGTCAGGTGTAAAACAAGACATTCCTCTGACATTGTCAACTTAAGGTTTCATTTTCTAGTGTGGTGCCATAATTCTAAGCCTGTGCGCCAACATAAGTGCTTTTGTTGTTTTTATAACTTGAGCTGAAGTTTTCTTGTGTTGCATGTTGAAAAGATTTTTGGAAACTAAAGAAAATATATTTTATGAAACGAACATTATGTGAGTGCTGGAATTCAAACCTTTGTTTAAACTGATGGTGAACAAGCATTCGGATGAGAACATCTATAAACACTCAAGACAACACAAGTCATTGAAGTAAAAAGTAAACGGTACGTTTTGTATGAGGACGGATAAATAGAGAGAAATAAAATTAATAGAACTCCACAAAATATAAATATATATTTTAAAAAAACTAATAAAAAGAACAGATCAATATCCATCTGTTTTTTTATAACTTGAGCTTCTGCTTAATGACACAAGTTTGCTTGTTGCATGTTGAAATGATTTCAGAAACTAAAGAAAATGCATTTTATGAAGCCCTTCATGTATGAGTATGAGCGCTGAAATTCAAAGAAAAATTGCAAAACACTAAAACATTGCTTTCCTCAATTTCAAATATTGATTTCTTAATGTTTTTTTATTATTATTACTTTTAAAAAATTATTACCCATAAGTTCAAGTACAAACCATTACGGCACTTTCAATAATCCGATACAAACAGTGTTGATATAGAAGGAACATAAACAAACAAACAAACAAAAAAAAAAACATAAAATAAAGGAGGGGGGTCTTAATCAAGTGGTAGAAACGAGTCCAAGACATGTGAAAGCTTTCAGGCATTTCTGTTCCTCGTGAAATGAAGAGACTTACGAACATCTTCAGATCATTTCTCCATCCATTGAAGTGGGGTTTCATGTTTATAAATTTGCATCTATGAAAGTGTTTTGCTAGAATAATTAGGTTATTTACCAAAAAGTATAAGTCTTTGTCCTTCTAAAAAATGCCAACTCTGATTGAGACCACAGTTACATTTGTTCATTTGCATCTGTTTGCAATGCAGCCAGTTCTGAAAGTCCATCCAAAAATCTTTTATAACTTGACAGTGAAAAAGTATGTCCTACAGTTTCAATAATTTTCTCACAAAAGCCACATTAATTGTTTCTCCAGTTATATTTTTCATGTAAAAACCTATTAGATGGATAGATGTCATTTGAAATTTTAAATGCTAGTTCTTTGGCCTTAGGAAGAACCGGATGTGTGAAGTGTCGTTTTCTTTTTTTTCTTGCTTCTTCATTGCTGAGCTCTTGTCGAACATATTTTCTCCGACATGGAAAGTATTGTTTTGCCAATACAGTTCTAACAAACTTGTATTTATTTCAATGTTATACACTGAACATGGAATACGGTCCCAATTTGTTGTTTGACGCTGCCAGGGTGACCGGGGTAACATCCGGGAGATGGGAAGAGGAGTCGCGATATTTGCCCCGCCTATTCTGCGTTCCAATTGGACGAGCGACTCTCTTTTTCCACAACGGCTAATGTCATTCGCTGTCCTCCCTGTCAATCAAGGACATCACAATAGGCTGCCTCCTCTTCAGATTCTTGCATTCCCTCTTAATGGAGCCGCATAACATCGGAACAAAAGCAATTGTTTGTGGCTCGAAAAAATTAGATAGCGTTTTTCCGTGATGAAACGGAAAAGGTTTAGAAGGCATTTGTAAGCGTCTACAGCATCCGCTGTTAATTCGTCGGGCTGCCCGTGCCGCTTTGCTAAACCAGTTAGCAGCTGAAACAGAATTAAAACACCTTTTATTATAAGTTCCTGTCAGATAATAGTTCTGAGGCTGTGGAGGCTCAGTCTCGTTTACCTTTAGAGAAATCTCTCTGGCTATCGGGGTGTAGTATTTTTATTTTTCACCTGGGACATCAGCCAGTTCTCCGTGATCCATCTGTCCCTCCCTGCAGATCTGTCCTGATGCTGTCAAGGTAAGATGACAAATAGGTGCACGGAAAGACTGTTTTGAAAGTGGATGGAGAAGGATACTTTGTTTATTAGTCAATTTCGGCGAAAAAAAAATAGAAAAGCGACTGTTGTGGGTTTAAAACCACTTTTTGGTTGTTTAGACTAATTGTAAATAAACATTCTGATAACAACATCAATACACATTTAAGACAACACAAGTACCCGAAGTAAAAGTCGTACAGTATGTTTGTGTTAGATAGATTGATTGATTGATTGATTGATTGATTGATAGATAATTCATTGATGAGGCGTATTTTGGTTTAATAGTATGCATGCTTTAATAACTCAGCCAATATAACACGATCTGTAAAATAAATGCTTAAGATTTACTTAATATTGTTGTAACTTATTTATTCTCAATATGTAGTTTGAAGGAAAATTACTGTTTAGCGTTTTTTTACATTACACAAGTAGGAATAGGATTGATTTTAAAAAATAAAATGTGAAGAATAAGTAAATTATAAAAAGTAATTGAGTAAAATGTGATCACTTCATGTATTTTTCGGTCTGTGGGTAAAATCAAGCCCTTGGTATATCAGTTAAATGGTTATTTTTTGTAAATATGCATAACAATATTTTTCAGTATTTAAACTATTGCTACTGTGAAAGGCATTTTGGTCTGACAAGTGTCTTCTGCAAATCGTTATAAATTGTGGTACGATTATTACCCTTTTTTCCTCAAAAAATGACAGATTCTAGCATATGGAGAAAAAAATACATTTAAAGCTGTATAATAATAATAATAAAAAAAGATAATAAAAAAAGAAACTCATAAAAAGGTTACAAAGCAGATTTTTGCATTTAAAGTGGACCTGTTGTGCAAAGATCCACTTTTTATGGGGTTTAAATACAGGTGTGTGGTAACAGTCTGTGAACATAACCAGCTTTTAATGGTAAAACATATAAATTTTATTTTATATTGTCACACTTCATAAAAATGGTCTGCAGAAACACTTTTATTGACAATTTCCATTTATGTCATCAGAGGCAGAAAGTCCCACCCATTAGTGACAATTTCTCCCTCATTAGTATAAGAGTTAGGCTGCGTCCGAAACCGCCTACTACTTAGTACTGCACTGCTCGGTCGTTAGAAAAGTACATTCTATACAGTGTGAATGTGAGAAGTATGAATGAATTCGGACGTACTACATCAGCCATTTTGTTATGGTTACGTGACCTACCTGCGTCAGTTGTGTCGCTTCACTCCCATTCATGAATTCTCTCGCGGGGCATCATGGGATAGCGCAGCGTGCATGGGATGTGCACTTCAGAATCTCGCCGGAAGTAGTAAGTCATCCGGGTACTTCTCGCATACTGATTTTCAAATTCTATGAATTGGGACATACTACTCGGCTTGCATACTGTTTTTTGCGTACTGTATAGTATGGAAGTATGCGGTTTTGGACGCAGCCTTAGTCTTATTTTTGTCTAGTCTTGTTTAGTCTTTATTTCTATGCCACTATGCTGACACATAGGCATTTGTAGCTCCGCCCTCTTGTGAAAAGAGCATTTAATTTGAATTTAAAGCGACAGTATGGCACATGAGCGACAGTATGGCACAAAGCGTAAAACAGACAGTTTCTAAGAGTTATAATAAAACATAGTTTATTTGGTATTTTGAGCTGAAACTTCACATACACACTCTTGGGACATCAGTAAATTATTGTACATCTTGTAAAAAGGGGCATAATTGGTCCCTTTTAATGTTCCCTAAAGAACCTTTCAATTCAGTAATTCTTTAAAAAAAATCCTAGTGTAACTAAAGACCGTTTAAACACCATTTAAAGAAGCTTTTCCACTTTACAGAACCTGTTGTGAAATGGAAAGATTCCATTGGTGTTAAATAAGGCTGTAACGATACGCGATATGAAACCGTAATCGCGACACTAAGATCCACGATCCTGTGTCGCAATGTGTTAAGGAAGAATCGCGACACACCCGTGACTAACTTTTCAATCATGTAACGTCTTCCTGCAAAAGTTGAGCTAGTTGAAGAAGAACGTGAGGAAACATGGCAACTAACCCAGAGATTGCGGACCCTCCCTCTTCATATAAGTCAGCAGTATAGCAACATTTCAGCTACCCAGTGGAGATAAAGGATGGCGTGATCGACAAGACCCACACAATATGCCGTAAGTGCTTTAGTGACAAGTAACACAACCAACATACAGATGATACGTAAAGTACACACAGAATACGTAAAGAGGCTGTGATAGATTGGAAGATCAGCATATCAAAATTTCCCGTGACAACAGACAACGAAACATTGCCAATGCTGTCGAAGCGGCCGTTTTTTTTTTTTACCGCATATAAGATGCTTTGCTCACACTGTTAATCTGGCTGCACAGAGAGGGATGGGTGTTCACCAGATGTCCCGACTTTAATATGGGGTTCTTTGAAACTATGAATATTTAACTTAAATTTTATTTAGGTATTTTGTATGTATATATACATAGCTATTTTATTTACCAAACCAACACAATCTCACGGCAACTTGTGTTTTGGCGCTGAAGCATATAGCGCGCTGGTTTTGAAGCGCATCACCGCAAAGGTTATTCATTAATCATTATTCTTTTTTATCTAGTAGTTAACTGACCAACCAAAACTACATCACAATTAATATACAAATTATACCTAACGAAATTCGTTTCAAAAAGATATTTTTTTCCAAGAAAAATGTATGAATTATATTTTTGTTTGTGCCTGTCCAACTGTGCGGTGAAAATTTGTTCCGCTCCGGGGAAAATAAGAATTTATTGGTTCACAGCAGAAAGGGCACGGTCCGTGCGGGCTTTCTCCATCTTCTCAATTGTGTTGGGCACAGCTAGGTTCAGTTTGGAGGCATTTTGACGCCAGTGTCCATTCTGTGTCAATGAAATGGAAAGTTAGCGACATGTAAAGTGTCGTTTTTGTACTCGACCACATCTGTTGTAAGTGAAAAATACTCGACTGTGGTGGAATTGGGCTGTTGCAGCTCACCACGGATACGTTTGTAGGCTCGTAGAATAGCTGTTTTGGAGAAATATGTACGTCCGGATAATTCATTATAGCTGTCGGGTGTGGTTACGAGGTCTCCGAAAGAAGAAAAAAAAGTATTGAAAGACACTATTTTTTTCGCAGAGATTCTTGGTTACTGCATCAGTGCATTTGTTCCACCTCACACTGTCCCTCCTATATTTTGTGCATCGCTTAAATGCATCACTAATTGATGGCTGTACCTGTTCGTCTGACTTCTGCTTCGTTTTTTTTTTTACTGCATTGCCCATTTTGGCAGCCTCATTCTTGTGCGCTTTGTATAAATTAGTTGTGTTTCCTCCACATGCTGCCACATTTGTCAGGCAAAGTTTACATCTCTTAAATGTAAGAGAACTTGATTGAAAAAGAATTTTCAACATGCTCGAATCATCTCCACAATGGAGTTTAGTTCTGTTTGTTTTTCAACAGTATTTTGTTACAAAAAAAACAGAAGTGTTATAGCTTTGTCTATTTATTTATTTTATATTTGGCTATTTATATAGTTAATAATTTGCATGGTTAATCTTGTTCTTTGGTGTTCAGTTTATAAAGATTTTTCAAATGTTATTTGATAAAAAATATTGTTTAAAAAAAAATAAAAAATTCCCACCCCTCACGAAAAAAAATCGTGATACGAATCGAATCGTGGGTCAAAAATCGTGATACGAACCGAATCGTGGGTTTGGTGTATCGTTACAGCCCTAGTGTTAAAGATTCTTCATGAGCAACATGTGTTATTATTATTATTATTATTATTATTATTATTATTATTATTATTATTTATTTTTCAATGTTTCAATTAATTATTATTTTATTGTTTATTTATTCTTTGTGAATAAGTGCATTTATTGTAAAGTGCATATCACACATACATTGTTTTGATTCTTGAAAGCTTCTGCTTCCCCACAGGTCAATGCTCAGTGCATGATGTGTTTCTACTGTGACGGAGAAGACCTCTACTTTGGGCAGGGTTCACTGTTGTCTCTTCCTGAGCCCTGTCCTCCGCAATAATGACTGACAAGAGGAACCCACCGTTTTTCAATGATGACAATGTAGGCGTGCTGCACTACAAGCTGCCCTTCAGCGAGACCATGGAGCTGTTCATTGAGACTCTGACAGGAACATGCTTCCAGCTGCGCGTCTCTCCGTTTGAACAGGTCGTCTCAGTCAAGGCCAAGATTCAGAGATTGGAGGGTATGTGTTTCCTTTTGATTCATTAGACTGCACACAGTAAATGCTCTGGTAAAACGTTATGTTTTTTTAGATTGTGTTGACTTTCATTCCTCATTCTTCATACTTTCATTCTTTTGAAGAGGTTTTTAACACTGCAAAAACAAATACAGAGGTTTTTTTTAGCAAAAATAAATGGTAAACTCTTCATATAATCTAACTCTACAGTGTAAACAATACCTGTAAAATTAGTAATTTATAGGCAAACTATTGTAATTTCTTCCAATAACTTTTAACCTTGACAATTAAAAAAGGGACTTTTATTAACATTTTTAATAGTTTAAAGTGATTATATTGTCTGGGTTGATGTTGTATATTATGGTACAAAAACCTTATAATAAACTGCCAGTACATTTTCTGTTATTTTACAGATTCTGTTATATTGCTTTTATATATTATTTCTTATATATTTTATTATTTTAAACTATTAAGAAGTCACTTTGTTAGACTGTAGAGTTGATTTTTCAACATCAAAAGTCAACAGAGCTGAGATCAAGGTCCCATAATGCCATTCACAACCATAAATAAATAGAAAACACTTATGAATCACAAAATACGGAAACTGTTAATTAACAGATAATTTTTTCAGTGATACATTTTCTTGCCATGAAAATAGCTATAGAAGCTAGCATGGTGTTAAACACAAACAAACAAATGCTCTGTTATAACAAGGCATCACACTTGTTACTTTCATTATATTTAATGTGTTTGTTTCGATATGTTAGCGAGTTTCTTTTTTATGATTAGCAAATGGTCAGATTGAAGATTTCTAAAACAACTTTTTTTCAGGGAATTAACTTGTGTGGATTAATTGTTCACCTAAACAATAACAATGTGCATTAGCAAAATAAATATTATAAAATGTCTTAATGCAGTAACATTTAAATAACCGAGGTTTAAAAAGTACAATAATACAACACAACAGTGAAATTAACAAATATTTTTGCTATTGAAAATGACAGTTTTATTTTAATATATTGCAAAATGTCATCTATTCCTGAGATGTTAAAGCAGCTTAAGTACATTTTACTATTTTCTTATAATTGCCAATGTTGAGAATGTTTGAGCACTGCTTAATATTTTGTACATTGTAAGGAGCACAAAAAAAATCACAAGAACAAATAATATTGTGTGAATTTTTATTTTTTTTTTACTATAAATTGAACCAGTCTTTACTGTTTAATGCATGCTGGGTGTGTGAATACATTATTTTTAAGGCAAGTTGTATAATAAAAATGTTACAGTCATTTAATATTAAAAAGGGACCAAACACCAGTGGTGCGTAGGCCCTGTTGGAAAGACTGCATTTATTAAGTCTTTATAATTCTAGTGACTTATTATAATGGTTTGGTTAAACATATGCAAGCCCACATTTATTTTTATTATTTTATTTATTATTACTATTAAGTCAGTAATGTAATTAAGTAATGTGTTATAGCACATTTATTGTGTATGGCCATATACACAAAGCACTTCACAATCATGAGGGGGGTCTCTCCACACCACCACCGGTGTGCAGCATCCACTTGGATGATGTGATGGCTGCCACAGGACAATGGCTCTGGTGCGCTCACCACACACTAGCTATAGATGGAGTGGAGAGATCGTGATAGAGCCAATTCTGTGTGATTGGGAGGCCAGGATGATAAGGGCCGATAGTGGAAATTTAGCCAGGACATTATTATTATTATTATTATTATTATTGCATTATTGAATTCGTCTGAAACAATCATTATCCACTTATAAAGCTACAATGTAAACACAGTAAAAATAAATGCACTGATGTAATGACTGCATAGTGATTTATAATAATTTAAATGAAACAAATCAAAAACAATCAGTAGTTTTATTTACAGTAGTCTGATGTTTTCAGTCAGATTTAAAGAAAGAAATTGAGTCATTTATTAATAGTTGGTACACTCTGTAATTACGTTTGTTTAGCAGATCTATTCATGCAGTTCCAGATAAAACACGTGTCTTTCCAGTTTAACACATGAGCAATCAAAAAAGAAGATGAGAATAAATTGCATCTCTCCCTCACTATCAAAGCTGCCATTGTTATTGCTCAGTTGCTAAAATTGCTGCTTCTATAAAGCATCACATGGCACGGTTAAAACCGCTTTAGTAGAGTAACACATGGAGTATTTTTTGGGGATGAGGGAGAAAGCTTAAAGTCTGCATGAACTGGAAGCTGCTGAGACATATTTCAGTATGTTGATGCACTTCCAACTGAAATGGAATATTGAGTATGTACATTTCTTTTTGCACATCATTCCCCCATAGCGATCTAACATGAAGAGGGGCATGGTTAGGAATACTGTGGCTGAAGCCATCAAAGTGACCACCACACCATATGCGGAAGCAAAACAGACTTTAAATGGAGTTTGTTTACTGTGATTCTGGCTGAAAATTAGGACTTAGTGTTCTTCATCTGTGCATTTGATTGGCACGATGCACTTTACTGATAAGTGTGAAATGAAAAAGACAACAAAGGCTATCGAAAAAGGCAAATGGGATTTAGTCAGTCCAGATGTTTGTTGCATATGCTCTTTAAACATTTCAGTCCCAAGCGCAGATGGTTTTCCTTCCAGGATTCGTTAGACTGTGAGGGTTTGACTCTTTTCTGCAGTTAGCTTGATTTAAAGATGAATTTGTCCACCCTGTGGATTACAGGTGAAGATTGGCCTAGTTTTAGTTCTAACGTGTGCTTCTTTTGTGGCTAATCTTAGATGCACAGATTCACTTTGCATCTGAGAGCTGAAGCCACTGCACTTTTCCATTGATCGCACCAGATACTGAAACAAGTACTTTTCAAGGTGTGTTTCAGTGTGTTTACATAACCTTTTCACAATAAGATTATCCATTCAGAGAAGTGACCAAGTGTAAATAGACCCATAGAGCTTGCTTCGCTACACATTGGGGCACAGAGTGTGACATCAACCTCAAACATCAAAACTTGAATCTAGAAACATCAGCAGCAGCTAATATTTTCATATTTTAGTTTTTCAATGTTTTTAAAAGCACATTATATCTAAATAACTTAATTGTTTTCATTTAACAGCTCCTTTTCAACCATTAAACAATTCTAAGTGTTGGGTAGATTGTTCTGAACTTATGTATGTTCATTCATGTTAAATATAAATAAATAGGATTATATTTAGAAAACCATATCTTGTTTGTTATTTTTGATGCTTCACATGATTCATATTTATCACTTCTAAACTTCCGTTAAGGGTGCATAGAGAGCATTGAAGCTCAGAGAGCAAATATTTCAGTGCACTCAAAGAATTTTGCGATTGAGACTGCTCTTAAACTGGCTTAAAGCCTGATCAATGTCCTGACTACTGATCAAGGGAGATAATTGAGATGCACTCATAGTTTTATATTCCCTTTTGTGACATGCTGAAAATACTCTTACTAGTCAAAGAAGTGAATATCTTTGATAATCGAGGCCACATATTAAATTCTGGGTCGATTAGAGGGAAAGCAGACGATCAGCTTTTATTATTAACAATGGGTTAGATGCAGGAATAAAGATCTGAGTGACTTTGACAATGGCCAGATTGCGATGGCAAAGCAACTGTGTTAGAGTCTCTCTGAAACAGGTAGGCTTGTGGGCTATTCTTGGTCAGCAGTGGTGAGAAATTACCATCATTGGTCAGAAGATGTAAAACCCATAAACCAGCGACTGAGTGATTGTTGGGTACCCAAAGCTCATTTATATACGTGGGCTGCAAAGGCTATTCAGACAGATTCGAACCAACAGTAGCAAAGTTAAATTTGAATAATTGTAGGAATGGGTCACAACACACATCGTGCATTACACATTTATGTGCTGTGAATGTACATAAATGTATATTAAAAATCTTAGCTGCTGATTAAGGATGCATCTCGTTATTAGTTGTACTTGATCTCAGTGCTGCATCCAGACACCACCAACCACCACATTCTCATAGATCAATTAAATTCTACAGGTGTCCAGGGCCAGGCTCTACAATGATTTAAGTCATACTTAACTGACTGTTACCAGTTTGTAAATATAAATGGGCAGCTTTCAGTAAAGTGTAGGGTACCTCAAGGATCAGTTGTAGCCCCTTTGCTGTTTACAATACACATGCTACCCCTAGGAGACATCAAGACGTGACCTCTGTACATAAATGTATAATATAAGGCTATCGCTCTCTTTACCAATGTTCAATCATCGTGTTTTATCTCGCCCCTTTTCACAGCACCATACGACATAGTTTCGTAAGCTCAAACTCTAGTGTGACTGCAGCTTTAATTGTTGCTGTCCAAGTACAGCCCTTTGTGAAACTGCTGTTTCCAGATTGAAGTTGCTTCTTCCACCAAGATAATGCGCTTTGCTACACTGCACTCAGTGTTCTGAACTTGTTTAAAGAGCATGATAAGTTCAAGGTATCCGCCTTAATCCAGTTCCACATCTAGCATCTGTGCGGTGAGTTGGGTGAGTTCAATTCACAGTGGCTCAGCCTTGCATCCTACTGGATTTGAAGGATCTGCTGCTAAGATCTTGGTGCCAGTCAGATACCAAAGGTCATGTTGAGGGGTTTTGTAGAGCCCTCAGATTAATTTCAAATCTCAAACTTATGCACTGTTCCATAAAATTTGTAGTATAATTAGTGTAAGTCGTATTTTTACTTGTTTTTACTTGTCATTCAAAGAATAAGTGTTCTTTAAAAAACAGGATGATTTACATATCATTCAACTGATAAAAGCAAATGTGCTTTAGCTTGGATTGTGTAAGCAAAATTCTCTTATTGTTATCCTGATGGTGAATGCAGTTGTTTTCATGACAGGTATTATTTGGTATTTTATTTCACAAGTTTGGCAACGGGTAACTTCTTAACGAACACTGTTTTGCTAAGCTAGCTAGCTGCGCTTTGTTAGTAGGAAGAGTAATAGATTAAAATCAATTTTTCTGTCACCCTAAAACCATTTGCACCTGCATTTTAAACCATAATATTGTGGTCTAAAGTAAACATGAAGCAATCATGATAAAACAATTTAAAAGCTTCAAATTTCAATATTAAATCTTTCGATATTACTGAGCAACAGTTATTAATTCATTTGTGACAAGGATGCTCATCAGAGTCGGAAATCATTTCTTTGCTTCAGCAATTTACACGGACAAAACAGTTAGAAACCTCTAAAATATCATCCATTCAGTATTTTTAGAAAACATTGATCTAAACATGTATTAAATATGATAAAAAACAACGAAAGAATCTTCTTTTATGATGCAGCACCACGCCTCCAACTATGACAAGAATCCTTGTTCCCCCGATTCATAAAAAAAAAAAAAAGTTTTTTAGAGGCTAAATTCAAATCAGATTTCCCATACTACTTTAAAATTTGACGTTTATTTTATAAATATTGTAAGATTGTAATAAAAAAATGGTTCATATTGCTCAAATCATACACAGAAATAAGGGTCACCCCTACATGATCATCAATGGAAACTGTATATCGGTTGGTGATATGTTTGGTACAGCGGCTAAACAAAATGTTACCGAAAGCAATTTTTTCTTGCAGTATCAACTTCAAATTTTGTAAATAGTTTGTTTAAATATTTAGCTTTAATTTTCTGGCTAATAATTTCTTTTTTTTTTTATAATGACTTTTTATTTTATTTTAGGCTGTAACTGGTTCTGTAAAATACATATTTTATATATTATAATAAAATATAAATGTATTGTTTTATTGTTTTCATGATTTTTTTTCTTTACTTTTTTCACCTCTTGAAAAACCTGACAAGGGTCTTCTTTAAAATGAGACCAAACTTAAATCTGCAATTAAAGCATTGACGATCATTAGCAAGTTGAATGTGCCATTGTCACATCTGTGTTCAAAAAGTGGGTCTGACAGTCAAGGGGTTTAATCGTTGACTGGGCAATGTTATGTATTTCCATATGGGACAACACTAAACTCATACATCACTCAATTCAAACCCATAGAGTGTGGTGTACTGTATAGTGTGTCGTTTGAAACGTATCTCATGTCATGTCAGATTGGCACTGTTTTGTTGCATGTGGAGGGCCAACAGTATTCCAGCAAGGTTGTCATGTGTTTATATCATGCTGAAACAGCTTCTTAAACAAGAAGACATCTCGAACGGGACTTGATTTTGCCCATCAGTTATTGATTGAATTGTTATATCATTGTGGACTGCTGTTGGGTGATCTCATGTGAGTGACAGGTGGTTCCGCCTCACACCCAGGATACGCAGAGAGCTGGGGAAGCTTTTTAATAAAGGTTGTGAGGTGCTTGAATTTAAAAACATGCATCATTTATAAAATAAAATACTGCTAAAATAAATACTGCTAAAATATAATAGTTTCATGCTAACTTTAAATATGTTATAACATGTTATATGTTATAATATTACGCATATGGAGACTGTGTATTGTTTGAAAGGCATGACTAGGCAAGGCATATCTGTAAACAATGGGCAGGTTGGTCACATACATACACACACACACACACACACACACACACGCACACACACACACGCACACGCACACACACACACACACACACACGCACACACACACTAACCGCTCTGACCACCTCACACTGTCATCACACTTCTCGCTCGTCCTGTCTTGAAAACTACTCCTCATGGGAATAGACACCAGTTTTGTGTTGCATGGGTGCGTTCTGGTGTCTTATTGCACTTTACACCTGATAAAGGCACGTCAATTGGCTTAATCACAGGCACTGAAAAATTTAGATGGTAACTAAGCTTAGTTTTATGTAATGTACAAGCATTTTGGCAGGATGAACAACAATAATTCTCAAGGAAAAGGCCGTTATAGGCATTTTGATCATTATATATCTTAACCACTGTGATATTTGCTAGAGTTGACATGGTTGTTGGTTTATTTGATGTACACAGGGGGGCAGATCTGAGTCGTATTTGATCTGCTGGTGGCCTTGTTCTATGAATATTTACTAAATTGATTGAATAGTTTCACTGAATTCATGGCTAAATGTTCCTAGAAGATCAGTGGTTATTTTTTGTGTTAATAAAAATTTCTGATAACAGGGAGGGTGGACATCTAATAATCTTGAAGAGCTCGGCCTACTTGGTTTAACTTGGTTAGTTTCATTAATATCCCTGTAAAATTCCTTATACTTTTGAATTATTTGTTAGAATTATACATAACCTATGAGGTTCACAGACTAAGTATCATTGTTCAAACTTGTAGGCAAGAGATAAATAGACAACACACTTTTATTTTCTTGTAATCAGCAAGGATGTATTAAATTATGACAGCAAAAATGTTTGTTACAAAAGCTAAATAAATAAATAAATAAATATAATTAATAAAATAAAATAAATATTTAATTAATTAGAATGCATTAAAAACAATAATCAATCGGCAATGGAGTTTCTTTTTTCTTTTCTTTTTTTACATGCTTTTAGAATGGAAAAAATGCTATTTTCAATAAAACAAAAGACTAGAGCTCCTCTAAAATAATTTGATATTTTACGTCAATTTCTTAATTGTTTTTATATTCTTAGTATGATTTTTTTTATTATTATTTTTTAATCATATTGTTTTATTATTATTATTATTATTATTATTATTTTCATCATGTTATCTTATATGTATATTTTTGTGTATATATTAATTATGCTTTCCTTATTATTTCTTGTTTGGTATCAGTGCGTGACTATATGTATCAGTATTATGTATATTTTATGTTCTTTCTGACCTAGCATGAACCTAATAAAGAAAAAATAAATAAATAATAATAATAACAAATAAATAAATTTATACCAACCCCATACTTTTACAGTAGTGTAAAATCTGTTCATATCAAAAGAATAAATCATGCAGAAATGGAAGCTCTGTGATTATGGACTCATCCTAATGTGCTGTGGTTTCTAAACTTTGGACATTTCTTTAAAGTTGGAAGCTGTCAAGCTCCAAAAACAGCAAGAAACATCATCAAAGTGGAAAAATGAATGGTCCTTGTGTCTTGTGCACAAAACTAAGACACTAATGTGGTTTGTGGCCACTAAATCTAAATCTCAAATCTTTTCCAGTACATTTACATCAAGACACATAACAGGTTTTTTTTGACAGGTTTACTAATTCATGCACTTGGTTTGCCATCACTTTTTCATCTCATGATATCTTAACTAAAGCGTTTTGTTTCATTGGGTAAAAAAAGCTTGGACAGTGGACAGTGTTTTTTTTTTTTTTGTTGTTTTTTTTTCAAAGTTATCATTAAAATCTGTGCCAAATCCAAAACTTGTAATGTCTCAAGATTGTGTGAAGGTGCATCTGGATATGGATTTATACTACTCAACAGCCACATGTTTTTTTCTCTCTGTTTTTTCCCCTTCAATAACTGCAGTTCAGAAACATTCCGCTTGGTCAAGCATTAACTGCTGTCAGATGTTGACCTCATGCACCTGTTACTCAGCAGTTGCTCTTTTGTTTGCTGCTGTGATTGCTTGTGGTTTAGTGGTTATTATAGTTTGTATTATGAAAGATGTCTGTATATGCTCACCTTGTATATGACGTATGTTCGCTCATTCACAGGCATCCCGGTGTCTCAGCAGCATTTGATATGGAATGGTATGGAGCTTGAAGATGAGTACTGCTTACATGATTACAGGTAAGATTACAATCCAGTTTTTGTTTGTTAATTTTGGATCGAGCATGGTACAGATGGTGATATATATGGAATATTGTGGCATTTTTAACCAGACATTAAAAGTCAGGAAACTTTATATATTTTTTTTGTTCAATTCATGGGATTTTTTAATTGTATTGTTTGTCTTTTGTTGTTTTTCATTCATTTTCCTTTTGCTTAGTCCCTTATTCACCACAGCGGAATGAACCGCCGATTAACCAGCATATGTTTTACACAGCAGATACCCTTCTAGCCGCAACCCAGTACTGGGAAACACTCATACACTCTCAGATTTACACACATACTACGGCTAATTTAGTTTATTCATTCTTCCTGTGAAGTAGGCCCACACGGAATCTGCGCGTGCTGAATTCCGCAGATTTTTAGCCCAGCATTGGTTCTGTTTATTTACTTTTGTAAATTTATATTTATTCAGTTTTTAAAATAATTTCTGTAATAATATTGACTAATATGAAAATATTCTTTCCCAGAGATGGGTTGCGGCTGGAAGGGCATCCGCTGTGTAAAACAAATGCTGGATAAGTTGGCGGATCATTCCGCTGTGGCAACCCCGGATTAATAAAGGGACTAAGCCGTCAAGAAAATGAAAGAATGAATGAAAATATTCATATGATTCATTTACAATACAGTTTGTAAATTACTATTTTCTGTCTTTTAGTAGATGTTTTATATGAGCGACTTGCTTTGTTTACCAAATAAAGTGGATCTAATTGGATTTGAATTGTAAACATTAAATAAAATTTTAAAAAGTATTACTTTCTATTTCATATATTAAGGTATTAGTTATGATACTCTCAAAATCCGCAGATTTTTAAAAAAATTCTGCGCAGAAATAACAAAAAATGTCCACATATTCCGTCTCGCCCAACAGTGAGTTGAAAGTGCTAACCACTGAGCCATTATGCTGACCACTTTGTTGTTGTTTTATTTCAGTGTCCTTTTATTTCTTTACTACTTATCAAGTGGCAATCACTTAAAGTGAAAGTTCACCCCTTAAAATAAAACTTTACTCAATTTTTTATATCCTTTAACTGGTTTTAAACTCTAATAATTAGGGCTGCTCAGTTTGCAGAAAAAAATCTAATTGTGAATTAAAATGCTACTTAAATCTAAAATGTGATTTACTATGACTGTAGTTCATAAAAGAGCTTCAGGTTTGATGTGGTGGTTTTAACAGAGCCAAAGAAAGATCAAGCATAAACACAAAGTATACTACATTATTCGTTCCTTTTCTTGTCGATTAGTCCCTTTTTTAATCCGGGGTACGCCACAGCGGAATGAACCACCAACTTATCAGAAATGCCAACTGACCCAGCCGTGTCTCGATCCAGCGACCCTCTTGCTGTGAGGCTATTCACCGCACCACCGTGAGGCCTATACAACATTATGCTACTGTTTATTTACTAAGTATTTTAGTAAAGTAATACTCTTAAGTATTTTGTTTTAACTATTTCAATAAGTCAAATGCAATCACCAGGCTGTACCCTAATACATGTTGTTTTGTGTCTGCTCAGAGTTCAACACAACAGCAGCCTTTGTTTCTGTTCATTATTCACAATATTATTATTTCATGTGAATGCGTTTGAACTTCTGATTCATTTGTTGTTACGGGAAGATGACTAAGAATAACGTACGTCAGTGAGCAGTCAAACTACTTGTGCTTTAAACATGTGTGTTTGTGATAATACATTAAAATTTAAACAGTATGATAAGAAAATAGCAGTTGGCAACATCAAGCAGCATAACAAGTTGTTTTGTATGGCTAAAAACATATATCACTCAAGAAAGCCAGAATATGCACTGCTCTTGCATCTATAAAAGGTGGCTAGTTCATAGAAATTCAGCTTTTTAGTCAGTGAACGTCAGGGAAAAGCCAGGCAATTTGATATTTGGCTTAGAGTGAGAACCCCGATTACAGCAAGTATGTTCAATTGCTACGTTTTTCTGAACCTGTCAAGGTCACCGATACATTGCATTTACTCATGCTCATCTCATTCTAAATTCTTCATTACTTTTGTAGAACACAAACCGAGTTGTTTTGCTCGAAGGCCAAGCTGTTTTTTTTTCATAAAACGCAAGTATATAGAGTGTGTTACTGCCGGACCATTTTCTTCAGTAACATTCAGTGTGTGTTTTTTCCATTCAATATGGAAATTTTTGAATATGGGTATTTTTATTTTATTCTATTTTATGGGATCATTTGGTCATGGTAATGCAAACAACATACATTTTAGTTACATTTTAAACATTCACTTACCATTGTGATTCATTAATTTTCTTTTCGGCTTAGTGCCTTTATTAATCTGGGGTCACCACAGCAGAATTAACCGCCAACTTATCCAGCAAATGTTTTACGCAGCGGATGCCCTTCCAGTTGCAACCCATCACTGGGAAACACCCAGATACTCTCATTCACACACGTACACTATGGACAATTTTAGCTTGCCCAATTCACTTATCTTTGGACTGTGGGAGAAACTGGAGCACCCCACGCAAACAAGGGGAGAACATCCACACAGAAATGCCAACTGACCCAGCCAAAGCTCGAACCAGTGACCTTCGTGCTGTGAGGTGATTGTGCTACTCACTGCGCCACCGTGACGTTCCATTGTAACCTATTAAAATGCCAATATTCCATTCAAGTGCCAGTTAAGCACACATATACAGTATATTCATATACGTTCATTGTTAACAGGTTTCCTTTTTGTTGGTAAAGTTTCAAATTATGTAACTATTTTTAAAACATGCAAAATTTGTAACATTTTGATACAATGTTCAGGCTTGGCCTGGGGAGCAGATGTTTCCTGTTTTCTGCTTTTCAGCACTGCTGGACAAATTAATAAGAAATATACAATTATATCTATGTGGGTGTGTTTATGGATTTTAGAAATGTGTTTTCATTGTATACTCAAAAAAAACGTACACGTGTGGGCACAGCTAGAGATGTCTTTTGGCACACTTTTCAGGTTGTGACACTTTGATTGTAGAAAATTTAGCTTAGCATTATGGGCTATGTAGTTTTTCTGCATGAGATATGTATATGACATATGCAGTTGAAGTCAGATTTTTTTATCCCCCTGTATATTTTTTCCCCAATTACTGTTTAACAGAAAGAAGATTTTTTTTTCAACACATTTTTAAACATGATAGTTTTAATAGTATTCACTTGAAAAGTGCAATTTAAAGGCTTAAGGCTTAACTAGGCAAACACATGCAATTATAAAAAAAAACGGCAGCAAATTAAGAACAGATCTTCATCCGTTTGACAGCACACATGCTGCAAATCGTCACAACGCAAACATTTTTAAACAATGTGCTGCATTTTCTCACAATGCAAACAAATTAATGACATGCGTTGCATTTTCTCACAATGCAAACAATTTACGAAAGCGCGCTGCATTTTCTGCATGGACCTACCTATTTAGGTTATGGTTATTTTGGCTAACAAAATACAAAAGACAAGGGAATCAGGATGTTAAAATAGAAAACTAAAAACTCACCTTTCATGCGTCACCTATAACTTCACTGAGCACGGCACAGTGGTGTCCGTAACGTTTTTGGGTCCCCTTGAAACTTTTCCATTGTGTCCTGTTTTTGCAAGTGTTTTGAGAAAATAATGCAGCGCATGTGTGCGCATGTTTTTTAATGCAGCGCATGTGTGTTGTCTAATGGATGAAGATCTTTTCTTAATTTGGCATTTTTTGTAATTATATTTTGTAACATTAAGCTCTCTCGGCCATCGTTGTAGTTAGGCAAATCATAGTATAATGATGGTTTGTTCTGTAGACAATTGAAAAAATAGGTAATAATATTGATTTTAAAATGGTTTAAATTTATTTAAAAAAAAAACTGCTTTTATTCTAGCCGAAATAAAACAAATAAAACTTTCTCCAGAAGAAAACAATATAGGGCATACTGTGAAACAAATCCTAGATCTGCTGAACATAATTTGTAAAATAGTTGAACAAAAAAAAAGTTCACAGGAGGGCTAATAATTTTGACTTTAGCTGTATATAACTCTGCAACAACAACTTACTGTACAATCAATTAACAACCTCGGAACTTAGTCTGTCTAAGAAGATTGAGCAGTCATTATTAAACATCAGTTTCTGACTGTTATATTGTGACTGGAAACTGTTAAGGGCAAAGAAATGTATAAGTGTAAAAGAATTTAACTCATGCCTTATATTCGTTGTCTTCTAGAGCGTTATGGTTTTTTTACATGAGCAACAGTAGGATATTTATGTAGTTTTTTGCAGAAAAGCTTTACGCAGTGGCTTTCAAATCTTATTTAGGGTAGAGCAACTTGGTTGTTGTTAAAAAAACCCTTCTCTTTATATGCTCAATGAAAGAGAAAACAATATGAAAAGGATTGGATCAAGACGAAGGTATGTAAACAATGTATTTTGGGTGAGCTTTTCCTTTAAATGCAGCCGCTTCTCTCTTGAGCATCCTGGCTCAGTCTGGAACTCACAGATGGTGGATTTGTCATAAATTCTCGTCCATTAATGATCCACATGGACGCTTTCTGGGAAGACAGTCTGTGTGGCTGGATGGCTCGTTGTGCTTCAGATTTGAAGTGAAGCAAATATTTATAAAGGCAGAACTGTATAGACTGTGGCGGTTTTGGGTTTATTATCTCCCTAAATGCTCTGAATTTTTTCTCTTCTTATTTTTTTCAGCATCACAGAGGGCTGCACACTCAAGCTTGTGCTCGCCATGAGAGGAGGACCTGTAAACACCAGACGAGGTGCGTTTCCACTGGGATTTTTACTGTTGAAAGTGTCATTGTGATCCCCAGATTCATATAATGCTGGCTTTATATTTGACACGCTCTATTTTACTCAGGGTAGTTATTCATCCTAATAGTTTCATTGTGTGTCTTATTTGTAAAACCCTGGTTTGTTTTCAGCTTAATAGCAATACATTTGAATCTTGTCAGCCAGTTAATGCCATCACTGCTCTTTGTGTATTAACTCTGTAAAAGTCTATACTTATCATATACGATGCATGGCTTTCTAAGGTCACTGCATTATTAAGAAAATCTGTGCTTTAAGGCAAGTCATTTCACTCGGCAGCCATCTTTGAAACGCCTCTCAGGCAGTGTGCTCGGGCATCCTGTCTAAATGGGGAAACATCAAATTCTCCAAAACTGTTTGCCAAGCTTACGATTACATTACATATTTGGAATCACCAATAAAGTTAAGCAACAACTGTCTCATAAGATTAGTTTCTAAATGTTTGAATCAAACTAAATTAGCATTTTTTTCAGGTTGGCTGAGCTAATGCGCATGCGCACTCGAAAAGAACGAGATCACGACACCAACCTCATTTATGGCCGTGTTGCACATTATAATTCTCTGAATAATGCTTCGTCAGATCGCACTCGTCTTTAGAAGTAATTCACAACTTGGTCTCGATGGAAAATCTCCTCCAGAAATAACAGAAAGTCTATGTTTACAAGTTTGTGGGCGTTTGAGTAGTTGCTGCCATGTAATTTTGAAAGGACGGACTGTACCTTACGTTCGTTTCATAAAGATTACAAAAGCACAAATCTTTTGTTTTCAAGTATAGTTGGTTCATTTAAAAGCACGCATTTCAAGCTTTATGCTGACATAATTCTTATGTCTGTGAAGCAAGTATTCTCTGAGATTCCAGTGCGTTTGTTGACCACAAAAATTGTCGTAACAAAGCACACATCTGGCTAAGCTTCTCCCCCGTAGAATCGTCAGTCTATAACAATCGATGATTGGCTGCCGTACTAATAGGCAGGGATTCATTCGCCTTATTAACCATTACGCTTTTCCTTATTCAGAACTGTACGAGTGACATGTCTTGTGTATTCTATAGTCTTTGGCTTAATCCAGATAAAGGTATTTCTATGACCTTGTGTGTTATTCATCCTCTTCAGGAAGTAGAAGTACTACATTTGCAATTCATTGGAAGAATTGACATCACTAATTTCATGTTGTGACTGGTGTAGTAAATGGAATTCAATGGAATTCAGTTAAATAAAAAACTGCTTAATGGATTATTGGAAGAGACAAAAATGTATTGGGTGGGGTTTATCCAATATTTGTTAACGCAGTTGATAGAACAAAGGGATTTAATTGAAGTAGAAGTTTGTCACGCCACCAAAGAGAAATTTATAGATTGATTTAGATTAAAAAAGATCATTTATAAATTAGGTATTTACTAGTGATATGTTTCATGTTGACTTTAATATCATTATCAAAATGGATGTTACAATATTAATTAATTTATACTTATAATACATTTGAAAGCATTTCAATTATTCATTTATAACTTGCTTTCATCAAAACTGAGAGATAAATGAGTAGAGCTGCAGTATAAAAAAGACAATAGAAGCATGATGCATCAAAAATAGAGAAAAGCCTATTAAAATTGTTTTATATATATATAT
>CAIGQQ010039955.1:3283792-3302599 GCA_903798035.1 Danio albolineatus
ATATATATATATATATATATATGAATAATCTTAATAATAATAAATATATTTGCATTGCCTGTCTGAAAAGCAGAAAATTAAGTAAAGAGTCTATAATTAAACCTATTATTAGTAATTAGTGTTAGAGTTCAGCTCAATCGGTTGTCAGTTGATGTGTGAAAATGAAGCCTCCTTTCACACTTTGAGTCTAATGAGTCTTAGAATTGTCAAACTAGAATATTAATCTTCTAACTTTATCACAAAAAAAGTTATACACTGCATCAGCAAGACTTAAAAGAATGGTTATATGTTTGCTTACAAGAAAGAAACATATTAATCACTAAAATAAGGTCCAATCAAAGACCCCTAAAAAGGGATAGTTTGCACAAAAATAAAAATCCACCTAATGTTTACTCGCCCTCAAGTGATTTTAAACATGTTTTTTTTTTTCTATTGAGCACAAAATAAGATACTTCGAAGAATGACAGAAACTGGTTACTTTCATAATAAGGGTATCTTTTAAAAAAAGAAAGAATATCAGACAGAAGTTTGAGAAATGAATTTTCAGCTTAGGTTGAACTATCTCTTTAAGACATACAAAGCTACGAGCTACATTAGTAAGACTAAGATTAGTAAGAATGCTTAACAAAGCATATAACAAGCAAGAAACATAAGATTTACTTGCATTTGCATGCTTAATTTCAATCAGTTCTCAGGCAGTGTATATTACAGTCACTTCGACATGTTTGCGATCGCTCTTCAGCATTGTTTTCTCTGATTATGTAACACTACACAGGAAAGTTTCTGCAACTGTAAACCGCATGAAATTATAATGAGGGTAAACCACTGAGAACGCTTTTGACTGCCTTTGAAAGTCTTAACCAGAGTTCTGTAGTGCAAGCTGGCTTGCTGCAACTTTCTGATCCTTTCTATGTGCCGTTGTGCAATGTTTTTGAGGTCAAGGAAAGAAAAAAAAAACACTGTTCATTATCATTGCAAGCACACAGTTAGTTAACAGTCTGCTATCGATTAGCGTGACCTGCATCCTGCTTCTTCTGGTTACCTGCAGTGACAGTGACAGATGACTCTGTGCGGGATATCAGCGACTGCCTTGATGCCGGGAGAGAGGAAATGTGGGAAAAATCTCTGCCTAATAAACAGGTCACCTTCCTGGTGTACCGCGAGGGAGACCAGCTCAATTTCTTCCGCGTGGTGGATCGGGGCGATGGGACACTCACACCTGTGTCTGAATCATTGAGGTCAGTTCAAAGAAGAGAAATGACACTCTAAGCGGAACAACTGCTTGCGCACTGCACTCTACTTCCCCTTTTTTAGATGCAAGCAGATATTTCAGAGCTACTGTTTTCATGTGTCATGATGTTTTAGCAATGAAGATATGCTTCAGCATGTAATGGCAAACTTTACAGTTTATTACTCATATATCAAATGGAATAAAACAGTGTATGATTTTATTATACATTAACATACATTGACAAATTTTAAATGTGTATATTAATATTATTCATTTAAAATATATATATTGTACAATTTTCAATAGTACACCAAATAGAATTTCCATCGTTAGCACACCTAATGGAATTACAAAACATTTACATTGTCAAACCTTAAAATTGAATAGAGACACCAATAAACTGACATTGGGTGTGTCTCATTTCAGAGGCTGCATCCTCCGAAGGATGCATTTAAAGGGCTCTGCATCATTGCGGCGTGATTAAGGCTGTCTCATTTCACAAACAATCAAAGGCTCCTTTAAATGCAGCCTCAAAACGCATTTTTCGTTTCACAGGTAATAAAGGACACAACGGGTGGATTCTTTTTGCGACCTTGAATGTTCAAAGATTCATTTTGCGCTGATAACGACAGGACGTTTTTAAAAGAAATCTCCGGATTAAATGTATGAATCAGGCTTTATTTTACTTGGATATCTACAAAATAAAAAGAGTATTAAATGTCTAACTAAAAAAGTGATTTTTTTTTTAGAGAGTTTACATTTTTACTTGTACATATATGGATCAAAGGAATTATATTTCCAGCTTCTGTAAACCTTGCTTTGCCTTCAGATCGCTTAAAATAAGTTTTAAAATCACTTTTGAAAAAAGTCATTACAAATTTTATTGCCACTTATAAATGGCAGCAGTTTAGGTTGCTAGGTGAAGAGATGTGTCCTCTTTAGGCTAGATCGTCTCATTTCGATATGCTCTGTTCGGCCTTTGAGGACTTCGAAATGAGACAATGCTATTGTCAAACTTTAAAATTTAATAGAAACACCAAATAGAACAAACAAAAAAAATTATTTCAATATAACATTTTTCTATGATAAATATGATACGACATGGAGTATAATTTATGAGAGATTAAATGAGTAAGTCTATTTGAAAAGAATTTCTAATTTTAGGTACATCAAGATGATTTTGTAAGGGAGTGCAATCACAACCATGTATAGAGCAACGGTACTGTACAAATAAAATATACAGTGCTTTATGGTTTATTTGGAGGTCTAGGAAAATTAAGATACACTGTGTAGTCTTCATCAAAGGCAAAGCAAACACTACCAGAAACACTATCAGAAGCACTACCAGACTATGGTATAAATACAGCACTACAACATACAAAAGAGAAATCAACTTAGAATGTCAATTACAGTAGCAGTTTTAGAATGATTCGTTCAGCTGTAGTTTGAAATCACACTGAGTTTTTCTCCTCTAAGAGCTTATTATGTGGTCTTTGTTGCCAACTCGACGTGCTGTAACGAAATTATAAATTAAAAGTACATTATGTACTCAAAAGTACATTATTTTGTCCAACACCTGCAATATTTGTCTAACTGTAGTGAGTTTATTGATCTGCTGTCACTCTATGTTGGCGAAGTAAAGGCTGATTTATACTTTTGTGTGAATTGCACACGTATGCTCCAGCACAGCCTGTGCGTGGTCGCCGTGGCCGTCGCTGACGAGCACCTCTCAAAAACTGTAACTTCACTTTGAAATGACGTGTACCGCAAGCTCTGTGATTGGTCGGCTTGGTCGCGATGATAAGTGTGGGCGGAGGTTAGAGCCAGACGAGCCCGATGTTGCAAGTGTTTACAAGTGTGGAGTCCCGTGAAGGAGCTCCAGAAGGAAAATGTTGTTTTGTGTTTACCTTATTATGAAAGTTGTTGCCCGCCCGCCAGTTCCCGCCTCAAAATTAGCGAGTTTGAGCCACTTGTACGTTAAGGTAGCGTTCAGAACAAACAAAACACCAGGCTTAAAACACAAGGGTGAGGAGGCTGTATGAGTGGTGTTATTGCAGAAAATTGCACGGCTATCAGCCAGTCAAATTTGAGAACCAGACAGAACTGTTGCATATATATATATATATATATATATATATATATATGCACATATAATAAAAGTACAATTTATCTTTCTTAAAGTCAGAAACGTAATTTGTTATGCCTGAATACTTTAAACTAAAATGATAAATAATAAAAACACACAGAAATGATCAATGTTTTGGTAACTTTATGATTAAACTTTACAATGACTCCACAAATCATGAGTGTTTTTAAATGTGTCTCCTAATCCATTATAATACTGATTTGACTGCAGATCCTGTGATGTGACTTGTGGATGCACACATTGCAATATTGATGCTGAAACGATATAATGTACGCTAATAATTTAAACGGCTAGTTCACCCATTAATGAAAATTATGTCATCTCTTCATTATTGCTTTTATTCATTATTTAGCAAATGCATACGCCTTTTTGATACTGTAATTATTATTACACTGATACTGTTATTAATACTGTAGTTACCCTGATATAGTTTTGGTAAAATTGCAAATATTACACACTTGTAAATATGAATCTAAAACAAATATTAGCCATTTTGTATAATTAGCATTTCTAAATGGAATTCCAAAAACCAACAAAACCAACACTCAGCAAAGGTTACTTTCAAAAAAAATAAAATAAAAAAAATAAAAAAATAGACCATTACATCACAGATTGCTAACATTTTGTTTTTTTCAGCAAACCTCAAAATGAAAGGATTTTTAATCTTAAGCATTAGAATATCCGAGACTTGGACATGGTGCTCCTGTTTCCCCCACAAGTCCCGCAAAGACATGTGGTACAGGTGAATTGGGTATGTTAAAATGACCGTAGTGTGTGTGCATATGTGTGTGCCTGCGTGCGTTCGTGCGTGCCTGAATGAGTGTGCATGGATGTTTGTGGCCTAGTGATGGGTTGTGGCTCGAAGGGCATCCGCTGCGTAAAACATATGCTGGATAAGTTGGCGGTTCATTCCACAGTGGCGAACCCAGTTTAATAAAGAGACTAAGCCAAAAAGAAAATTAATGAATGAATAAATGAACATCCTTTCATCCACTGACAGCACTGTAGTGACATTTTACTTGCTTTTCTTGTTTTTTTTTTTTGTTGTTGTTTCTTTCATTTTAACACAGATGACAAACTCCAGATTTCAGACATGATTTACAGCTTTTGGTGTCAGTCAGCTGTCATCATGACGCATACAACCTTTTCATAGGAAAAAGCCCATTGTCAAACATTTGCAGTTGTACACAGAAAATGAAAGTAACAAGAAGTTCCATGTTTTATTTCAAACTATATTTTAATAATTCGACAGACATGCAGCGTTATAACCAGATGTTTTTTTTTTTTTTTGCTTCATTAACCACAGGCATTTGTAAACCCCTTAGAAACAACTGAGCTTTTTCAGCAGATGAGACTTTTTTTGAAAAACACTACTCATCAATCCAAAATGGCATTCATCCAGTGCATTTAGAAGAAAAATGTGGAGCACCATTAAACACACTAATAATCTATGAGTTTGTCCGAGAGTGTGCTTAAGGAACTCATAAACAGAATGTTGAATGTAAAATGAATACATCCTAACCTAACCTTAAATAATCCTAACCTTAACTGTTATCTAAGATGCACGATAATCTGTCATCACTGTGAAAAAAGAAAAGAAGCAGCACTATTAAACACTAATAATCTAAAAAGTCTTTCTTTTTTTGTACATCAAAGAAACGTAAACTGAAAGCAGAATGTAAAACGTATTGTAAAAAAAATCCTTACCTTAACTGTTATCTAAAAATGCACTAATAATTCATCATTTCAGTTTACACAATATTTAGCAAATATCAAAATTAATATGATTGTGAAAAAAAGAAAAAGGAACATGACCAGCACTATTAAACATAATATAAGGGTCTATTTTAACAACAAGGCGCAAAGTCTAAAGCACTTGGCGGAAAAGCAATAAGGCCGTGTCTGAGTCCACTTTAGCTATTTTAAGGATGAAAAAATACTGTTTGCGCCGCGGCCCATGGTCTAACAGGGTTGTGCTTGTTCTCTTAATGAGTTATGAGTGCTTTGAGCATAACATGCATTAAACCAATTAGAGTCTCATCTCACATTTTCTTTAAGAGTCAGTTTTGTGGCACATTTGCTATTTACATGGTGACTTTGTAAGTGGAAAAACTGAACACTTCACTAGTGAGAAAACAGTTAAACAGACCATCTGCAGCGTGAGGATAAAGGACGAGCCTCCTTCATTCGGCTTCTTTATGTTCTCTTTACTTCACTTTTACTCTTTACTTCACGGTGTTGTGCACTCCACTGATGTCCATTAGTCACATATTTAATTTCATTTGTTAAGCGCAAAGATTAGTTTCAAAACTATTTGTAAATTCAGTTCTAATTTCCAGCAAAACCAATAATTGACCAATAATAACAAAGTGTAAATTATATCCAATTATACTCCCTATTGTTATGCCCCATATGGTGATGCATGCATCTCCTAAACCTGCATAGGTGCATAGCTAACGCGCTCTGTACTGGACTTTAGACCAGCTATTAGTTGGTCAATGGCGCAGTCTATTTCAGTTCCTCAAAATAGCAATGCACCTTAACACACCTCCACTTTCAGACCAACATGTCCATGAGTCCACAATGTGATTTAAAACGTAAAAATTACTTTTGCACTGGTCTGAAAATAGCAACACATCACACCATGCACGTCTTGCGCCTTATTGCGCCGGGTGTATGATAGGGCCCATAGAGTTTTTCCAACAGTGTGATTGTTTATAGAATTCCAAACATTTCTTTTTTTATATATCAAAGAAATGTAAACTGGATGGAGAATGTTTAATGTATTCTAAAATAATCCTAACCTTAACTATTATCTAAAACACTCTAGTAATTTGTCAACACTGTGTCATCACAAATTTCAAAGTGAATATAAATGTGAAAAAAAGAACAAAAGGAAAATGAATAGCACTATTAAACAAAAAGAGTTTGTCCTTGAGTGTGTGATTTTCTTTTACTATGTCAAAGAAACTTACAATGAATGTAAAATTAATGTAAAATGTATTGTAAAATAATCATAGCCTCATTCATTGTCTAAATAACTAGTAAATTATCAGCACTGTTAATTCAACATTTAGCAAAATTCTAAGTAAATATATATGAAAATGAATAGCACTACTAAACATGAATAATCAAAGAGTTTGTCCTTTTGTGTGCTTTCAGTGGTGCTTCTGTAAGAAATGTGCGCGCAGAGGAGGAGGAGGAACAAGAAAGCGCTTCTTCAGAGCAGCAGACGCTAGAAAACTCCATCACAATGGGCAAAATGAAGCTCCTCAAGGCCAAGATGGAGAACATGAACCTTAACAAAAAGGTAACAGTGCAGGCGGTTGAGAAATACTCTCAATCTGTCTTTGCTCCTCCTCCACTGTTTCCAGCACAGTCATCTTATCCTGAAGCGCATGAACCTTCTTACTGTCAAACGCATCTGATTAGATCTGTCAGCCGAGCAGTATGGAAGTGCTCAATTCTCCAGCTGGCCTGAGGGAGTGCCGTCCAGCCCACGCCGAGTCTGATTATCTGGCGCTGTAATAACTAACAGCTCAGCGCATTGGCATATGAAGTTAATTATTCACACTCAACTATGCATTGTTGACAGAAGATGCGTCTTAGTTGCAGATAGGAATTTTTCACTGTCTCGCTTGTCTATTTTAGCTTGCCTGTTTATGTGGGCAATGGTACTGTCAACATATAGAATTGTGTTGAGAAAAAAAAAAACATTAGGAGGTGTAAAATGAAGAGTGGTTTAATTTAGTTTAGACATGAGTAATTTTTATAAAAAGTGATATTTATAATGTGGTAAATATTGCCATAATAGCCAGAGAAACTAATATGGCAACAAATTCAAAGCTCTTTCTTTCATACAAGTAATGTCACAATGCAATATTGTAAGACTTAACACACACTTTTATATACTTTTTAGGGCTGTCCAAAAATTAATCGTGATTAATCACATCCAAAATAAAAGTTTGTTTTGTCATAATATGTGTGTGTGTTATATATATTTATTATGTATATGTGATAAACACATTCATAGAAGCCAAAAGTATATATAAAAAAGTTACATCAAAGTAGTTACATCATATTCAAATGTAAAATTTGTATTATACACATATATTTTTTATATATCTAAATATAAAATCAACATTTTATCAAGTATATGCATGTGTGTATTTATATATTCATAATAAAATATACACAGTACACACACAAATATTATGTTAAACTTTTATTTTGGATGTGATTAATCACGATTAATTTTTGGACAGCCCTAATACTTTTACTTGCTTATATAGAAGAGTTCGCCCAAATCTGAAAATTCTGTCATCATTTACTCACCCTTTACTTCTTCCAAGCCTGTTGAAGACAAAAGAAGATATTTTGAAGAATGTTGGAAACCTGTAACCATTAAATTCCATAGTATTTATTTTTCCTTCTGTGGAAGTCAGTGGAGTGAAGAAAGAAAGGTTTGGAGCCACTTGAGGGTGAGAAAATATTAAGTACATTTTCATTTTTGGATGATCTACCTCTTTAAAATGTGACTCATTCAGTAGGAATTCAGAGAAATGATTTACAAATGTAGTAATATGACTTGCTACAGAACATCAGCACACAAGGCTTCTGCAGGAAATCATTCTCACCTTTATTTTTCCCTTTTTTCTCTCAATGCAAATCAATGCACAGACAGCCTGAACTCCTGTCTCATTTAAGATCTTACTTATAATTCCTTTCTCACTTTTGGTGTGTGCTTGTTTTGCGATACAGAATTTGTACACCAGGCAGAGATGTCTGGGACTCCTCCTAATGCAATGATGTGAACACAACAGAAACTACACAATACACCCCGTCAGTCATGTACTGTATGTGTTAGAAAACAGTGATTCTGAAAATCATGCATTGTGTTCCACCATTATATTTGTTGACTGGAGGTTTAATATTAGTCCCCCAATTTTTTCCTTTAAAATTGCTCTAGAAATTTTTTTTTTATACATTGACATTTAGTTATTTAGCAGACGCTTTTGTCTAAAGCATTCAGCAATATAGCAAGAAGATTCTACAAGAAGTGCTAGTTATACAAAGGAACTGTTTGTGCTCAGAGAATTAAGTGCTAGAATTAAGAAAGACAAGTGTTTTTTTTTTTTTTTTTAAAGATTTTTTTTAAGGTTTTTACAGGTGGTTTGTCAAGCCCACTCGTGTGTGTAGCACATTTCATAAATGCACGTTTTCTTTTTTAAAATAAGGAGTGATTGTAAGTACGTGTCTGGTGCAAATGTGCAAAACTAGTGCAAGTGTCAGCTGAACTGTCAGTGTCACAATCACCAGCTATCCAGCCTGTGCAGATTGCTGGTAAACACTCACACTAGTCGCTGAGACTTGTTTACTGTAAAGTGACATTACAACATGTTTCCTTTGTCACTTTACAGTAAACAAGACTCAGCGACTAGTGTGAGTGTTTACCAGTGATCTGCACAGGCTGGATCGCTGGTGATCGTGACAGTCAGAGAGATGAATAAGTGTGTTTTTACTACAGGTGGTTTGTCCAGCCCACTCATCTGTGTGAAGCACACTTCATAAATGCATGTGTTGTTTTTAAATAAGGAGTGATTGCAAGATCTTGTCTGGTGCAAATGTGCAAAACTAGTGCAAATGTTGGTTAAAATGTCAAAGAGATGAATAAGTGTGTTTTTACTACAGGTGGTTTGTCCAGCCCCCTCACCTGTGTGAAGCACACTTAGTTATTTTAGTGGTGAGATGAGGGAGAGCAAAAGAGGGTAGCACACTTTATATGGATATGTTTTCGATTTTGTCATAACCTTTATTTCTGGGGGCATATTACAGAAAGATCCTCAATAAAAAAAAAATAAGATCCTATTTGTTTAGTAACCCACAGTTAGGACAAAAGCTATTACAGAACAGCATTTCCTAAGAGAGTTCTCTTACCTTATCAACCGATAGAAAGGTTGAATAACAGAAACATCCTAGCTTTACAAAAAACTCTCTTAACTTTAGGGCAACCTGACAGCTGTTCTAACTTCAAAATGATTTAAAAGCTACAAAAAAGAACTGCTCTTAATTGTGCTGTCCAACAATCACACTACATTTATCGATGATTGAAAAAGAAATAAAGATGTTTAATGGAAGAAAGACGCTTGGAGGACCTTGAAGATGTTACATTTTGATGATAAAACACAGACTGCAGTGCAGCACAATATTAGTGTTAGCACAGGAACTGCAAACAGCATTACAGAGACCAGTATGGAGGATTACTGGTTATAGTGCAATTGACCAATGCCTTGCGAGTTTTTTGATTTTCTAAGTGATTTAGCTTCTGTTGCAAAAATGTCGACCTGGTTTGTCTAAAAGCTCACTGTGGTTGTTTAGGCTGACTCGAGCAGCTCAGAGTGTCTGTTGCTTGGTAACGGAGCTGAGAGTGGATTGTTAAACTTCATTACGCAATTTAAGATACCTAACTAGCCATAAGGTACATCTATGTAAGACAGAACAAGAATCCCAAATCAAGATTTGCGTCTGTAATAAAAAAAATAAAAATCCCAATTTAGCATATCAAATCTTAAGTTAAAGATGCTATGAAATTAAAATACATTTTTTAGATGTTAGTTTTAGTTAGTTTTAAGGATATCTATTAGCTAGTGTGCTCCAAAACAATGACAACATTTGCATTATATAAAATATAAAACTGAAATAAACATCTAAAGCTTGCAAAAATGCACATTTCAAAGCATTTCACGTGACATTTACGACCTAAGAAAAGAAACTTTCAGTAATATGCCCCTGATCACAAAGGATTATATATATATCTATATCTTTTCGTTTACTTTTCTTAATAGGCGAACGTGTGTGTTTTTTTTGTCCTGTCTCTCTTTCAGCCCAAAAAATCGGCTAAATTAAAAATCCGACCTCCAGTTGGTCCGCGACCCTGCAGCAGTTCCCACAGCTCTGCCCGACACCACCGAATGTTTCGTGTCCTTCCTCAAATAGGACACGCCTCTTCAACACATCTACCTCCAATCGGTGATCAGCAGCAACCTGTAGTGCCCTCCCCCACTGCTGGCTCTTCCCACCAACCCTTTACATCTCTTTCCAGTCCCGCTTCCTCAAGCCGCACTCATCCATCCTCTGCAGCCTCTGGCATATACATGCTGCAGGCTGAGGAACCATGGGATAATCCGGTGCCCAGAAAGATTAGACTTCCTCCCAAAGTATCCCGGCTGGATATGAGAGGGCCTAAAGTCATGCGAGACTGCGTCTACCCGCCTCTATCTCTTCTGTCCAGTCCTGGAGTCCAGGATGAAGTTGATATCCAGAGCGACCGGCTAACGCTAACTGAGAACTCCACTGTTATGGAGTCACCTAAAGCTGTGCCCTTTAATCTTCCTGAACCCCTGAGTTTGGATGTACCTACTCAGCGAGAGCGAAGTCTGAACTCTTTAACGGTGCCCGAAGCCAACTCCGCAGCTCCTCTTCTTTCCCAAGCCGTCAACTCCAATTGGAGGCTACCATCCCCACATGACCTGACCCTCACCACTGAGCCCTTCACACCTCCGCGTCATTTTGAGTTCACTGGCTCCTCAGTTCATCCCAGTCCATCTCATGCTCTCCTCAGAACCAGCCCATCTCTTCCCGTCAGTTCTCCTTCACAAACCACATTCAAAGTTGACAAGCACTCAGAAGTCATTTCCAAAAGTGAAGCCCGAGACATTACAAACTTGGCCAATAAGGCCACTAAAGAGCCTTTGGGATCGGTGAGCAATGCAGAATTTCTGGCCTCCCTGGCGGGCAGCGATGGTCAGGAGGCCTTGACCGGTCCTTACGCTTTGGGAAGATTGTGTGCTACTGCCGCCCCCCTTCCAAACAACATCCATCTGTTGCAGGAGGACCTGCTGAGGAGGATCTCCCCCCTACAGCGCACAGCTGGCTTCACGGTGAGTTGGTAACCTTGACTTCTGCTTCTGCTTTTACTAAATCTTATTTGGCTTCTCAAACCTGATGTTTATTTGATCTCAGCAGGAGAAGGGGTTTTTGCTTTACTTCGTGACATGAAAAAACATGTTGTGCAAATTAGTGCTACTAGAGGTTGAAAAGATGCTCGCTGCACATTATACCCTATATTTAAGACAAATTGTAAGCGTTATTGATCCATTTGAGCTGATGAAAAATTGCTGTTTACCTCAGAAATGCTACAAAATTAAAGTCGTTTTAAGATTGGTTTTTAAAATTTAGAAATTTCTCAGATACCTGAAAATTATATGTTATACCAACACTCAGGGGTGCCGCTAAAGGGGGGAAAGTTAGGACGATTCTAAGGGCCCATGCACTCTAGGGGCCCACAGAGATCTGCTTTATAATTATTAACAGTACTATAATGTAACATAAATTATGATTGTATCTCTAAATTACAAGTAAAACAATTTATTAGAAATAAAAAACAAAAATACGGTTTATAGCTGCCCCTCGTGTCTGTCACTGTCAAATTGCACCCCCCCTCCTTTCACTGTATGGTTCAGTCCGTCAGTAGCGGGAAGAGAGTTGATGCTTTGAGTGCGATCGTCAGGTAAACTGTCAAAGCAGCGATGTCCTCAAGGTTAACATCAGCTGCGTCCCAAATCGCATACTTGTGCACTATTCTACGCCATTTTGTAGTATAAATAGTGTAAGTAGTGCGTTCACACTGAAAATTCTTAAAATAATAAGTGAACTTTAATACCTGGATGATGCACTCAGCATCATTTTTGAGTCTCGGTTTATTTATGGGTCTAATTGTAATAGAATTTTCTGTCATATTGATTTTTGTCACTGTTCCAGTGTATTGCACATTGTATGAGACACTATTGCAGTACAGTTCATTTAATAGTTACACATTGGTGTTTTGTGTATTTAGAAATGTAAAATTTTCAGTGAATATTTGATTACTGTTCCTTTTTTTGTACTACATTTACATTTGAACAATAAATCATCTGCTAGCTACAGTCATGGCCGTTCTCTTACTAAATACTGATAAGTAGTGGACAAAATCAATAATAAAATGCATACGTCAGTATAACTAAATTGCAGACAAAGAAGATAGCTAGCTTGGTAGTAGGGGGCCCAAAATTGCTAGCGGCGCCCCTGACACTTTTACGTAAACACAGTTGAAATGCTGTATATTGCTATGTCAAAATAAATGTGTAATTTGGCTATATATTCCACTTATAATTATGTTAATCATTTGATATTACAAAATATTTAATCTAAAATTATTTTATTGTTTTGTTCATTTCAATTGTTTTATTTGAGTTAAATGTAAATTTGTTTTTTCTCTCGTTTTACAGTTAAAGTTAATTTTATTAATTTGAATTGTACAGTTTTAATCTTAAGGTTTTTTATCATAACTTAACCCTTGCGCACTGTTCAAATTGACAACCCGTTTGTTATGTTCGGGATGAAAACATCCACTGAATTAAACTGCTGTAAAACTGCATCAGAATTTTTTTTTCACATTTTTTTGCATAAATCTGTTAATGATGCTCAGTCCTGATCAAAACTAGTTAATGCTTTTCAAAATTACAGGATTTTAAATTTTTAATTGCCAAATTCATAAGTGATGTCACTGATTTGTTAAAAAAACATTCAAAATGACGTATTTTCAATATAAAAAATAATCGTTGACTGGATTTTTTAACCTTTTATCACAGTCCTGGACATGTAAACGGTTAGTAACAACATTGCCTTTGATGCATTATTAGATTCTTTTTTTTTCTCCCTAATTTACAGTTGGTGGCTGTTTTTGCTCCATTGACTTCCATTATAACCATATATGATGGTGCATAAATACACAGTCTTTGTTTTTTTTTTACCCCATGTAGTTCTGAGAGCTGTGATGCATATTTTTTCTTACACATCAAGGTAAGTGCGCAAAGGTCACTCTCACACACATAGACACACTTTAATTTGCTGTTATACTCCAAAAAAAAGCTTTTTTGCACAGGCCTATCTAAGGTTATAAGTACCAACTGATGATCAACAATAAAAATTACAAATTTGACCTCTTCCCAACAGGGAAAGCCACCAATAATCAAAAATGCATGATTATATGATGTCATGGTTTTGTAATAAAAAATGTGGTTATAATGGAAGTCGATGGGGCAAGAACAGCTGCCAACAGTAAATTAGGGAGAAAAAAAAATGAAAATTAATCAAAAACAATACAGCAAAGGCCATGTTGTTTCACATGTCCAAGACTGTGATAAAGGTAAAAAAATCCAGTCCACAGTTACTTTTTATATTGAAATTACTACATTTTTGTGTGTATACTTTTTTAACCAAATTGGTGAAATCATTTATGAATTTGGGAATTAAACAGTTAAAATCCTGTAATTTTCCAAGCAATTTAGTAGTTTTGATCAGGACTGTGGTTGATATTGTGTTAAATAAGACAATCCTAATTACTGTGTAAAATACATAAAATACAATAACACATTTAATAAGTTATTTACATTAAATAATATTTTGATTGTTTATTATTAATATAATTGCTTTACTTGATCTACTTAATTTACTTGTTTAATGTAAATAGTTAATTTAGTTCATGTTTAATTTGCAACACTTATATTAAACATTCTATATACAGTTGAAGTCAGAATTATTAGCCCCCTTGAATTTTTAGCCCCCCTGTTTATCCCCCCCCCTCCCTCTATTTATGTTTAATGGAGAGAAGACTTTAACACATTTCTAATCATAATAGTTTTACTAACTCATTTCTAATAATTGACTTCTTTTATCTTTGCCATGATGACAGTAAATAATATTTGACTAGATATTATTCAAGACACTTAACAAGGTTTAACAAGGCTTAACAAGGTTAACTAGGTTAACTAGGCAGGTTAGGGTGATTAGGCAAGTTATTCTATAATAATTGTTCTGTAGACTATTGAAAAAAATAGCTTAAAAGGGCTAATCATTTTACCTTAAATGCTTTTTTTTTTTAATTAAACTGCTTTTATTCTAGCCAAAATAAAACAAATAAGACTTTTTACCAGAAGAAAAAATATTATCAGACATACTGTGAACATTTCCTTGCTCTGTTAAACATAATTTGGGAAATATTTATAAAAGAAAGAAAAAATCAAAAGGGGGCTAATAATTCTGACTTCAACTGTATATTGTTTTTTTGACTGCTAAAATTAATATTAATGTCATAATTAATTTGTTAAACTCATTATTATTAAACTCAGGATGACTTGTGAATGTCATCTTGCAAATTAGTGCTACTAGTAGAGCGCGTGTCCTGTCAAGAATAGACGCTTGCTGCACATTATACAGCATGCAAAACAGATTACAAGAGCGATTCATTAGCCATGGCATTTGAGCTAATGAGAATAGTTCTGTGGCAATCTCGTGAACCCTTTATCACACAAAATCTTGTCATTGCAGGCATCAAGCTCATCAAGTGGCCTCTCCAGTTCAATAAAGAGATTAGGTGAGTGGCTTGACATAAACGCTTCTGTTGATGTGAAATCAGGCATTCAAAATGCAGTCCTGCTGGAGAAACTTTGTTGTTTTTGAGAATGTTGTCATTCGTGAAGAGTCTTGGCCCTTTTTCACACCTTTTCACATTTTTACGCCTGCGCTCCCCAGGCCTGTGAAACCCATCTGTAAATCCACAGGCCACTGGTTTAATGTCATGCTGCACATGTCACTTGTGAAACTTTTGAGTGCCTGCAGCGTACAGTAGTACTAATGGCCAACTGTTTTTTTCTTCAGCAGAACATTAAAAAGAATTTTAGCTGAAGTCGTGGTCCTTTTGTGGATTTGTAAAGTGTAAGTCAGTGCTTAGCCAAACTTTAGGAGTTAAAAATAAAAATGAAACACATGCAGTGTCATTTCATGTGTGAGTTTGACAATATGTGACAGGAAGCTCACAATTCAGGCTGTCATGATGTTACTTCTATATTAATGCAAATTAATGAAAAGGAAAGCGAAAGCTGTTTGAAAAAACTTATAAAAGCAACCATTGACTAGTTTTTAAATGAAATATTTTGGGTCACACTTTACAATAAGGTTTTATTAGTTAATGTTAGTTAATGATTTTACTAACATGAACTAAGTATGAACAATACTTGTACAGCATTTATTAAACATAGTTTAATTTATACCAATGTCTTATTAAAATTCACATTAATTCTTGTTAACATTCGTTAAGAGTTAAAATGAACAAATGTTTTCCGTTAACTAACGGTTACTAACATGAACTGCAATAAATGTAATATTGTAATGAATGCACTGTTCATTAGCTACATTTCCATCCACCTATTTTTATGCGCATTTTGCATATGAATAAAAAGTTTATCCAACTCAGTTATGCGCATGTTTTTAATTCGCATTTTCAAAATTTATGCGCATCTTGGTGTTTGCATCAACCGTTTTTTTATGCGCATATGCAAAATGCTTTAGAACATGCTTTAGTTCTTTCATTTTCATATTGTCTTCTAGTTATTGTTTTTTTTTAAAGAACTGAAGTAAACTATCTTCTGCTGCTGCCTTCAGTAGTATGGCAATAAATATTACGTAAAATGGTATTTAAACTCATATTAATAGCATTTAACACTGCATAAAGCACATAATCTGTACCTGAGGTGATCATTGTCACAGTAGTGAATAGAAAGCATTTCTAAAGTAAAAATCACAAATAATTAGAACAAAAACTTAATTTAATAACTTGTTAACAAATTAATAACACTGTACAATAAGGTTGTATTAGTTAATGTTACAGATTATGTGCTTTATGCTGTGTTAAATGCTATTAATATAAGTTCAAATACCATTTTACGTAATATTTATTGCCATACTACTGAAGGCAGCAGCAGCAGATTCAGTTCCTAAAAAAACAACAACAACTAGAAGACGGTATGAAAATGAAAGAACTGTAACTCTGTGCAAACCAACAACATCAGTCACTTATTAACCTATTAATAAAATTAAAGATTTAATTTTTATATTAATTAGATTAATAACCTTTACCATTTCATTTTGATTGTAGTGGCTGGTGTTTGAATGTGTCTGTCATGCCGAGTTTGGTGCAGAGAGACAAATTGCTTGTCACTGGAATTGTGACATGTTGTGTGTCGTTAGGACACAGTGTATGACATTGTTGCCAATGCCATGACTAATAACAGACAGGCTGAAAATGACCAGACCACTGGTCTAGTCACCAGGCAGGCAGGTCATGAAAAAAATCGTCTCATTCTGGTCTAGTTGATTGGCTAATATCTCTAATTTACATATGTAAGAGACTATTATCCCTCGACATATAGATTTATTTGCTCTACTACAGAGCCTTATAGTCTTTTCTAATTTTCTAAAAGCCAACAAATATATCGTATCGGAATGATTTCCAAGTAAACCAAAATAACACAAAACATAACAGTAACACTTTAGTTTACATAACAATTCAAACCATTTACAACCGGCTAATTGCCTGCCTATTAAGATATTGACAATTTATTAGCACTTATAAAGTACAATCTTTTTCCACATCCCTAATCCTACTCAATGCCTAAATGCTGCCTTACTAACAATTGATAAACAGCAAATCAGTAGTTTACTGAACTAAAAGTTAATGGGGTTTATTGAGCTTAGTTAATGGTTTTTTGATAGCATGATTTGCACATTAAAATAAATTGTGACCAAGAAGATATTTTCAATATTGTTGGATATTGGAAGCTATTAACATCCATTGTAGGAAAAACGTATAAAGTCAGCGGCTATCAGTTTTCAACAGTCTTCAAAATATCTTCAGTGTCAAGAAAAATAAACTCAAACAGGTTTAAAACACATGGAGAGAATGTTTGGGTGAACTATCCCTTTAAACGTTGTGTCTCTTCTTTATTTATCAAATGCTGCAATGAAACTCTGGTCTCCAGTAGGTCAGGACCGCAGGGCTGATCTTACAGGAGGTGTTACATGTGAAATAGACTGTCAGGCTCTTAAATATTCAGTGTCGTGCAGAGAATAACTGCTGCCTGAAACCAAGAAACGGGCGATGAACAGCACAGCCCTGTTGCACAGATAAATATTCAGACCGTCACATGTTTACAAAAGCAGTCATGTGAAACGACACACAAAAAGCAGCTCAGGTGTTTGATGCTAAGCGAAACTGTGTGCTCGATTTGTGCTCTGGACGATGCTTGTGCAACAGGTGGTCCTCCTGATACATTTGGGAAAATTTCCCTGACATTTCACCACGTCTGAACGTTCTGTCACATCTCAGATCGTTACTGGCTTGAAAATGCGGCAGTGATGGCAAATAATAGAATAGACAGACCAGAAAGTACATGACTGGAAATCCAATCTCATGCCCTGTTGCTTGCCGTTTTTTTACTCCTCACTATCTGTTGCATTTCATTGGTCTTCATTATTGTGACTTGTGTAAACAGTTTTTAAAAAAATGGTACATAGGTATTTTTCCCAAATTGTAATAGATGTTGTGATCATCTCTTTTGTTCTCTTCCTGTGATTTGTTTGTGTTTTGTGTAAATGTTGGTTTAGGGACTCAGACGCATCACTTGCCCCCTGTGAAGGTTTCCTCTGGAGCGAAGAAAAAGAGCTCAAAGCACTGCTTCCTGTGTGGAAAGAAGACGGGATTAGCTACCAGTTATGAATGCAGGTACGCTATGAGCTCTTTACGCAGCACCTCAAACTAACATTTTGCCCCACTGACTAATTTTTGACAAGTAAAGTGTATGTGTTTTTAATTTGTTAAAAACATGCAGAACGAATTGGAGAAATGCACACAATTCAATATTTATTTATTTATTTTTATTTATTGTTGATAATAATACTAAACAGTTAAATTTTAAAAGTAAAATCAATACTATTTGACTTTGACTTGACTTTGACTTTGACTTTATTGATACCCATAGGTAGATTCTTTTTGCAGCAAAGTTTGGCATTTGATACAAACAATTCATTACATCACATACACCTATATACCTATATACATTTGATCTAACAATTCATAATAAAAAGCATACTGCTTCAAAATGATAATTTTTATTGTGATTTATTTATATATTTATTTATTCATTGATTGTTAATTATAATAATACATAGTTAAATAGTAAAAATAAAACCAATAAACTGCATAATATTATACTAATTAAGTTAAAATTAATTATTATTAACTAACAACTCATAATAAAAAGCACACTGCTTTATAGTTATTATTATTATTATTATTAATATAGTGTTTTATTTGTGTATGCATATAATAATAATTATAATAATATGATTATTAGTAGTAGTAATAGTCAGTTAAATCATTTGATTAAACCAATGGATAAAAAGCATATTATTGAACCACCATATTTCATAATAAAATATATTTTGGTATAATAATAATAATAATAATAATAATAATAATAATAATAATAATAAT
>CAIGQQ010039955.1:3302609-3350697 GCA_903798035.1 Danio albolineatus
AATAATAATAATAATAATAATAATAATAATAATAATAATAATAATAAATCGAGATATTTATATATATACTAAACTATAAAATACTAATTTATTTTATATAAATGTTTACCATGTATAATAATAATAATAATAATAATAATAATAATAATAATAAGAAGAAGAAGAAATAATAATTCTATTCAATAAAAATAAATCAATAAATCATAATACGTAACTATAAAGTATTTCATAAAATAGTTCTAAAATTTAACAACAATAAAAATTATAATAATAACTATTACAACTATTCCATTAAATACACATTTAATGTATACGGTCGCAAAACTACAATTTATGCTTTTTTCCTCCTTTCCATTTCAAATGTTGTATCATAAAGATTTTATTCTGGTCAAAAACACAAAGAAGCTTCTCCTTTGGAAACTGAAAAAAATGAAAAGATTTTATAACTTAGGAGGAGTGGCTGATTTGTTGCTAAAGTGAAACACCACATATGTGAAAAGAGCACTGTTGCACAACAGTTTACAGATTGACATCATTACAGTGCAGCCTTTGCAATCTGATAATCATTGTGTTGCATTCTCAGGTGTTGTTAGAATTAACAAAGGAAGGTGTATGAAGGTGTTGATTGGGTTTAATTTCCTCAGTTCATTTATTCCTGAGTATGAGATTTTTTGTAACACTTCAAAACAGAGTTACTTAATATATGTCAGTGATCTTAAAAGGAAGTGTGCACTTAATTTAGTGCATGTGCACGGGATATAACCACACTGAGTTATTTCTGTTCATGTCATTTCAAAAATGTGCTTTTCGTGCATTAAACTGTGAACGTTTAAAGCTGTTTTTTGTCATTCATTAGAATATTTGACATGTAATTGAATTGAATTGTAATTGTCATAGCAAAAATAATGACTATTATACATTTGTACCATATAAAAAAGACTGAAATGTCACACAGTGTAACAATAGTTCATACGGAAAGTTATTGTTAGACTTATTTAGAACGGGAGTTTTTTTGTCCTGTGAAGTTTGTACTTTGTCAAGTTCTCATCTGTTAAATATTTTATAATGAATAAAAATATAATTGAATTTAAATGTAATCAATAAAATCGAAATATTTAAAATTAAAATATAGTTTAATATAAAATAAAATTTAGCATGATCACTTGTTTTTCTTATATGTTACATATATACAAGTAGAAGTATTCTGTTTCCTATTTACATCATTTATTTTATACTGAATGACTTTTTCACCTCAGTGCACGCTTTCCACAGGTTTGAAATATACTTGCGGTGGTAGCTGGACTGAAATACACTTTTTACCCACATCACATAAATAGTTAAGTATATACGACAAACTAAACATAATTCTAATATTTTTAACAATATTTTAATTTATTAAGAAACTGTTATACACTGTTTCTTTTCAACGGGTTAAAGTAAAGAAAAGAAGAACTGCACTATTTCTCTTACTTTTGTGCTATTCAGGAGCCTCCCACAAACAAGTAAAATCTGCTTCTCTCATTCAAGTTAAGGTTACTTTATTGGCATGACATTTTGTACAGTATTGTCAAAGCATTTTAGATGTGTAAAATATGCAATATATTGACATTATCAAATTAATAAAATATACAGCAAATGAGAAATAAATAAAATATAATAGGAATAAAAACAGAAAATATTTCAAAAAAATTACAAGAATACAATGTGTAGATTATGTCAATTAGGCAAATGAGTTGTTTAGCCATTTCTAATGATGTACAAATATTTTGCAGCCAATTTAGATCAAATTTCATTCAGTCGTGTTTCTCTTACTCTCGCGGCTGTTCGCATACATATGACAGACAGTTTGGGCTACTTATCAGAATCATTGGAAATGTCGTCCTGACAAATTATAATTGGATGAACATTTTTTAGTCTTATGGCTTACCCAGAACATAAAAATACATTTAGATCATTTACTTTGATCATTACTATTGGAATGTGAAGAGACTTTCAATCATCAACACAACGAAATCTTTTTGAAGACAATTACCTACAGCACTTTTAAGTCCCCAAAAGGTACATCTCTTTGAGTCTCTGCAGAGCACGTGAGACTGTCTGTGGGTGTGTTGACACATCTCATGCATACAGAACGAAATGGGTAAAAGAGAGAAGATTTTCCACTAGTTAATCGGTTGCGGATGTTTGGTTACATTAGGCAGATACAAAAAAGTGTAAAAGGATGATAATAATTAAAAACAAAAAAATGTGTTACTAAATATACTTTGATGACCGTTAATATACCTGGGCGGCCCGCCCAAGTAAAGTCTTTGTGTGAGAAGCATTGCAGCTCTATCTTACATTTAAAAATACATCTTAAGTATATTAAACATTTTAAAAAAAAAGGTTTCAATTTCAATTATACGTTGGGTTTGTTATATTTTTACTGAAGTGGCTTGCTAGATCCACTTCTTGCAAGATCATTTAACTGTATATAGCAGATATTTAATATATATTCAATATTTCTAAACATAATAGTTTTAATAACTCATTTCTAATAACTGATTTTTTTTAATCTTTGCCATGATGACAGTAAATAATATTTGACTAGATATTATTCAAGACACTTTTATACAACTTAAAGTGACAGTTAAAACTAACTAAGTTAATTAGGTTAATTAGGCAGGTTAGGGTAATTAGGCAAGTTATTGTATAACGATGGTTTGTTCTGTAGACTATCGAAAACAAAAATAGCTTAAGGGGGCTAATAATTTTGACCTTAAAATGGTCCTTAAAAAATTAGAAACTGCTTTTATCCTTGCCGAAATAAAACAAATAAGACTTTATCAAGGAGAAAAAATATTATCAGACCTACTGTGAACATTTCCTTGCTCTGTTAAACATAATTTGGAAAATATTGAAAAAAGAAAAAGGGGGCTAATAATTCTGACTTTAACTGTATATTTAAAATGTTCAAATCAAATCACTTTTATTGTCACATCATCAGCAGCACGTGTGCTATGATGAGTGAAAAGCTTAGGTTCTGGCTCCAGACAGTGCAAAATACAACGACAGTGCAAATACAGCGACGGTGCAAATACAACGACAGTGCAAATACAAAGACAGTGCACAAATACAGACAATGCAAAATACACACAGTGCAAAAATACAACATGCAACAACATACGTTGTGGAGATGTTGTCAGTTTCACAAGAAAATTTTAACCCCAGTCTTAAGAAACAAGATGTTCGACCTCTATGTGGGATGTTTAGAAACATTTCCATCTGGTCCCACTTTTTCCCCAAACAGTTTTCTGCTTCGGTTGCACGCTTAAAATCAATGCACACCCGGATGCTCTCCAAACACCATCCATTTATTCAGCTCTAAGGAAGCGATATCAAAAGTGCACACATCTCCACAGCACTGAGGAAACATTGTTTTGACTGCTGTCTGATTGTTGCAGCTCTCATAAAGTTGTGCGTTTATTTTTGATGTCAGGTGTGGCAACATCTTCTGTTCCGTTCACCGCTACTCTGAGACCCACGACTGCACCTACGACTACAAAAGCGCAGGCCGACGCTTCCTACAGGAGACCAACCCCATCGTAAGCGCACCAAAGCTGCCCAAAATATGAAGGCAAAGCACGGTGAGAGGGAAACAAAAGGCAACTATTAAAAGAGAGAAAAACCTAGATCACCAACGTGTGCTTTTATCACCATGTTTGCTTATAAAAATAGTTTAAAATAACAGAAAACTGCTCACTCATAAGTAGTTGCCTTGGAAAACACACTTCTGTTGTCTGCTGTCTACGAATGACTTCACTCAAAAATAAAAAATACAAAACATTTTAGCATGTAAATAGTTTCTAAAAACACATTTCTATCATAGAAACAAACATTTTAAAGCGAGTACTTTTAAATTAGCAATTACGCATATCTATTGATGTGGTTTTTTTTCGGTGTGTTTGTTTTTTGAAATCGAACAAACAAGTGTTTTTCATGACAAGTCTTGCAGAGATGCACTTTAGTGATGCTGAATATCTCTTGTGGAGATTGAAAGGGTTGACGATGTGCTTGAACTTTGTGCCGTTTGTCTTTTGTAAGTTTCCTATTAGACTTTTCTTATATTTCGGACACATTACTCGTCCTCTCTGTCCAGTAGCACTCTATCAAACACTTCTTATCATGGAAAATGCCAAGCACTGTACACTCGTGTTATAAAAAGACTGTTTAACCTTGGTTCACCTTGAGGATGAAATATATAAGCTCTATCGGCCGTACAAACACTACACTATGCAGTTTGACCATGTAGCATTCTGAAGGGCTTGGCATGATAAGATGTGACTGGTTGCCATTATGAACGGTCCTTTTTTTGTACCTTAGTATTTGAAAAAAAGCTGCTCAAAAGGTGCAGTTTGTTATTTGCATTTTTCTGTAATTGTCAGATGATGAGCCTAATAAAATATCCTTGTGTTTCCTCTGGGGGTTTTTCTCTGCGCTGCATTGAATGTGTCTTTGCAGTTTCTTCATCTGAGCAGTAATGCTGTTTGGGATTCCAGATCGTTGAATGAATGAATTGCTAGTCTTAACATGTTTCTCCTGCTTTGACTAAATTGTGATCCTGCTTCTAAGGGCCAGGACACAACAAGCCGACGGCAAACTACTAATGTAATTTAATGTAAAGTGTGTATTTATATAGTGCATTTATCATGTATGGCCATACACCCAAAGCGCTTCACAATCATGAGGGATGGGGGGTCTCTCACTACCACCACCAGTGTGCAACATCCACTTGGAATATGCAATGGCAGCCACAGGACAATGGCGCCAGTGAGAGAGTCAGGACCGGTTTAACGTCTCATCGAAAAGATGGCACACACTGACAGTATGGTGTCCCCTTCACTTTTACTGGGGGATTCGGACTCACTTAGACCGCAGGTTAAGCGCCCCCTGCTGGCCTCACTAAGACCATTTCCAACAGCAACCTAGTTTTCCCATTTGGTCACCCATCCAGATACTGACCAGGCTCAGCCCTGCTTAGCTTCAGTGAGTAACTGGTCTTGGGCTGCAGGGGAATATGGCTGTGGCAGATGAATGTTGATGAAAACCCGACTCACGATTAGACTAAATAGCTGTGTGAACACACCAAACGGATAGCAGCCAAATGAAACGAGACCACTCTTTCTGTGCCTGTGTTAGAGGACGTGTCTTTTCATCTTTCCATATTTGTCTTCTCGTTCCACAAAGGGAAACCATAAGATGAACTGCGCACAAAGCTTAAACAAAGCATTTAGTACCATTGTCACTGTGATCGTCACTTACCATTTGCTCATGCAAATATGTCTGATAATCCAATAATCCAAATCATTTGTAGTGAAATTACAGCCGTTTTATTTGTGTTTCTTCTTTACTAAAGTAGTTTACTTAAGTGCATAATTTCAGTTTTTGTTTTCACACTTTGATTAATTGTTGAATAACCAATCCGAGAGCTCTCTTCAGCTGATGGCTGATGCTGATTCTACATGAGTCACGCCTAATCAAGCCGATGTTAACCCAACGAGAAGCAACATGTGGAACACACAAAACCAATAGCCTGGGGTGCGTCTCCCCGAAAAAACATTGTTAGCCGACTAATGTCGCAAGTTCCATCAATACAAACAGTTTGTTGAATTGTCGCTTCCCAATTTCATGTTCCAACTAACATTGGTAGTTACGTTTGCAATTACGCCTTTAGAACTGTAGTTAAAAGCATAGTGCCTGGCTGTTTTCTATTCCCAGTTATCCCTCTAAGCCATATTCATTTAGAACAGTCCAACATGTAAACTCTGAATGATTAAAAAAAACAAAAAACAAACAAAAAAGAACACATTAAAGTCATCTCTCTTAAGTGTAATTTGCTTTCAAATTATTGTTTACAGTTTAGTTTGAGCGATCTTCATATTTACAATTGTGCTTTCTTCGTAATGCACTTTGAAATTGTTACGGCATTTTGAATGCAACCGTGGCTCATGACAAAAACTGTAGGTGACCTATGGAAAGCAGAATCTACGTCTCCAAAGCTTTTAAAAGGAAAAAATATGTAGGTTACATTATTTTATTGATTTAATTTATATTAGCCTAGGCTATTAAAAAAATGTATATGTGTATATTTATAGGCTAGAACATTTCTGCAGTGGTTTGAATGTGTCAGAGTTATATATTATTATTATTATTATTATTATTATTATTATTATTATTATTATTATTATTATTATTATTATTATTATTATTATTATTATTATTATAATTATTATTATTATTATCATTATTATTGTTATTATCATTAAGTAGGATACTGTTTATTTTAGGCGCCACGGTGGCGCGTGTGTAGCACGTTCGCCTCACAGCAAGAAGGTCGCTGGTTCGATCCCCGGTTGGGGCAGGACCCGGTTGGGCCAGTTGGCATTTCTGTGTGGAGTTTGCATGTTCTCCCCGTGGTTGCGTGGGTTTCCTCCGGGTGCTCCGGTTTCCCCCACAGTCCAAAGACATGCGTTACAGGTGAATTGGGTAAGCTAAATTGTCCATAGTGTATGTGTGTGAATGAGAATGTATGGATGTGTTTCCCAGAGATGGGTTGTGGCTGGAAGGGCATCCGCTGCGTAAAACAAATGCCGGATAAGTTGGCGGTTCACTGCTGTGGCGACCCCGGATTAATAAAGGGACTAAGCCGAAAAGAAAATGAATGAATGAATGAATGAATGAATGTTTATTTTATTTTATTTTTTAAATTTTCTTTATAAATAACCTTTTGGCGCCACAGTGGCGTAGTGAGTAGCATGTTCACCTCACAACAAGAAGGTTGCTGGTTCGAGCCTCAGCTGGGTCAGTTGGCATTTCTGTGTGGCATGTTCTCCCGTGGCTGCGTGGGTTTCCTCCGGGTGCTTCAGTTTCCCCCACAAGTCCAAAGACATGTGGTATAGGTGAATTGAGTAGGCTAAATTGTCCGTAGTGTATGAGTGTGTATGGATGTTTCCCAGAGATGGGTTGCAGCTGGAAGGGCATCCGCTGCGTAAAATATATGCTGAGCCAAAAAGAAAATGAATGGATGAATGAAAATAACCTTCTATTAATTAAAACCATTAACGTGATGAGTTATATATGAGATTAGATATGTGTTTGCTTTTTGTAAGTGGTTTTGTGTTCATTCATTTTCTTATCGGTTTAGTGCCTTTATTAATCTGGGGTCGCCACAGCGGAATGAACCGCCAACTTATCCAGCATGTGTTCTACGCAGCGGATGCCCTTCCAGCTGTAACCCATCACCGGGAAGTGGTTTTGGGTTTTAAAAAAGGATATGGAATATTCCCAATAATATTTGTAAACGAAACATACTGTAGGCCCTATATGTGCCATTTACATGTTTATCAATAAATATGGATGACGAGCGCATGTTTTTACTTGAACTAATTTTAAGAAATACAATAATTGGCACAAAAAAGTGATGGTGATTTTTCTTTAAAGGTGTTTAGAGCCATTTAGTGCATCACTATGGACGTTTTATGTTATAACCATAGACTGTAAAAGATATGGACGTATCCGTGATGTCACCCGTAGGTGTCTGAAAAGCACAAATAAAGCAATAAGTAGGCGTGGCCAACCCGTCGTCATTTTGGTCATCACACCGACTGGGGGTTACCAAACCATTTACAAACAAGGGAAAAGAGGCGAAGCGTCAGTGGAGCTACAGATGCCTGCTAGCATTTTGCTTAGATGGGCTTTTCTTCGGGGGAAATGCTTAGTACTTTATTACCTGCGACTCGTTTGTGTTTCGACCACTTGTGTTTAGATGTATACTTTATCAATAAAGTGTTTGGTCTTTTAAAAACATTGTAATACATTGAGCTGCTAAGTGTTGTTCTTATGACATTTTTTCACTGGAGGAAAACACAAATTACTTCCAAATACCAAATATAGTCTGTGTCAGTAAATGCAAGGCTGTTTATGAAATCCAGGCGTAAAAATGTATGACAGCGTTTCACATGACCGTTCTATAGCCTACAGCTAATCAATCTGTCAGATTCTGACATTGTACACTAACTGAATACGTCGTGTATGCCAACGGTTCTCAATCCTAGTCCTCGCTATGCAAATTTTGTGTTTCTTTTATACCACTTCAGAGTGCCCATGCAAAGTGGACATCACAGGTTAATCTGCCATGATTCCAGTTTGAAAGAGTGCTCAATTCAAAGGGTAACATGCTTGAGTCTTGACTTCAATGCAAATCACATGATTATGCTTAAAAAGCCCTTTACACTGCTGTAATAATTGAAGATGCTGAAAACAGTGGTGTATGTTATTATTATTATTTTTTTATTGAAGTAAATTCATAATAAGCCGATTTCCCATGTGCAGGGAGGGGTAGAGAGCAGTGAACACTATGTAGGGAACATGCTGAACTGAACACAGTTCTTTTCTGGAGGGCGTTACTAACTATCAGTTTATCTAAACAGGTGTTTTCACCAAGTGCATGCAAAATCAACAGAGTAGGGGGTCATGAGGACCAGTATTAACTGCTGGTGTACTGTATTTAAAATGTTGCACACTGTGTTCTCAATCCCAAAGTAAATGCACAAAACATAAGAGTGAAGTAATGCAATTACAACAGTAAGCAGATACCAATATAGGAAAGAAACGTATGGTATTGACAATTGTAGCTTTATTTTTTTTAACAAGCAAAATAATGTGGTAAGCAAAATAATTTTGACATTAGATTATTTTGCTTACCCTATTGGCCATTTTGCTTGTTAAAGTCCTGAAGAAATCGAAACGAACCATATTGATTTTGTTAGCTCACGTTGCTAGTTTTGTGGTGAACGATTCATCGTTGCATGTCATTAAGAAAAAAATAGTTTACCCTTTTTAATCTTTAATAAAAATCTGAAAATGCACTTCCTGTTTTTTTTTTTTTTTTTAATAATCAGATTACCTATGTCTAGGGCCAGACGGAATCTGCGGGTATTTTTTGCTATTTCTGCGGAGTATTTTGTTAAAAATCTGCGGATTTATGCTGAATTATTTTTGGAGTATCATAACAAAAAAATTAATACATGAAATAAAAAGTAACACCTTTTTAACTGTTATTTAATGTTTACAATGTGAATCCAATTAGATCCACTTTGGTAAACAAAGCAAGTCTTATATGAAATCTCTACTAAAAGACAAAATATTACTTTACAAACTGTGTTGTAAATAAATCATGTGAATATTTTCATATTAGTCAATATTATTACTGAAATTAATTTAAAAAACTGAATAAACATACCTATGTCTAAGCAAATGGACGTGGCTAACATATTTAACCACACTGTTGCAACTGTCAGTTTTAACAACAAACAGAAAAGGTGAGCAGGAGGTGTCTGTTATGTTGTAATAACTCTCCCCAAACCATTTTCCCCATCTTTCGGAATGAAATGCCTACTTTACTACATCCAATCAGCTCGCGGTATAGAAAAAACAGGCCACACCCACTGTTTGCTCATTTAATATTCCATTTCTCTAGGAACTGCGTCACAATATGAACAAAATAACGATTGCAGCTTCGGGTTCATGGACTCACTTAAATTTTGCCTGATTATTTGTTGATTAAGACAATATTTTGGATGACTACGCGGTGACGCAGTAGGTGGTGCTGTCGCCTCACAGCAAGAAGGTTGCTGGTTCGAGCCTCGGCTGGGCCAGTTGGCATTTCTGTGTGGAGTTTGTTCTCCCCGTGTTCGCGTGGGTTTTCTCCGGGTGCTCTGGTTTCCCCCACAAGTCCAAAGATATGCAGTACAGGTGAATTGGGTAAGGCTAAATTGTCTGTAGTGTATGTGTGTGAATGAGAATGTATGGATGTTTCCCAGAGATGGGTTGCGGCTGGAAGGGCATCCGCTGTGTAAAACAAATGCTGGATAAGTTGGGGGTTCATTCCACTATTAATAAAGGGACTAAGCCGAAAAGAAATGAATATTTTGGACTGGAAACAAGACAACTTCAAGTAAGAAAAGCATTTTTGCAAAACAATCATCTTGATATTGTCAGTGTAATTGATAAGTTTATTATTATTATTATGGTATAACCTTTATTTTACCAGGAAAGACACATTGAGATTAAAAATCTCTTACTAGAGCGTTCTGGCCAAGATTAGGCAGTATACATGTCACATGGGCCTAACAGACAACAAACAAAAAACAGTTGACAGTACACATGAATCACACTGACAAACAAACTGTTCAAAACATCTATAAGCCTGTTTCAATTTCTAAATCATTTATACTTTTTTTAACAGCATTTAATGATATAATTTCTTTAAACTGCAACTTTGTTTGTAGATTGTTCCATGCAAAAGGTGCTGTGTATTTAAAAGGCTTTTTTTCCCCATCTCAGTTTGCACTTTGGGAACAGGCAGTAAATAAAAATCCTATGACCAAAGACCATAGCTAAGTATAGCTTTTTTTTTTTCTTTTTTTTTTTTTTTTTTTACAAATGTAATTCTGTAGATATGATATAAACCCAATATAGATTTGTAAACAAAGATATACCAGTGCTTGAGCCTACGAATCGACAAAGCAGACCAACCTACCCTTGTATACAGTACAACACACAATGAGGAGCAAGGGATTTAAAATTTGTTATAAACCTTAGTGCATGGTAAACAGTATCCAATGCATGCAGACTCTGAGCATGCAGATAACATCACCGTAGTCCAGTATCGACAAAAATGTTGCATCAACCGGCTTCTTTTTAGCACCAAAAGAAAGGCAGTTCTTAATTCTATAAAATAGAAGCCTAAAATCACTTTAAATTTTCTAATTAAAAGTGATTTTAGTGATTTTAAAAGATTCACAGAGATATAAAGTGACAAAAGCATTTTTGGATGAAACCGATCGAGTCTGTATTACTTGGAGCACAGCTAATTGTACACAAAATATTGATTATGTTTTAATATTTTATCAGCTCGCCAATCATGAAGCTTCCACAGTATGAGTACAGCATGTAACCTGAGCCTTTGCTAGCAGTTTTTAACCAGTTGTTATTGGGAGAATAAAAACCCAGGATGACCAATCAAAATCAAGATCACTGTAATAATAGAGAATTATTATAATCTCATTACCAATTTAAACTGTTGTGCTCAACTTTAACCTATAAAGAGACATGTGTCTTTTAATACAAGAGTATCAAGGGGAACTTGTTTTACAGGTTGGGTTTAAGAGATCAAAACATACACACACACTTGTTTTGAAATGTGGGGACATTAGGCTTCCATTGTTTTTATACTGTATAAACTGTGTTGTGTATTTCCCTAACCCCACCATACCCCTAAACCCACCCCTCCACAGAAGACTGTGTACACTCTCTCCGACTCTCTCTCTCTCAATTCAGTTACATATACAGAATATATATATACATGTTTTACGCAGCGGATGCCCTTCCATCTGCAACCCATCTCTGGGTAACATCCATACAGACTCATTCACACACATACACTACGGACAATTAACTTACCCTATTCACCTGTACCACGTCTTTGGGCTGTGGGGGAAACCGGAGCACCCATAGGAAACCCACGCGAATGCAGGGAGATCATGCAAACTCTGCACAGAATCGCCAACTGACCCAGCCGAGGCTCGAACCAGCAACCTTCTTGTTGTGAGGTGACAGCACTACCTGCTATATATATATATATGTATGCATGTATTAATATATTGTATATACAGTAAATAGTAGTAGTTGTAAACAGTAATAATAATAATAATAATAATAATAATAATAATAAATAAAAATATAAAGAATAATTTAAAACATAGTAGTAAATGATAATAGTAGTAATAATAATAATAATAGTAAATAATAATAATAATAGTAAATAATAATAATAATAATCTCTCACTCACACACACACACATTGACTTTACAATCCAAACTGTTTAACTGTTATTCAAGCGTGCACAATCCCTAACCAAAAGCATTGCCTAACAATGAATCAAAGCATGTTTAGACAATGCTCTGAGCACAGAACGTGCAGATAAAACGCGTAAAGCCTTTGAAAGCGTGACACAGCCTTTAGCTGTTTTCTCCTCTATCGTGACACATACAGTACAGAGTAGAGCGTCTGTTGAGTTCAATCACAACAGACGAGGAGAAGCAAGGCACAGCAAACCCATCCCTGCATAATCAGCCGTCTGCAGGGTAGTCTGCAGGAGAATCTCTGAGTCCTGTTAAAAACGTGAACACACACCCTAAAGCACACAGTCACTCATTAAATCACTGTATGCACACACAAACCTCAAACAATCAGCTGGCAAGCCATTTTAAAGTTTATTTATCTTTTTGCATGCTACTTGTACTTATTTGTTTAGATACTACAGTCTGTTTAGTAGTATATCATTTAGGCACAAGGGCTTATTCTTCAGTTGCTTTTTAAAAGATACAAGTTTTCATTTGTTATATGCTAGATCTTATTATTATATGGCTGTTTTTATGCATTACATAAATTCTAGTGTACACTATAGATAATGTAATTAGATGGTTATTCATTAGCTACTGGAACATATTAGAAATCAGTGGTTACAGTGCATCCGGAAAACATTCATAGCGCTTCACTTTTTCCACATTTTTTTTATGTTACAGCCTTATTCCAAAATGAATTCAATTAATTAATTTCCTCAAAATTCTACACACAATACCCCATAATGACAATGTGAAAAAAGATTTTTTGAAATTGTTGTAAATTTATTAAAAATAAAAAACCTGAAAAATCACATGTAAAGAAGTATTCACAGCCTTCGCTCAATACTTTGTTGATGCACCATTGGCAGCAATTACAGCCTCAAGTCTTTTTGAATATGATGCCACAAAAAGGTAAAAAGCCAGATTTTTTACATTATTAAACTGATCTCTGCTGTGGCCATTCTGACTAGTCATAACACGGTAAAAAGGGCAGTTGCGACTACTTGTAACAATTGCAAAAGGTATAGGGGCTGTCTAAATAACTATTAGATTCCATGCAAGGCTTATTGATGAGTATCTATTTAAAAGTCACATCACAAGCATGCCAAAGTACTAGTATCTCTTGGGTCAGTAGTTCTCAAAGTGGTACACAAGCTTCTTGTGGTACTAGAGAAATCTCTGAATAATTAAAGTAAAAAAAACAAAAAACACACTTTTAAGCATTTGACATGTATGGTAACACCGATGTGATCAGTATATTGATTTTAATAGGCTAAACCTTTTATGTAAGTGGCTGACAATAATAAATATTCTCAATTAGAAGAATTAATCTGCCTCTTTTTAACTGTGCAGTGCTGTAGCTGCTTAATTTGGCCTACTATGCTACTGTACTATAATCCCATGGTTATTATGGTGGTACTTGGAGAGACAATTTTTTTCTGAGGTGGTACTTGGTGAAAAAAACTTGAGAACCACTGTATTAGGTGCTGTATCAGAAATATATTGTAGCAACTAATGAATAGCAAGTGTGTATGACAGATCTTTATAGAAGTCAATGGCAAAAACTAAATGTGCTAACAATAGAAATGGTCGTTTTTAAAATAGCTACTAATATATTAAAACAAGTTCTGGTATGGTAATAAGCACCGCTATGGAATGAATATAGTGACTATTTAATAGTAATTATATCTGATGACTAATTATTGTCATTTAAATATGTAATATTACCTAAGGAATAGGCAGTAGTAAGAATAATAGTAACCTATTAAATGAAAATATATAGCCTATACTTGTACAGTATTTAAATAAGTAACAGGTGTATGAATAAGGTGTTATTATATTAAATGAGGAGAAAACAGAGAACATGACCACATAAAAAGTTCTCAAAGTGTCTTGGTTCTACTGGAATATCAGTATAACAGCAATGAACTACAGCACCGGATGAGCTGTGTGTGTTTAAATACTCGATACATTAGCATTGAGTAGTGCACGCGCATGCCCCCTCCGATTTATTTTCTCTCTTCAGCCAGATTTTCCACCCCGAACGCGGAAGTCGGTGGACGTGACGCACGCTATAAGATGGGGACTATGAAATAAAAACAAAAACATCGCTTTGTACGGTCTCAGAAAGACGAGGTAAGTAAATATTTGAGCGAACCATGTAAACATGCACGATAGGGCAAACGCTGAACCGCTGTCACTGCGAGACAACAGACGGTCGTCAAATAATTGCATATTTTGGTGGTATTTGCATAATTAGTTAAGGACTGTATGTTAGATTAAATAGCCAACAGCAGTAGGCTAAGACATTTCTTTTAGCGCTTTAATAAAGGTTTATCGTGCAGCGTGTAGTGACTGCAGCTCGTTTCTTCAGGCGTGCAGAAACAGCAGCTCCATTATTTATACGCGTTACCTTTGCCTTGTCAGTGTTGATAACAGACTAAGAAAAGCCAGCAGTTGGTGTTTTAGCGAGCGCTGTTGCACTTAAGTCAAAATGAAACCGTCCTGTCCTGAAACTGTCTGCACAGTAGCTGTCATCTTTCATATCGCGACATCAGTAAAACTATTGCCTGTATTGATATTGTACACCTAAACTATTGTCAGTGAAAAGATGTGTGCGAAAATGAAGACTGGGAGGTAAAGTCAGAGTCCTCAGGAACGCTTGACTGCACTTGGATGACAAATTGTATCAGATGATTTTTTAAACGAATCGGTTCTTTCGAATCAGCTGCGAGTAGAATCTTTTGAACAGAACCAGTTGTAGTAGCCTAACCACATTGTAATTTTGTAGTCTTCATGGCAGAACTTTGAAATGGAAGCATGGCGTTACGGTTTATTTATTTTGTTTCTTTGCTTATTTAGAGTATTTTTCCTTATAATTTTATATTTCTATTCGGCGTACGTTATATTTCATGTGTTTTAGTTTAAATACAACGTTAAAAAATATGTTTTGACATATTTCTAGTACAGCTGGCAGCTTTAGTTTGCTTTGACCCATTACTTACAAAAAATAAAGATCTATTTGGCGAATCGACTCAGTAGAGTCATCGAATTGATCCGACTCCAAAAGCGATTCATTCTTGGATCGGACTCCTAGCCGGTGTTCCCGGTGATGTTGGATAGCAGTAGGTCTGCTGGATGCATCGACTCAATGCAGTATGGATTACAGCGCTTCATAAGTGCGTTTTGTTTCGCTTTTGACTGGCATTACTGTCTGACACATTAGCATTTAAAGGGTGGATCAGTGACTGTCTGTGTCAGGAACATATTTGTACGCCCTTTCATTTACATCTGAAGAAATATGGTTTCTGCCGGTTATGCTGATTGCCATGTCGGTAAGCGCATTTTTTTACGCTTGGATATTTTGTGTTGGCTTATATACATACATTCTTATACATTGGAATCCGGGTTTGTTTGTGACTCTATAGGCTACCCTTATAGTGAATATTCTCTTTCGATCGTTCGAAAGCTGTCGATCGTTTCCATCTTTAGTGCTCGGTATAAAGATACTTTGATAATGCAGCCTATAAAATGTTTTTGATGTTGTTTGCTCAGTTAAAACACTAAAACTGTTGAAACACAAAACACGTTAATATTAAAACATTTAAAGTACGTTATAACTTGTCATATTCCTAATTTAAGACGGTGTTTATCAAGTATTAGTAAATAGCCTGACAATTTTCCAATGTAATAACTTTCATTATACCTTCTTTGTTTAAAATAATGAACAAAGTTTTACTCAGAATAAAAAATTGCATTAATAGTATGTGCATCTTTTCTACAGTAGTTGACTAATGAGATGTTTATTATTAAATATTCTTTATAGTGTATTTATTGAAGGGGGGTGGGGGGTGTTGGTGGTGTTCTGGTGGTGTTCTGGTTCTGTTTTACTATTCTCTGAAAGTCTGTTAGGTCACTTGCTTTGGTCTGGACTAAACACAGACAAACACAGTTGATTGTTTTGTTGAGGTTTGCGTTGCCCTTTTTGCAAGTGAACCAAAAATTGTAAGCAAAACCAAGTGTGCTAATTTGTGTGTGCCAATTATTGGACTGAAATGCTTGTTGTTCTATGGCATGGTGTCTGCCATGCAACCATCAGCTGACAAGCCACTGACAAACTGTAGCTGTAGCTCTGAGATTGACAACATATTGAGTATTTTGCACATATAACTGTAGATAGCATACCTGCCAACACTGCCGTTTTTTCCAGTAGTATCTGGATGCAGCCTTTATGATGCAAGCTGAGACTGCATCTTTCACAATGCAATATCAGACACAATGCACTCAGTGGAGCTTGTGACGTCACTGTGAGGGGTAGGTTTAGGAATGGGATTAGGTGAGCCCATTTAAAAGCATTGGATGCATCTTAGATTGCACTGCACCAAGTGTGTAGCCAGACCCCTCTCATTTTTTTCTGTGAGTCTCCTGTATTTCACACCCATCCCTTGCCACCTTCCTGTTTTCATTAATTTCAGGATTTCTTTTTCCCTCTGAAACTCCTATAATTTTTGTGGTTCAATCTAGTTATGAAAAATCACATTTTGTCCATGTTTGTTTAGTTGACTTGTATGAAGTTCATCACCTCACAAAATTGTATTCAAATCTACAAACATTTTATACCTCTATCTGGCAACAAACGTTGTGCTGTTGATTTCTGTGCAGGTGGTAGATGCGGGATATTAACAGTGGCAGTGGCAACGTCAGTAGTAGTAGACAACCCTGGGATCCTGATAACTCACAAGAAGCAGGACTTTCTGCAAATTTGTCAGTTTAAGTTCAGATTTACACCTTAAACAAATGGAACTAGAGTTTGGATGCTTTCACACCCGTGAACCTTTGTTTCATTTGGTCTGGACCAAGGGCATCAAATGATACATTGTAGCATTTTTCTGCAGTTTTGGGCTATGTCTACACAAATGTGTTGATATTTGAAAAAGGTGCTTTTGTCTAAAACGCTTTATGTCCACACTGTCGTTTTCAATTCTTTCCCTCTTCCACACTAATACGACTGAAAGTGCTTTTAATCAGTACTTTTATGCACACAGACGGAAGACACTTTTACCTGCGTCATATCTGCCTGTTGTTTATTTACTTTACTTCTCTTTGAAACTTTGTGGCAAAATGTTGTAACTGTTGTCTGCTTTTGCCGCTGAACAATAGCTCCCAGTAGGCCTGTCACAATAATCAAAATATTGACTTATCGTGCAATACTTGGAGATTTACAAAACTTCGAATTTTGGCATTTCAATATATATTTACAAGTTCACAAATAACTGTAAAGCCATTTTACAGTAGCATTTACATTCTACCTCAGCGGTGTCAAGTTTATAATTGGACATTTACCTACTGTAATAGACATTTATTAGTGAATAATAGGTCATTTACCTTTTTAACATTAAATTATAAGAGTCTAAATAACCTTAAGAATGATAAGTGTTTCAAAGTGTTTGCTTTATTATGCTGTTATATAAACACTCTATAATCAGTTGCATAAATGGTCTCAAAATGACAATAATATCACCTATGGCAACAATTTCTCAGTTGGCTCACAAAATGAGACACACACGTGAGGAGACCCATGATTTTATTGTTTACAAAGTTAAAATGCAAAGAAATGGACAGTAAGTAATAATGCCCTGCTACATTAGTTATTCGTTATTTCATATACACATAACCACGTTTTGTTGTATTATTATAAAGATAATCGCGTTTATTTAAACACTATAAATGAGGAGGATTTCTCTCCTTCTCAATCCTGGGGTATGAATGCTGACACCGTGGATAGCAGTGCAGTCTCTTGCCCTGTCTATTCCAAACATTAACTCTGCCGGTAATCTGGAGGATTTTAAACATGTGCGAACACAGCATGTAGGGAGACTGAGGTCCCGCTTACTGTACGTTCACACCAAAAGCGTCGAGGAGCAGCGCGTCTTCGCCGGTGTGAGTGTCGAGGAGAGTTGAAATCAAGTCAACTTTATGTTGGGACATACATTAAAAAGTTACTAGCGAGTTACTAATGTGCATTAATGTTATTGTGTTTTATATTGTTATATGATATATAAAATGTTATATTAATGCTTCTTTAAAAAAGGGGGAATTTCATGCGACAATACAAAACAGTATTGCAGCTTCAGAATATTTAAGACATATGGACATATTTTGGATAAGTGCAAATGTTGACGTTCTCGCCGCCAGAGCTCTGAAGGCAGACAGTGCTGTCACCAGGATGGCCAGAGTGAACTTTGACGCTTAAACCGCCTTCAGTGTGAACGTACGATTACACTAATATATTTTAGTTTTAAAATGCATAACTTTTGTTATAGTTACGCCTTCCATCCACACTACCCCGGAGTTTTCAACCCACGAAAATGGACCATTTTGAGAGTCTGAAGAGACTGTCTTGGTTTTAAAGCGTTGCTGCTTCATGTCTGGGTGGATGGAGGAAAATGAAAATGAAAAAAATCTGAAAATGGATGCAACGCTGCAGACATTCACTCATTAAATACACAAAGTTCTGTCTCGCATCCTTTCCTTAAGTTCTTCAACTTTTGCAAGTTTGATATGGAAAACAAACTCCCAAAGGCCACGTCGGGTAAATCTTCAAAGGGAACAGGGTACTTTATAAAGTCATTCGCATCACCCTGGCTACATTGTTTCACTATATTAACAATAAAATGAAGACATGATATGAGGAACTGTAATATGTTTTAATACATTTTAATATTAACAACTTGAAAGACACCAAAAATGTTGAGGCACTGTGTAGCTACATATTTATATGACCCTCAATCTTCACTATATGCAAATTTATAAAAAAACGGAGCCTATAACATAACTGCCTTCTTTCATTTTCATTGTAAAATAGGCTATGAAATGTACCCTGTCTCTTTTGTTGAATATCAATTTTAATAATCAATAATGGCCATTATAAAAGTATAACGTACAATAAGTTTATACAATATAGGAAATAAAGGCAAGCAATCAGTGAAATTTGCATAATCAGTGTACGTGTTTACATAAATTAACATATTAACTTATCTTTGCGCTCAGCCAAAATATGTCACCTGATACATTCAAAAGACCCAAGAATCGTTAGATAGAGAAAAGATGAATTAAATATCATGTTTAAATGTCTGACATGCGCTGCTCTCACCTGGGGAGGTGTGCTCAAAGCACCCGCTGACTGCCTGGGGCTTAGACATACCCATACGATGCAGCACATGCCAGAGTGTGTGTGTTGTCACGTGATGTACATTTTCAGCGGTGTAGTGTGGTTGGAGGGCTGTTCAAAAACGCTAGGTGAAACCCCAATGTAGACGTGGATCGTTTTCGTTCTAAAATACTGTTTAAAAACTAAAACGTATTACTGTAACCGGGGCCTAGGACTTCTGAAAATATGAAGGGTTTTGGTTCGCTTCTTCAAACTCTTGTGTGGTTCCACTGAAATAATGAAACACACAAACAAACAAACAGAAAACAGGACATGATGTCACAAGATTTGACCATGAAAATGGCAGAATGGTATTTGTCTTCTTAGTTGTTATGTTGCCTATTGATACTAAAAACAGACACCTCCCTATAGCAGATCAGTGTGTGACAGAAGAATACCTGCTGCTGATTTGAGTGTTTTATACATTTTATAAGCTCTTAATGAGTTCTCAACTGATAAAATGACCATTATAAACGTATGCAACGAGGTTTAATCTAGTGCACAACATTGTTTTGGATGTTCAGAAAATCACAAAATGTCCTGTCGAGGTTTCTTTGTTTTGTATCTTTAGGTTCTTACTTAAAAATGACTCTGAAATCGAAGTGTACAAGGACTAAATTTATTGTTTTGCTCTTTGGTTTGGGCAAAACAAACAACTGAAATGCAAGTAACGACTTGAACTTTTATACACCTTCTTGTCACTTTGCCATGTCACTGTTCTTTTAACAGTATGTCAAGATAGATAAAACCATAGGGTGGTTTGCTTGCACATTCTGATCCTGTTTTCTTGTTTTAAAGATGCATGAGGTTTTGAAGATCTTTGCTCTTTAGGAGTGGTAGAGTTACTGTGAGTTTGATTTAAAACTGAAACTATTTCACCAATGTCGCTCATCAGGAAAGACTTTAGTGACTGTGCATTGTATCAACATTTGATCGGGACTTTCATGTTTTGTGTTGATGGTATTTGTGTGCTTTGCTTTTTGGTGTGGAATCTCAGCTTTTGTAAACTAGGGTTGTGTGACATGACAAAAATTCTCATATCACGATATAAGTCACCGATATCAAGATATGGTACCTTTTCTGTAAATAAAATCATGAGTAAGAATGCAGAAATATAAAATCAATATTAATCAAATATGAAAAACTTTTCAAAAATTAATTACAGCCCCAACATAAAATATTGCTAAATAAAACGTAAAATGTAAACATTGTAATTTTAAAACTTAACGTTTTCTCACCAAGTAGTTATTGAAAAAAAGAAGCTTTTTTGCACTGCAGGAATACAAGCGCTGTTTTAAAACACAATATAACTTCTTTAACTGTAAAAATGTTAAAAATAAAAAATTCTTATCATTCAGTGCAATTCTAACCAAACATCGCCTGGCTACATGCAGCAAGCATTTTAAAAACATGGTGCTTCCATTGTCAACATCAGAAAAAAATGCCCAGCTTGCGTTTCTGCAGAGCAAAACGCTTCAGTGGAGACCCATAGGTCTCAAACTTAATTCTTGAAGGGCTGCAACTCTGCACAGTTTTGCTCGAACCCTGATTAAACACACCTGATGCAACTTATCAAGGTGTTCAAGACTACTAGAAACTATTAAGCAGGTGCGTTGTTAGAGCTAAACTGTGCGAAGCTGTAACCCTTTGGGAGTTGAGCTTGAAACCATTGCTCTAACCATTAGACCACACTTAAGCCCCGGTCACACTGCACTTTTCTCCTCATAGACTTCCATTCATACGCATGAGAATGCGGCAGACCGGAAACGCAAGCTTATGCGACAAGTTTCGCAGTTCGCTGCATTGGAAAGTTCAAGCTTGGTGAACCCTGACCTGCGAAATTGCATCATGTGATTGCGTGAGACCAATCGAAGATCAAAACATGACCTCTCTGGACAGGAATTTAAAATATGGAGCAATTGCTCATTGTTTTTAATGTCTGATCATCTTGTTTAATTCTGCCCCTTTTTGCAGCACCGTACGACAGAATTTCGCATGCTCAAACTCTAGTGTGACTGCAGCTTCACACTACTTAGTATATAAAAGTGTGTTTTTATTAGTTCTTTTTATGCAAAATAGCTTGTCCCAGATTTTACTATGCCAAAACTTTAAGGTCTAATGAAGCAAAAGGATATGTTTCTGCAAAAACTTAACATCATTCTGTGTATTTTAGTGTAAATTTAATGAATGTAAAATGTTATGTGAACTGCTTTATTTTAAAAATTGACACTTTAGTTGAATAACCAAACACCCACGTTGACAGACAAAATGGTATCATAGTATGAAATATTCAAAAGGTAAATTCATAGAGTGTATTATTGCATGTACAGGCATATGAATATGTAACAATATAACCCACCGGCCCTACTGCACCCAACCCGGTCTGAGCTGGGTTAGAACTGGCAAATCTTTGAATGGGAGTTGGTTGCTCTAACAAGGAGGCTAAAGACCATAGCCTCTAGCGTCTGCTCTAGAGCACCTTTAGAGGTCAGAGGAGTGAGGTTTACCTGCATAGCACTTTGCTAGCTGGCCTCCATTACAATTACCCTTCTTAAGCCGCCTTTCCACTGCACATGACATTTGGACACGACTGTCGGAATACGCCCCCTTGTGGCAGTCGCACAGTACTTTCAGTGTTGTCGGGCACCATGGGGGAGACGCTGATTCTCGCAGTGTCCGAAATAAAGGATTCTCGCAGTGTCCGAAATAGGAGTGCAAGAGCCTTTATTTTCTATGTGTTCACCAAGGTTGAATAAATGAATAAATAAATGAATACTGAAACTCATAGGCCACTAAAAATGTCTATAATATTTTACTCATTTATGAATAGAAATGTTTTTTTTAATACAGACCTTTTCTGATAAAAAAAAATAACGAAAAAACCCTATTTCTCATCTTGCGCGCATGGACCTGCTCGGACAACACTGAAATACATCACTTCCGGTCGGCCGGTCGCATACAGTCTAGTCGCAGGAGTTCAAATATTTCAATGGATCCGCGGCTCAAATCGGATCCGAATTTCCCGCATACGGAGATGATCGGACTCCACGCAGCTCCCGGACTACTCTCCATTGGAAATGAATGACTTCCGGTCTGTCGCTTGTCGTTTGTCGTGTGCAGTGAAAAGGCGGCTTTAACCTCACTCACATCCCGGACGAGCCCCCATATGTAAACCCCGGTCCTATTGCACCCAATTCGGTCTGAGCTGGGATCGAACCAGCTATTCTTTGCATGGGAGTCGGTTGCTCTAACAAGGAGGCTAAAGACCATGACTAGGGCCAGACGGAATCTGCGGAAATTTTTGCTATTTCTGTGGAGTAATTTGTTAAAAATATGCGGATTTATGCGGAATGATTTTGGGAGTATCATAACTAAAAACTTAATATATGAAATAAAAAGTAATACCTTTTTAACTGTTATTTAATGTTTACATTGCAAATACAACTAAATCCACTTTATTTGGTAAACAAAGCATGTATCTCATATAAAATCTCTACTAAAAGACAGAAAATATGACTTTACAAACTGTTTTGTAAATAAATCATACAAAAAATTCATATTAGTCAATATTATTACTCAAATTAATTTAAAAACTGAATAAACATAAATTTACACATATTTACACCAGTAAATAAACAGAATCAATGATGGGCTAAAAATCTGCGGAATTCTGCGTGCGCAGATTCTGTGTGGCCCTAACCATGACCTCTAGTGTCTGTTGCTAGAGCACCTTTTGAATCAGTGAGGTTTATCTGCATAGAGTATGCATTCAAATTGAATGGCTTTTCTCAATAGACTAATGGTTTTAATAAAGGAAATGTCTCAAATTTACACGTAACTCATTAAAATATTAAATAATAAACCTAAGATTTACAAAAAGTATTAAACGAATGGTATATGTGAAAAATTACTCTAATTTAAGTCACTGTTGAGCTTGCCTTAAATGATAAGTGTCCCAATTTCATTTTCTTGATTAAAACAATATCTCTTACACTCTGAATTAAAAACTCCTGTGATAATTTTACACTGCAGGAAAGGTGGTAATAATATGATGCAGTAGTTTAATGATTGCATTACATTTTTCTGAACAACCTGGCTTTTTTGTTAGTCCCTGCCTTACTTCTTATTAGTTTGCAGTGCATATAACATATTTTTGTTATGATTTTGTATTGTTTATTGGTATTCAAAATAATGCAATGCCACTATTCTCTAGATATACAACTATAGATGGTGAACTGTTTGATGAAAATGTTTCTCAAATGTTGAGATTTAAGTCATCCTAAATATTCAAATTTCATCCTAAATATGATGTATTGATAGATATGATGAAATTTATAGGAATAGATACACTTACTGTATAGAAGCTTAAATGACCAACAGCCAACAAACAAACAAAGTTTTCTAACATTTTATTTATGATTTGCTTTATCGAAACCACATTATCTAAAAAAATATGTTTCACAAACAACACTAGGCTGTTTCTCCAGAGGAATGAAAAAAAAATCATATAGGCTGTATACAGACTGGATCTTGCATGATTATTCAGGGTTTTCATTCGAAAAAAAAAAAATAAGAATCACCAGCATACCAAAAAGGCAAGCTCCGCCTCTGGGCCTTCAATGCATGAAATGTTTATGATTAGCATAAAGATGTATGTGGCTGCAGGACAGACCTGGCATGACAGCCTGTATATGCGTGTCAAATACAGCAATTCCTCCTTTGGAAGAAGAAATTATCACTGAGTTGTATGCTAAGTTGCTCTGCACTGCGCTCTGCAATCTAACTAGAAATGGCAATTGCTGTGCAACATGGCAATAGATACATTCTATGGGCAAAATAAAAAGTCTGTTGTTTCATATTATATTAAAAAAATCACACCAGTGTTTGCTTTATGATTTTTTCCAGCTGTGGCGGCAGAGCTTTTATACAGATCCTCCAACTACCCTATGGCTTTTTTTCAATGGCAAATGTTGTGAGCACCATTACAAGTTGAGATCACATTCATGTAATACGAGCATATGAATCTCTTTGCTTTTGTACAAATTTCCTCTGTTTATACACAAAACTTCTTGCACCCCCTTAAATATACGCTGTTCAAGCACAGATTTTTTTTTGTTCGCCCTCAAATAAACACTGCTGAAGTGCGATTTAGTGCGTTGTTTTCGTGACAGAGCTTCTACAGTGCAACAGAATTACAGAGAAGGGACAAAAAACAGATAATAAATATATTAAAAAAATAGAAGTGTTAAATGCAAATATACAAATTGACAAGCGTATGTACAGGCATATTACTATATACAGCATTACAGTATATGCAGCTGTTATGTGCAAATTGGCATGTAAAGTGTATGTAAGTAAGTGTATGTGTATGTGTAAATAAGTGTATGTGTGTATAAAAAGTGTACTGCAAGTAGTGATGTTGGTTCCACGATTATTATCATCAAGTGTTCATGAGATGGATTGCTTGGGGGAAGAAACTGTTTCTGTGTCGGGCTGTTCTGGTGCGCAGTGCTCTGTAGCGTCGACCAGAAGGTAGCAGTTCAAAGAGGCGGTGTGCTGGGTGTGAGGGGTCCAGAGTGATTTTGGCAGCCCTTCTGCTCGCTCTGGATAAGTACAGTTCTTGGAGAGTAGGGAGGGTTGTACCAATGATTCGCTCAGCAGTCCGAAGATCTTCGAAGGTCAGATTTGGTAGCTGAGCTAAACCAGACAGTTAATGAAGTGCAGATGACTGATTCAATGATGGAAGTGTAGAACTGTTTTAGCAGTTCTACATTGTTACTTTACACCACTGCTTATATCGTGATATGAGATTTTAAGTATAGTACCCAGCCCTACTGGCCATGTGGGCTAATATAGTTGCTTTTGACCTTATTCTTTAATGCGTAAGTGCACTTGTTGGCGTGATTGCTTTAGAACTTCCAATTCAGTCACCTATGGGAGAAATGACTAAAAATATTAATCGGCAGAAAACGGTCAAACTACTTGCTCCACAAACAAGTGTTTGCATGATTATACAGACAAAATAGAATAAGAAAATAAGAAAATATCAGTTTGAGCGGCAAAACAAGCTGTTTTTAACATCCAAAAATGAATGGAAGTGAATGAGACCGGAAGTCTCGAGCCAAAATAAATCAAATGGCTGCGCCCACTCGTGCACTGAGAATAAGGTGAATAGCATAGGTTATTAACATAACATGACTAAAATAAATGTGTTGTTTTTGTATTGAGTTTTGAACCGCTTGTTGTGATATTATACAGTATCCTGATTCCTGGAACTGGCTGACAAAAAATAAAAAGAGAGAGAGAGAGAAATGGCTGCAGCTTACAGTAGATAGTAATTAGATTCTTTGAAATTGCTTCGACCTCAGAAAGCCATTTAATTAGAAAAAAACACATTTGTCTAAATTACAGCTACACTGGAAAACTCTATTAGGGCGAATTCCGGTAAAACGAGCCTCATTTTTGACAGTCTGTGTGTGTGTTGTGCTTTTAATACCGTCTGTTTATGTAGCGCATTCACCTTTGTGTTCAAATGTGCTTTATGAGCTTTTGCAAATCAACTCAGCCTTAGTCAAGACACTTAAGGGTTTATTCTGAGACTCTAAAAAAAATCCATTCTGAGATTTAATACTTAAAGCTACAAATATAACCTTTTTTTCATCCACTAATTTGTCTCCTCTGGCGAAATCAGTTTTTCATGTAATTAGTGAGTTTGCTGTGGGGAAAAATCAGTCTGATATTGTGTAGAGTTAGTGATTTGAACAAACCTCTCTTCCAATTTTGTTTGTGTTATCAACATGAGGAATTCTTGTTGGCTTTATAGAGAAAATATGGATCCTGGTAATAAACTGGTCATATTGGGTTTCAGTGGAATGAACCACTAACTTATCCAGCATGTGTTTTACGCAGCGGATGCCCTTTTAGCTGCAACCCATCACTGGGAAACATCCATACACACTCATTCATACACATACACTACAAACAATTTAGCTTACCCCATCCACCTTTACCACATCTTTGGACTTGTGTAGGAAACCTGAGCACCTGGAGGAAACCCACGTGAACACGGGGAGAACAAGCAAACTCCACACAGTAATGCTAACTGACCCAGCCAAGTTTTGAACCAGTGACCTTCTTGCTGTAAGGCAATTGTGCTACCCACTGCGCCACCGTGATGCCGTACCCAGCCTTACTATTCACAATGTCTTGGATATTCCTAGGGGTTTCAATACAGCATCATAACCTTTTGATTTCACTTAGCTTCAATAATATAACCAAGACAATCCACCAATCAATAGTCTGTTATTTAGAGATGGGGGAACATGCACAAATCTGGACACATGCTGCCAGGCTTTGCTATTTACTTTAGTGCTTTGGGCTTCTTCACTGTCTTATGACATTTTCTTCTCAGCTTCATCGATTGTTTGGAATAGCATACACTGACACACTACTTATACAACCAATTTGTACAAATATTATGCATGCATGCTGTAAGATACTTAATATATTCCAGGCTGCATTTAATTGATCTGCTATACCGTTTCTATGAGGCGGCACAATGGGTAGTGCTGTCGCCTCACAGCAAGATGATCGCTGGTTCAAGCCTCGGCTGGGCCAATTGGCATTTCTGTGTGGAGTTTGCACATTCTCCCCACGTTGGTGTGGGTTTTCTCTGGGTGCTTCTGTTTCGCCCACAAGTCCAAAGACATGCGCTGTAGGTGAATTGGGTAAGCTAAATAAGTGTGTGAATGAGAATGTTTTCTTGTTGGAAGGGCATCCGCTGCGTAAAACATATGCTGGATAAGTTGGCGGTTTATTCCGCTGTGGCGAACCTAGATTAATAAAGTGACTAAGCTGAAAGGAAAATTAATGAATGAATGAATGAATGACCATTTCTTAGGTGTAAATGAGATTTATTTTTATTTAGGTTTTTATTTTTATTTTTATTTTTTTGGATGTCTAGGACAACAGTATCTCCAGCTGAAAAGATCTCGAGAGATGCCGTTTTAAATTGTAAAGAAATCTGTGTTTTTGAACCTAAAGAAGACAGCAGAAATCAATGATTCGTTTGAATTATTTAGCCTGACATGTTTACTGTTCCAAAATACTTATTAAATAAAACACAATAAATATAGTGTGCTCAGAGTTTTTTTTTTACCCAGACAATTAAAAAGAACTTATTTTAGAGCAGTAAACAAAATACCGTGAAATTAGGGGTGTTGTGGTTCACAAAATTCATGATCCGGTTTGATATGATAGACTGGTGTTAAAGATAAGTATACTTTCTATATATTAAAAAGAAGAAATTCTCTTGATTTTTGCAAATGTTTTATATACTAAAACTAAGATCATAAAGCATCATCTACAGCTGTTTCTTGAAGTTGGTTTCTAAACTTTCGGATCAAACAAAAAAAGCTAATTTTCCTGTTTACAAGTTTGTGGGCAATCAAGTGCTTACTATCATGTGATTTTCGTTTGAATGGCGAAGGTGGGAATTCATGAGGTCAGACAAATCCCTCACGTTCATTTAATACAGTTTACAAGTACAAGTGTAAATGGCTTGTTTAAAACTAGAGATTTCAGGCCGTATGTTGATATATTTCTCATGTTTTGAGGCAATACTTGTTGAGATTCCAGCACATTTTGCTGACCTCAGAGGCTTCGTAACAAAGAAACTGTGGTAAAGAACACACATCTTTACTGATTCCTCCAATGGAGAATCATCAGTCTATAGTAGAGATGCCCAAACTAGGGCCCGCGGGCCAAAGTTGGCCCATGGTAACCTTTCCAATGAGGGGGATGTTTAAGAGATTGTCAAGTCAAATTTAAATGTAACCCTTTGTGTGTTTTAAGCTTTGTGTGTTCGTTAACAGCTAACTGAAATTAAATGCTTTCATTTAATGGTGTAAATTAATCAGATTTTGTTTAAATCTATATACTGTCACCCGGCAATGCATAGACTTTGGTGAGCAAATCAAGTCAAAGGCAGACTCTGCTTGACTAGTGTATTCAGCATTGAACTCCACTGTGTTGTAAATGTGATTGTTTGGTTTTATTGTGATAGGTTATCATTTAAAAAGTTATACAGTTAATAAAGTATTGATTTAGTTTTATTTTGTAGTATTATGAATTAGAAAATTACCCACGGCAACTTTAATGTAATATAGTTTGGTATACCTTTGGCCCACGGCTCTCAATAATATTTGGTTTTAGGCCCTTTATACTTACAGGTTTGGGCACCCTTGGTCTATAGCAATCCATGATTGGCTTCTTTACTTGAATGCGAGGCTTCCTTTGTCAGAGCTGTCATTTGCATTTGTAATGGCCCATTTCCACTGAGTGGTACAGTACGGTACGGTACGGTTCGGTACGCTTTTAAGGCCGTTTCCACTGTCTAAAAGCGTACCAAACCCGAACCGTACCGTACCACTTTTTAGTCATTCTTTGCAAAGGGTCCGAAGCGTACCAAAGGGTGTCGTAAGGCGGAGTTAGACGCGCAGCTGAACGCCATTGGCTTACAGAGATACGTCATTTGCTTGCGCAACAAGCCAGAATGAAAACAAAAGACCCGCCATGTTTATTACACAGCCGAGAGACAATACTCCGAAATAATATCAGCATATAATAACGAGCCATGGTCGACCCGAGCTTAAACAAACCTTGTCGTCGTCTTGAACAGCCACAAAGCCGAGAGAAGAGCAGATTCGTATGGGTTACGAGCCTATAAGCGTGAGCACGGAGAGGCTACATGTACTGGTGAAGATAAAAGACACAAATGAGAGGTTTGCACAGACGGGGCTCTATTTCGTGTTGTTTTTGAACCTAAATAAGGCATACATGTCTGCTGTGTCTAGTTTTTCTGTAATTTGGTAACATCAGAGACTGTAAGGGGCTGTATGTGTTCATATATGCTGCATTTATTTATTTATTTGATATAATCGCGGACAGTAGACTATTTCGCATCACTGATCTGCAGTTATAATCAGATCATGTTCAGTCAGTAATGACATTTTTACACCAGTGTTTATGTGTATAATAAAGCCTCTGTTTTGTGAGAAATGCTTCTCGTATGATTTGAGAACGACCCATTAAGCTTTACTGTAGACATTTCCTCGAGCGAAAATGACGTTGACAAACTTTCTGTCATACACCACGCCCACCAAAAGAGTACCCTTTTGCAGTGGACAAGCAAGCCTGATAAAGGTGACCCGTACCGACCCGTACCGTACCGTACTGTACCACTCAGTGGAAACGGGCCATAAGAGTTTCCTTTTCAGGAGCTAAATTTTTCTAAAGATACTATTTATAGTGAGAGTTTATCTAAAAAAATGAAAATTGTCATTAATTATCCTCATGTTGTTTCAATCGCTTTCGTTCACTTAAATAATAAACAATAATAAACACTAGTTAAGATATTTTTTGGATGAAATCAGAGAGCTCTCATACCATTCATAGACAGCAACTTTAGTGAGATGTCCAAATTCAAGAAAAGAAACCAAAACGTTCACCCTATTTCATGTTTAGTAAATCTGACCCTGTCAGAATCAGTAACTATTAGTCTACTCCCAGCCTTTGATTGTTAAAGGAAGGTACACATATGTTGAGGTGAGTTTAACTGGGAGCCATCATGTTTTCTTTGAAATCCTTTTGCACTTTTTATTCAGTTTATTTATTTGTTCACTATTCAGTACATCTACAAAAAAGCTGACAGCAAAAGCATGTAAGCCATCTTTCTTAAGGAGGCAGAATAAGGAGGTGATGGACTGTATGTGACTCTAGTTGAAAAGAAGAAAGAAATAGTCCGATGGGCAGTCAGATACACTTTCTCTAGCATTCATTTTGCCAGAGCATAGTTAAATATTAACACACTGTTTTTTCCAACAAGGGCAAAAGTAAAGGACGGACGTTACAGACGTGATATTATTTATACACCACTGCTGAAAGTACAGGAATTAAGGACAAATCAAAGCAAAGCAAATGCTATAACAAACAATATTGTTAGGCCTGGGTGGCATCAGACAAGAAAAAAAGCCATATCAGAGATGAAGCAAGTTCATTCATTGCTATGAATGTTAACCGCACAGACCTCTTCTGTATAAACGGCTTTTCTGAATAGTACTCAATAAGATAATGTAACGGATGTTCTTTAGGACATCATGAGTGATGAGCATTCATTCATTCATTTTCTTGTCGGCTTAGTCCCTTTATTAATCCGGGGTCGCCACAGCGGAATGAACCGCCAACTTATCCAGCATGTTTTTTACGCAGTGGATGCCCTTCCAGCCGCAACCCATCTCTGGGAAACATCCATACACACTCATTCACTATGGACAGTTTAGCTTACCCAATTCACCTATACCACATGTCTTTGGACTTGTGGGGGAAACCGGAGCACCTGGAGGAAACCCACGCAACCACAGAGAGAACATGCAAACTTCACACAGAAATGCCAACTGACCCAGCCAGGGCTCAAACCAGCAACCTTCTTGCTATGAGGCGAACATGCTACTCACTACGCCACTGTGGTGCCCGAGGGATGAGCAATTTAATGTAATTTACTTAAATTTTGTTTGGTTTGGTTAGGTTTAGCTTAGTTCAGTTTAGCTTAGTTCAGTTCGATTTAATTTAATTTAATTTAATTTAATTTAATTTAATTTAATTTAATTTAATTTAATTTAATTTAATTTAATTTAATTTAATTTAATTTAATTTAATTTGGCATAACATTAAATCAATGTTTAAATACAAATAAGCAAATGCTTTAAGAGTTTATGACAGTGATTAATATGTTTATGACTGATCTTATGCAACAATTCTATCGAATAATAAACTGACAAAACATTTGTTAGATTTGATTTGCTTAAAATGTCACATCACAGACAACAGAGTCAGCTGTCATTCCAACACACTCATATCAGCTTTCACATGTTTAAAGCTGACAGACTTTAATAAAAGGATGCCCAAATGTCACAGAGGCTAATTCAGATAGCATTATGGGCTGCAGAGCATTGAGTAACATGACAGCCATTGCCGCAGTACTTCATTCTTTGCCAGTAAGAGAGTGTGTCTGAGAGGCATTTTGGAGCTGCAGTGCATCATTTAAGTTTAGCCTTAATGAATAAATAAATGACCATAATTATACATTTTCTCTATGCAACGCATCTTACTCTTCCACAGCATACTTCATACTGTACTTTTCACCTGATTTGTAATGTAAGAGCAGATGCAACTTTCCTGATCTCCCAGCAAAATGACTATATTTTTATGAGAGGGTGTACAATGTGATTTGTATGAAATTCCATGATTAAAAAAAGAAATAAAGCATGAAGGACCGCCCCAATCCATTCATAAACATTTTCCTCTATTTAGATAGCAAATGCTTTAATTCCCCCAAAAATCCAAAGTAATTTAAGCCACACCAAGTGATTCATCATTAAGGGCTAGTAATATACCGTTTCAACCATTTCTTAGTAAAATACAAACTAGAATAGGGAGGGATTAAGGAAGCAGAAAAGCAGAGAATTTATTTTGTACAAGCTGCAGTTAAGGGCTTACTGGGGTGTGAGCAGATCGTACAAAAAGCTGAGCTAATACAAATTAGGCACTAAGGCACAGAATGCAGAATAGTTAAGAATTGTCATTAGATTGTATTGGTGTGGCCAATTGTAGCATGAATCTGTGACTTCTGGAGTTGTATTGTGACTTTAAGCTTATAAAAGCAATATGTTATGTTACTTGAAATAGCTCTTTTAAAATTATGTGAAATAACTGTCATTTGCTTTAAATAGACTGTACTTTTTTGTTTTATTAGTTTGTGTTAATTGATACATTAACAATAACCAGTAAATTTCTTGTAGTTTGTGAATATATTTTTTATGTTTTTGAAGGGACAGTTTACCCAGAAATAAAATATTTACTCACCATTTACTCATCCTCAAGTGATTCTGAAACTTTGTGACTTTTTTCTTCCGTTGAACTCAAAGAAGATATTTTGAAGAATGTTGGAAATCTGTATCCATTCTAGGAGGAAAAAAAACAAATGCTGTGGAAGTCAATGGTTATTCATTTTCAACATTTTTCAAAATATCTTCTTATGTGTTTAACAGAAGAAGGAAGCTCAAACAGGTTTGGAACAATTAAAGGGTATTTACATTATGGCAGAATTATTATTATTACTATTATTATTATTTATTTATTTATTTATTTTTTTAACTTGGATCAATTGTTTCAGTGATGATGTCAGTTTGACGGCTTGGTTGAAATATAGTCCACAGCCACACCCCTCCAACCATTAGTTTGCTATCAGTGAAAGATGAGAGCAGTGCAAACATAAAACCTGCCCCCATTCAGTATTTTTTTTCATTTGGAAATACATCAGCATACTGAAGTAAAAGCTTGTAACAACTCCTGGTTCACATGGACTTTACAAATAAGGTTCCGGCAGGGTTTTCACAGTCATTAAAGAACCATTTTGTGTTTCTCAAAGGAACTTTCAGATAGGGCTGGGCAATATGGCAAAAATGCAATCTCGATCATTCTTTTACATATGGAACGATATCGATATACAGTTGAATTATCAGCCCCACTTTTAATTTTTTTTTCTCATCTAAATATTTCCCAAATTATGTTTAACAGAGCAAGGACATTTTCACAGTATGTCTGATAATATTTTTTCCTCTGGGGAAAGTCTTATTTGTTTTATTTCAGCTTGAATAAAAGAAGTAAAAAAAAATTTGAAATTATTTTTTAGGTCAAAATTATTAGCCCCTCTAAGCTATTTTTTTCTGATAGTCTACAGAACAAACCATCGTTAAACAATAACTTGCCTAATTACCCTAACCTGCATAGTTAACCTAGTTAACCTAGTTAAGCTTTTAAATGTCACTTTAAGCTGTATAAGTGTCTTGAAAAAATCTAGTCAAATATTATTTACTGTGATCATGGCAAAGATAAAATAAATCAGTTATTAGAAATGAGTTATTAAAACTATCAAGTTTAGAAATGTGTTGAAAAAATCTTCTCTCCGTTAAACAGAAATTGGGAGAAAATAAACAGGGGGCTAATAATTCTGACTTCAATTCCAATATGTTGTTAATGCTTCCGGCTTTAAAAGACTATCCCAACAATGACTGAAAAGATTAGACACTTTATAAAATAGCTTTTTAAAGTATTGTTTATTTACAAACACAGTTTACACTACTTTTCTGTTCTATACTTATAATATACAATATAAAAATATATTATATTCTATACAGTACACAAACAAAAATATACTTATTACTACATTTTCTAAAAATAAACAGTTACAGAAATATTTTTAAATAAATGTTTTACTTAATTAAAAATGGTAAAAATAGTCATCATTAAAATAAACAACTGTTTAACTGCAATTTCTGCTGGCAGGAAATTGTATCGAACTCGCACTCGCAAAAAATACTGCCTGACGTAGCATATCTTTAATATCGATACAATTACAGAATCCTGTTGTCGCTTATGTCTTCTCTGTGATTGGCTCTTAGATCAATATCGAGTAAAAATGTCCATAGCTTATCATCCCTGTTGACATAAATTTTATCGGGATTCGATATGAACTCGTTTATTGGCCCAGCCCTAATTTCAGAGAATGGTTCTTGTAATATTAAAGTAGAGAGAATAAAGTAGAGTTTACAATTTAAAGATCAATAATAATCTAAAGAACCACTTTACGCCACAACAAACCTTCTGTACATTGGAAAAGTCCTACTCTATTAATATAAAGGTTCTACATTGGCATTGATGATTTCATGAAAAACCTTTCACATCCGTGGTACCTTATCATTCAGGAAAAGGTCCTTTACTGTGGAAATTGTTTTTTTAAATGATTAAAATGTTTTTTGCTCAGTGGAAAAAGATATTTTCTCAACCCAAAGGCATCAGTGTGAAAACCGTTTTGTCAGCACAACTTTATTTTAAAAGTTTGTGTGTTAAAAGTTATTCATGGAACCAGTGAATAAATTGACATATTTACTAATTAAAAACCTTTATTTTTAAACATTTGCCATTTTAATTTATTTTAATTTAGAACATTTTTATAATACACTTCAATGTATTCCTCTAGTCAGTTTCCTCAGAAGCTAATAAACTGAAAGTCTTGCACAGAAAATTGGTTAATTAAAAAAAGCTTAATAAAGGGGATGCATCAGACTTGTGATGTTGTCCATGTAACGACGGTGTTTACCACAGGTCAGGACTTTAGCTGTGCAAATGCCTTAAAAGGAAGCACTAGAAGGTCTTCTTTTCTCCCATCCCTTGTGGCTGTGTTTAGTGAGAGAAGAAAACTCTGGAGGATGTTAATTAGTGCACACCTACAGTACATTCAAAACTGGACATCTTTTACCATCACACTTCACATGGGCTCCAAATCTGAGATTACATTGAAAATCAGATGTTTTTTCTTAGAAATAAACAGGATTTAAAAAAAAAAAATCTTGATGTAAAATGCATCACATATATTAACATTCATTCATTCATTCATTTTCTTTTCGGCTTAGTCCCTTTATTAATCCGGGGTCGCCACAGCGGAATGAACCGCCAACTTATCCGGCATTTGTTTTACGCAGCGGATGCCCTTCCAGCCACAACCCATCTCTGGGAAATATATTAACATGTAAAACAATAAAACAACTTGTCAACTCTGCTGTGTATTATATAATACATACTATATATGAATGAATGAATGCATGTATACTGTACAAGCTCATTTGACACAAGTATGGTATTAGAACTGTTTCTGGCACCATATTTCTGTTTTTTTTTTTTTTTTAATTATGAGTTGAATCAGATTTTCCATTATGGATTATTTGCTTCACTTGTGAATTAGACCATTTGAGAGCAGAAAATGAGTTTTAATAGAAATGGAGTGTACAGCTCTTTGGACCACTCAAAGAAAAAAGCAATTATAATCCACTTATGAAATGATGAACTGCAGTGCTGCTCAGTCATCATCACTTGTGTGCTTACGATAATAGGCCAGATTTTATTATGTAAACTAACAATCATATTATATGCTTATTTCACAGTTTCTTTGTCAAAATTCACATTTATAGAAAGAGAGACTTGAATTCTGGTTGGATTTGTTTTTTTGTTTTTTGGATAGTTTTTTTTTTTTGTTGTTGTTGTTGTTGTTTTTTGTTTGTAAGCAAACCTACCCAGCTGCTCTTCGTTCGCTATGTTTCCATCCACATGTATTATTATTATTATTATTATTATTATTATTATTATTTTTCATTCATTTTCTTTTCATTTTCTTTTCATTATTAATCAGGGGTCGCCACAGCGGAATGAACCACCAATTTATCCAGCATATGTTTTACGCAGCGGATGCCCTTCCAGCTGCAACCCATCACTGGGAAACACCCATACACACTTATTCACACACATACACTATTACAAGACAATTAGAAAATTTAGTTTACTTAATTATTATAGTGCATGTCTTTGGACCTGGAGGAAACCCACGAGAACACAGAGAGTACATGCAAACTCCACACAGAAATGCCAACTGGCCCAGCCGAGGCTCGAACCAGTAACCATCTTGCTGTCAGGCGACAGCGCTACCCACTGCTCCAGCCTGTATTTGTATTTTTATTATTATTTTAATATTATTATTATTAATATGCCCATTTTGAGATACTTCATGGTAGAATGTGCATGAAATCATTCTGAAGTGCCTGAGCCAAAGTCTGTTATAAAAATATCTAGTGAAATGACCTCCAGAACTGACTCACCATTGCTCCCAAAGCATCGTTCTTTGAGTTGAGTGTTTGTGATATGTGACTCTTATTTGTACAAGTTAAATTAGAAACTTTGGGTGGAAACCTGCCTTGTGAACATTACATTGTAATTCAACATTCTTTCCTTCATTCATTTTCCTTCGACTTAGTCCCGTTATTCATCAGGGGTCACCACAGTGGAATGAACCGCCAACTTATCAGCATATGTTTTACACAGCGGATGCCCTTCAAACTGCAACCAAGTACTGGGAAACATCTATACACTCTTATTCACACACATACACTACGGCCAATTTAGTTTATTCAATTCACCTATAGCGCATGTCTTTGGACTGTGAGGGAAAAATGAGCGACCAGAGGAAACCCACATCAACAAGGGGAGAGCAGGCAAACTCCACACAGAAATGCCAACTGACCCAACCGGGACTCGAACCAGTGACCTTCTTGCTGTGAGGTGACAGTGCTAACCACTGAGCCCCCATGTCACCCTGTAATTCAACAGCTTCAATTATTAATTATTATAATTGATCTTAATGTAAGTTGAAATGACTTGTAAAGTTAATTTAATTCAACTTAAAAATTGAAGACTGATTGTTTCGCTTTATAAGATCCTAGTGTATTAATATTCGTGTATTGATATTAGCCTGTATGTGTTTTTTTGACACTCAAAATTCTGTTATTCATTGACTTGCATTTTATGAATCACCAAGCACCACAGTTTTAAAAACTCATGTTCATGTTGGACAAACTGACTGTGAATAAAGTATGTTTTTTCCTTATTATCCTTACTAAATGCTCTGTAACAGAAAAACAACAGTTTTGACTTTTTGTTAGATCCTTTTAGTGTTCAGTAAGACGTAAATACTGTACAACCGTAAATAACCCCTAGTATTTGAACTGCATCCTGTTGGTTTAAGATAGTAATTAACCATGTTAATGTCTTCAGCACATGCTGTGCTTTTCTTTTGTTATTGTTCTGCAAATGCTTTTCCTCTCTGATAGTAACCTTAAGTTTTATTAAGGTCTGAGAGCAGGAAATTCAAGAAAGATATTTCATTCCAGTGTGCGATGAAAAATCGATGTTCCTGAATTTAGCACTTTCATCTCATTGCTTCCCTCCTGCTGTCCCTGCTACTGTTTGAGACTGTCGTAATGAGTGTGGACCTGGGAATTGATTCAGCAGTGCCATAAGTGTGTTTGTATTGGGCACTTTTGATTGAGTCACACATTACATTATTGCCTTTCTTTTTATGACTCAAAGATGGACATTTTTGTTCGGCAGTTTTGAAAATGGCTGTAAACCATCATCACAATTCTTTTCAAACATTGTAAAATGTACTCTAACAGTCTGCTACTCTTTAACAAAATTGGCCCTTTGAGAGTCAAATGAAAACATACAGTACACAGGCAAAACAAAATAAATACTTGTGACTTCTGATAGTACGGTCTTACAAAGTGAAACTGTTATAGATAAACTCAATTTGTACAGGCTGCAGATTAAAGTAATTATGAATGTTTTATGAATGTCATATTTTCAGTTTCTTTAACAGATTGCTTGGCTTTTTAACACTGGAACAAGTAGAATTCTATATTTACTATTGGCCGTAGCATTCATTTTTACTATTCTTACACAGTAAGACTGTACTGAATTGAATTTTGGTCTTGTAATATTTACATTTGAGGCTTCTATTGAAATTTTAGAATTAAGCTTTAAATGCCTGTCGTCGTATTTTATTAAAGTGTTACTTCACAAAAAATGAAAGACGAGGATGATGTGGTTAATTACGCACCCTGATGTCATTGCAAGTCTCCCCCTTAGACTTTTGTTTGTCTTCAGAATAAAAAATAATAATTTATGTGAGAGCTCCCTCATCCTCCATAGACAGCAAGGTTCCCAAATTCCCTATTCAAAGTCCTGAAAGTACTTTGCCTTCAGATGTCCTGACACTGAGAAGAAACTGTTGAATAAGGTCATTCTGAAGACAAATGAAAGTCGCAGGGGTTTGGAACGACATGAGGGTGAATAATAAGGAACATAATAATTTTTTTTTTTCCTGAAATAACACTTTAAGTCTTTAATGTAAAAGTAAACCAGTGTTTTTTGAAAGACTTGACTGAAATTATGATTTTGTTAGCAGAAGGTTAATAGGCAACAGAGGCAGGCATATTCAGAATATTCAAAATGACTGCCTCTGTGGTTCTAAGATCTCTATGTATCATCAGGAACTACGGTCACACTTTATTTTGATAGTCCGTTTGTTGAATTTAAGTAACATGGCATCTACATGCCAACTAATTCTCATTAGATTAGGTTGGGGTTGGGGTTAGGGTTACTGTAAGTTGACATGTACTTGCAAAGTTTCTTATAGTCAGTTAAATGACTGTTGAATGTCTGTTTCAACAGATATTAAGCAGACAGTCTACCGATACTCAAATGGACCATCAAAATAAAGTGTTACCAGAACTACAGATGCAGTCATTTTAACCTTAATTCAAACAAACTATACGGTCACTTTTCCTAAATGTGTCTATATTTCCTCCCAACATTATTTTACAAATACACATCTGCCTCTCTAGTTCTAAAACCTCAATGTATCATCAGGAGCAACAGATATTAATCTTGTGTCTGCTGTATGATTTTTGACTTTAAATGTGGTAGCCCTTGACTTCAACTTTATAAATACCTTAGGATCCAAATGCATATTCTGTGAGCTCTTAGTTACAATATTAAAAACACACGAAGGTGACGAATGCACATTATAGATTAATATCATTAATAAAGTAAAGCGGGCAAATCTAAAGAAACCGGAGTATTGCCAGCACAAACAATACCAAACATAGAGCCAGACAGAAAAAGGAACTAAATTGAAGACAATCAAGCTAAGTGGGAGACAGGTGAAAGATGTAATGAAAAATATAATGAACTTGTGGTGGAGGGGAAAAAAAACCAAGGGAACATTGGCTCACTGTAAGCAAAGCAATCAATTATATTCTAAAATATAAAACAGCTTTTTTTAAAAAAAAATAATATTTCACCATATTTAGTACATTATAGTCTTGATATTGATAGTCGTAGCTTGTAGTTTAAGTTGCTTAATTGAATGCTCCCTGAAGGTTACTGGAAAACCTTTGCATGACCTAATTAATATTCATGCATTATGCTTTAATTCCGCATCTGGGCGTTTAAACGCAACAATTCCACCTAAATGAGCACCTCTCTCTTTTTGTTTTTACACAGCAACATTTTGATAGATGAAAAAGCGTTGGTTGGAACCTGCAGTAGCTACAGTTTGAGTTTTCTTTACTCATGATGATGCAACAAGATAAAGTGACTGCATCCGTGCATCATGTTTTACAAAATTGAACTTTTCCCTCTATTTTGAACTTCTATCTCTATGCTTTTGAGGGATTTTTTTGATGTTTTGATGCAGTCTGCAGTTTCAACTTCCTCAGTAAGTTTTCAAAACGTTTCATCCTGCACTTCTTGCAAAACATGAAGTCAGCCGTCATCCAGTTTCCTCCTGTGCACGGCTCTGAATCTTTGTAGAGGGTGACAGAAACAGCTAATGCAGAAAATCTGCCATGGTCTGCTGTCCCCATTAAATTTGCAGGATTTGTCTTCAAAGTGGGAGATAGGTTTACTTTCTTAGAAGGCTCTTTTTTTTTTGTTTCAGCCTGTGTGTGTGTGTCTGTGTGTGTAAAAAAATGCTTGTTGTACCCTGAGGTCATGTGTTTTTTTTAGTCTGAAGATGCCAGACTTTTGCTATTTTCTAGTTCATTTTTGTTTTGATCAAGACTCACTTACTTAAACAGGAAAAGTATGTCTGGTTGACAGTAAAACAACCTGCCATGATTTGCTTTGATGTGTTTAGGAGTGAGTTTATCTGATATAGTTCAAAGTATATGTTGGTTTTTATATGTGGGTGTTTATGCATACTGTAAGTACAGTGATGCAAAATGCACCGAATTCAAAGCATTCTCCAGCTGATACTGTTTGCATAAACAAGATTTATCCTTGTCCAAGTGTCTCAGTGGATTTTCTTTTTTAATAGTTCTGAGTAAGGATACAGCGCCTCGGCGATGTAGTTGGTAACATGTTCGCCTCACAGCAAGAAGGTCGCTGGTTCGAGCTCCGGTTGCGTCAGTTAGCATTTCTGTGAGGAGTTTGCATGTTCTCCCTGTGGTTGCATGGGTTTCCTCCGGGTGCTCCGGTTTCCTCCACAAGTCCAAAGGCATGTGGTACAGGCGAATTGGGTAGGCTAAAATGTCCGTAGTGTATGAGTGTGAATGAGTGTGTATGAATGTTTCCCAGAGATGGGTTGCAGCTGGAAGGTCATCAGCTGCGTAAAACATATACTGGATAAGATGGCGGTATATTCCGCTGTGGGGACCCCTGATTATTAAAAGGGACTAAGCAGAAAAGAAAATGAATGAATGATTAGGGATGCACTGAAATGAAAATTCTGGGGGGGAATCTGAAAATTCTGGATGCAATTCGTGTCCAGAAAACAATAGTTTTTTAGATTTAAAAACACAAACTAACAAATGAAACTCATTTGAAGGTCACTAGCTATGTTTCCATCCACCTATTTTGCATTTTGCATATGTGCATGAAAAACAGTTGATGAAAACTCTAAGATGCGCATACATTTCGAAAATGCACATAAAAAATGTATACACATAACTGAGTACACTATAAGAATTTTTTTTTTTTACTTTTTTTTTGCCAGCTGGGGTGCCGAAAAACCCCCATAAAAGAACAGTTGTTAAAATACAGACATTTACTGTAAAATATTGGACATTAACTTAGATAAATTTCCATAAATGTAAGTTTCTGGTAAATTTCTGTAATTTACCGTCTGTTATTTTATGGTAAATGTCTGTAATTTAACGCTCATTAAATAACACCCCAGCTGCCAGAAAAAATCCCATAAAATAACAGATTTTTTTTACAGTGAAGGATAAACGTTTTTGAGCGTTTTGAAACACTTTTACCGAACAAATCCCAGTATGCGCATTAAAAAAAGTCATGTGATTTTGTTATAAGAGATCATGTGATGATAAAAATGTGTGTGAGTGGACAAACCAACAGGCTGACCGCTTTGTAAAACAACTGAAATATTGTTTTGGTAATTCTAAAATGCTGTAACCATTTCAGTATTAGTGTTATTATATTATCAATTACCTCCAGAACTGTCAAGACCGTCTGTCTCATGCCTTCAAACGCCACCAAGTATTCAATGCATGTCTTCTGAGTCGCAAGTAATTTAAAGAAAAATAAAGAAAAAAATTCACGCAGCTTCTCCTACTGCAGCAAATTGCTCTTTACTTTTGATATTTGGCATCAGTTAATCAGGAAGTTATGATTTTGTTCTCTTTGACTCATTGGGTGGAAGCGTTGCTTTGTTAGTCTTTTATGTGATATTTCAGTTTTGCGCACAAATTTAATTTGCATGTTTTGTATAGAAACATAGGTACTGGTGCACTCTGCTGCTCTTGCGATTTGGTCGGCACACGGAAACCACCCTTGTGTGGCGCATGCCATTGAAATTAATGGGTTTCATAGTGCAGCATTTTACGCATTGGGTGTGAAATTTGCATCACACTGCACAGTGACGACAGCAGGAGGAAGTGTAACCAGCACACTAAACAAAGCTGGCAGTGGGTCACAATGTAGACTTTTTATGGGCTCATATTGTTTTGGCATTTTTCTCTTTCAGATGAAATCTGAAATTGACATTTTTGGGCCATATTTTTTGGCAACTGAAAATTTGGTACATCTCAAGATCTGAGTGAAAATTTTGTCAGTGTTTCCTATTTCTTATGCCACAATCAAATCTATAATAAATTGAAACTAGATTCCTGCTGTAACATTTTTGTGTGGTAAAGTATTTTTTTTTTAATTGAATCACAAAATAGCTTTATTAAAAATTGTTTCAAGAGTTCACAGTTAGATATGCTTAGGATTTATAGCAGGTTTGGCATGCTGTCCCGGGAGAGAGCCCCGAGCTCGGAGATACTTCAGCCCAAGGCTCCCGCCCAGTCAATAAGCATATAAGGGGATCCGAGATCAGGTAGGTCTCGAAAGCTCCCCCTTAGAAAAGGGAGGAAAAAGGAGGAGATGGGGTGAAAGGGGGGATTCTTTCAAAACGAAGATAGAATAGTATGGAGAAAATGATCTGTTTATAGTAAACTTGGATTGCTCTGATTTGGATTATTACTGATTACAGACGAGCAGCCAGGCGTGCTTAATCCTTGCTCCTCTCGAAATTAGTTTATGAAACTTCACTTATTATTGCTGCATGCTATAAAGTGAAGTCTGCATTTTGCTTTCAATTTCCTCCTGTGTTTTCAGCGTCTGAGAACACTCAGTTCATAGTGAATGCTGCAGTCTTGATCCCGGCATGTGTGTTATGGGAAGCACAACCAACACCAGTCTCACTTTATTTTCACATTTGAATAATTTCCAACATTGATGACTTGGTGAATACACCATTTTACCAGATTTACGAGGCACATGTGTAAACCTTTTCTTCACAGAAACAACACTTCCAAGGAAGCCGGTTAGTGTGTGTGTGATTGCTTCAAATATGAGACTTTTATACAACAGTTAATTTAGGTAACATTAAGTCGATTTACATTTTAGCCACACTAATTTTTTTCCACACTATTTCATCATTGAAGCTATTCGTAGCACCTTTAAGCAAACACAGCAGTTTTGATGAATGAATCAGTGTTTTTGAATGAGTCAAGTGAATTTAATGCTTCAGAGATCTATTCGTAAAGCCATTTATGTCATACCTAAAGGAATTAACAGCTGAGAACTAATGGATTAAATGCATCGTACAGCTCTTATTTAGCTCTAATAAACTAGATGATGCCTTCTCTTTTGGTTTGCTTTGTCTTTTCAAACAATGTGGCCTTTTGGTGATTAGATGTAAAAGTGTTTTGCGCTGCTGTCTTGACTTAATGTAATGCAATACCGGTCATTTTTTTGCACCTTTTATTGTTTTTTTGCACCAAAAATACAGTTTGGTTTTCTTTAAAGGTGAATTCAGGATTGAGGAAATGGAAATAACGTAGGACATTCTGACACTTTACTAATATTTCCATTTATATGTGTGACAGAAATGCATCTTCATCCAGAACAAACCGTCAAACACATCAAAGCTACCATAGGAATGTCAAAGTAATGACTTTCTTATTGAGATCTGGCAGCATCCAGGAAAGAGATGGCCATTGCCATAAATTATAGCGTCCCAACAGGACATGTTTACAAGCGAATATTATGATAATTTATTCTTGAGCTTGCTGTAGCCTCCGAATGTGAAACGCAGGAATGAAAGATCTGCCATGAAGCACAGAGTAAGTGTGTGTGTGTGAGGATCAGCAGGCTTTCATCAGTACACATCAAGTCCGGTTTATCCCGCTCTAATCTCTTAACAGTCTGTGAGGATGTTCCAGCACTGGCGGAGTTTGTGCCCCGCTCGGATCTTGAGGTCATGTAATATAGCACACTGATGGGGTATAAGCCAGTAAGCCACTTATTAAGCTTTGAATAATTATGTGATATCATCACTTCGGTCGCATTTGACACAACCTGACGTTATCCATTTGATTCAAATCCAGAGCTTGCTAGATAATAAGGTGAGCGATTATGCAACTGTTTGGAAAAGGAAAGGAAAGAAAGAAAAAGCAGGGGTAAATCCTGCTGTCGCCTGGTACTGCAAACAGATTATTCGAAAACTGCAGCCAAGGTGTTTTTATAAAGTCCAACAGAGATTTACTTTCACGATTTCCAATGATGTGGATTAGGGCTGTGCGATTTGGGGAAAATATCTAATTGCGATTTTATTTGTTATTTTTTTTCTTTAGATAAATATTTTTTAGATATTACGATTGGGATTTGATTTGCGATTTATTTTTGTAAACAAACTTCAGCTCAATAATCTGTATCGTATCCTCTTACTGCTAAAATGCAGTGAGTTAGTTAAAAAAAGATAATAACTAACTCCAACATTTATTCCAATTTTAAGTGTTCAGAAAATTAAGCACTCGTATTTCTCTAGAGCAAACAGTAAGCACAAAGCGACCTTACCTTAAACTATTATGGCTGATAAGAGCCTTTCTGTAGCTTATATTGTCTAAAAACAAAATAATTATCATGGATGAAATATCACAACATTCAACATACAGCTGTGGTACTGCAAAATGGCTAAAATATGTGCGAGACGGAAGAGTTTATCTTCTATCTAGCATTTGGATGAGGTTTTTAAATCCCTCTTAGGTCACTGCATTAAAAGGCACAGTGTCTTTAGCAAGGTAGTGAGTTATGGCTTTAGTTATCTCCCATTGCCTTTATGGTGTTTTTTCATATGGTGTAACAACCGATGGAAAATTAATGAGTGAATACTATATCAAGGGTATCTTGACTGAAGTTTACCCTTTAATTGTTACTTAAGCCTAAATGTAAACATAGATCAAACATGCAGAAGTTTTCAGTTTCCAGAACCTCCATAGGAAGCATCTAACTGTGTCACCTTTACAGTTGCATGGATGAATAAATCTGGGTTAGAGTCTTGGCACTTCCAGTTATCTCACACGTGAGAGCAGCAGAAGGGTTTTCCGGAGAGGGGAAGCACACAAGCTGGGGCTCGTCTCTTGGATAGATCTATTGCAGTATCGATCTCATGTCATTTCCAGCCGCAGCTGCTCATTGATGGATGATCCTTTCTGGAAGCTGGGTAATTTACCAGCCTGATCAGTTCAGTGCACACTGCACAACTATCTCCTAGTGTTACAGAGTTCAAGCCTGCTCAGACCAAGAAAGATAACAATAACAACACAGTAATTATACTGGTGCCTATAAGGATACCCATGGTTTGTGTATTAGATTTAATATAATTTATTTATAGTGCTCAAATACATGCATGTATGGTTTACATTGATACAGGTATGTTTAGTTTTGCTGATTTCTCCCTACCTCTTTGTTTGTGATGGTTTGCTCCGCCTATATCGGACTGTTTTAGGTTAAATTCCGAGATTGGAAAAGATGGAGCAAGTTTTTTGACTAGTGTTTATTGTTGTACTGCGTGAGCATTCAGTTAACATTTTATTTTGAACGAAACACTCAGAGATTTAAAATGATCGCTAAACTTTGTAGTTGCAGTTGGCATAAATTTTTTGCTTATTTCCAATTTAAAATGGTATGTTTTACTCTGTAAATATTATTATTTAACAAACTGTTGCCATAGCTCATGATTCATTGGTGTTTTCTGTTTATTTAAACAATAAAATATCTACTGCAATTTTAAAAAGCGACTTTTATTAACATTTTATGTATGTCCGAAGAGTGTAGGTATACATACACTCATACATACAGTGCTCAACATATATATATACCCCTCACAAATCTCTCATTTAAATTAATATTTTCTGTAGGAAGCTTTACACTATTAAATGTCTGCTTATAATAGTGTGCCAAGCGGATGCACTGTACATTAGATTAGTCAGTATTAAAGCAGTATTAAATCTGGAGCTAATCTAACAAAATAACTTATGAGAACAGTCCAAAATTAGTACATCCAATTTTATATGTTTGGGAAAAATATTAAATGCAAAATTTAAAAAGAGCAAAGTCCAAGAGAAACTAAACATGTATAATATTTTGTAGTTTGTAATTGTTTATCCAATATTTTGCATGCATTTCAATGTATAATCTGTCAAAAATATTATTTTAATAAATATATTAATTTAATCAGTTTTATTTAAATGCACCAAAATCCGTATTTTCACTGAGAAATTGATAAAAATATTCATTTTCATTATGGGGTGTATTCAGTTATGTTGAGCACTGTACATACAAACATCAAGAAATAAATCCCAAAAAAAGGACTGGCAGCTCATTAACCAACTCTTTGTTTACATTTTTGTACATTTATAATATTAAAAGTCAACTGAGATAAAGGTCTCATAATATAATTTGGAAGCATGAATTAACGGGTCTGAAAAATTATTTACAGGTGACTGTTAATTATTATAATTTAGCTTTTTTACAGTAATGAAGTTTGAAAAAAAAAAGCTTTAGAAACTTGCATTTCTAAACAGCTTCAAAATTGTCCTTTAAGGAGTAGATAATTCCATAATCTAATTAAATGTTGAAAAAATAATCTCATGCCAATTTATAACTAACATTGTGCCAAATTAAGGGCTAAATCATACAAATCACACAATTGAATTTTTATGTTTATGTAAAATCTTCTCATACCCCCTCGAAGGGTCTATTGAGAATTAAAATCATGCAGAAACAAACACTAACTAATCTCTCAGACCCATGCTGTCATAAATAATTAAAGGGTTAGTTCACCCAAATTGGACGATTCTGTTATTAATTACTCACCCCCTCATGTCGTTCCAAACCCCTGAGGCCTTCGTTCATCTTCAGAACTCAAATGAAGATATTTTCGATGAAATCTGAGAGCTCCCTCAGTTAAACAGACAGCAAGGGTCCAGTGAAGTACCAAATCATTGTCAAAACATTCCATGTGGCATCAGTGGATGACATACATAAAACTACGGGAATGCTTTTGTGCACAAAATACTACAGTAACGACTTTGTTCAACTGTTTCTTAAGCGTCAGTTTGTAAAATTTCATGTTTTCTATAAGGGATCCCCTTCCCATACTGCCCACCTCCCATCCCCCAAAATCTGGAGCTGTTTCATTGTAAATAAACAGGTGAAATGGTCAGTAATATCTTTTATTATTATTATTTACTAAAGATAGAATGCATATTATTATTTAAATTGTATTATATTCAAATGAATAGCTATTATAAAGAAATCAATTCTGAATCAACTTATCAAATTTATTGAACCTTTTCTTCACAGCATAATTGATTAAAGAGCAGCAAATTAGTCTCTCTTTTTAGATTTTTTTCTATTATTTGATTACATTAAATAACAGGTGTCACTTTAAAGGGCACCTGTGATGAAAATCAACTTTAGTAAGCTGTTTGGATAGAACTGTATGCAGGTATCATGTGTCCACAGTCATATATGGGGTGATATAAAGAATGGTCTTGAATTATAAAGAAAATATCCAAATCCCTCTCATTTTGAGACCCATTGCAACGTGATGTAGGAGTACGGTTTCCCCGACCAAAGAATTGATTGACAGCCATGTATTAACATGTCTCCATAGTAGCGCATATAATCATATCAACAAGACAGGACGTGCACAAAGCAACCGGGTTTAAAATATCTGCTCCGCTCTCTGTGATCATCAATTATCATCAAATGTGATCAAGAATGAGTTTTACAAGTTTAAAACGTTTTTAAAACAGTGCTTGTAAATTGTTTACCATCTTTGATTTCACCATCTTTTCTTTATGACCACAGCCACAATTATAAAAGAGGGAGCTTCAACCCCGGTTTGTGGATGTTAAATCAGGTTTACTTGGTGCATTAACATAACGGATATCCATACAGCAATGGATATTAACATATATCCTATCACATTTGCCATGCAAAACAGTGCAAAGTTAAATGCTTGTGCTGTATGTGTCTTCACTGCGTGTGTGTGTCTGTGTGCGGGAACTTTGTAACGACACTGTGTGTGACTCATTGCAGAAAGGCTTAAATTAACTCCACAACAAATACATCAAATAATCATTGGGAAAGTTCTTACTGTAGTATTTCTCACAAACGTTTTGTGAGATCTGATTCCTTCATGTCTGTCTGTTTATCTGACGCAGCTGAGGTGTAGACCAAGGCACACTCTGACTGGCATGTAGGAACGGTGGGCAGGGAGAACTAGCATTAAAGGCACAGGCCACAAAAAACAGCTCCATGGTTGATCAGAGCAGAAATTTCAATATATATATAAATAATCTGATGGTATAATATAATAAAAAATATTATGGGTGGCTTGAGCTGAAACTTTAGTCACATTCTTAAATCTTGAAAAAGGGGTAAACTAGGTGCCCTTTAAAGATGTACCGATCCATAATGAAAGTATTCGATTGCTTTCCTAACTTTTCATGCTTATTTAAGACCAAATTAGTTGTGTTTTAAAGAAAACCCAACAAAATCGACATGTTTAGATATTATCATTATTATTATTATTATTATTATTATTATTATTATTATTATTATTATTAT
>CAIGQQ010039955.1:3359980-3404490 GCA_903798035.1 Danio albolineatus
GTTTTGTTTTGTTTTGTTTTGTTTTGTTTTGTTTTGTTTTGTTTTGTTTTGTTTTGTTTTGTTTTGTTTTGTTTTGTTTTGTTTTGAAAAATGGCTCTATTTGTTTTATTAAATCTGTGTTGTTTAGCATTGAATAGTTATTGTAGTATTTATTAAATGTTCTTTTTTTTATTTTGAATATTATGATTTTTAAAAAACCTTTGTTATAGATTCATTATTTTACTGTATCTAATGCCTTTATATATATATAAGTACTTATAAGTACACCCCTCACAAATCTATCTTTGTAATTCATATTTTTGATAGGATTTTTTGATAGCTGAACAATACTATATTTGTAGATATACATTAGTTTAATCTGTACTGAAGCCAAATCTGGAGCTTTTCTAACACAATAACTTACGATAACGGTCCAAAAACTAGTACACCCAAATTTATATGTTATAGAAAAATATTAAATACAACTTTAAAAAAGAGGAAAAACTTAAGAGAAGCAAAAAAATAAAAAATAAATAACATTTCTGTTGAAATTTAAATGTGCTTGAATTTAATTGTATTATATTTCAATTTCTAAATATGTTTAGTGACTAAAATATTATTTTAATAAATGTATCTGTTTAATGAATCTGTTTTGTTTAAATGCACCAAATTACATTGCCTATATTCACAGAGAAATGTATAAAAATATTAATCTAAAATGGGCTGTGCTCAAGTATACTAAACACTGTATATAAAAATATATTATTAACATTTGTAAAATAAAAAATTGAACAATAAGGTGGTTAATTTGAATAATTCTTGATTTAATTAACATTACGCTATAAATATCCACATAAAATGCAGTCACAGAAAAGCAGCAATTGATTCCAAAGAGGCATTTGCGTTCATTTTCTGCTCATCATGACAGTAGGAAAGCCATAAAAACCCTGCTGATATTTTTGGATCCTGAACATCTTCTCTCTTTGTGTCTCTGTCAGATTTGGATTAGTGGTTTTCTCCATCATGTCGGTGCTGGCGGACAGACTTCAGCCTCAGAGAGTGTGAGCTCCACTGAACTGCGGGGATGAACATGCCACTGCACCAGATCTCTGTCATCCCTCGTGATGTCACTTCCTCCCGGGTGTGCAGCAGCGGGAAGGCAAAGGAAAAGGACAAGCAGGTTTGTCTTCCACCTGATAGACAGAGAAAAATAGACGCCGTTAGAATCAGTGACCTTTGTTATACCTTTCATCCTGATGGTGGCTGAAAGACAGTATCCTGTTTTCCCAGCTTTAAATGTTTAGTTTGGCCACCAAAAACTCAACATGGAAAGAGTTTAGAGGAAAAGAAAATCATATTTCTCTGTTCTCGCTGTAAATGTGTGTTTGTTCCTCAGTTGTGAACTCAGCGCTGTTTATATCGTGTTTTAGCCTTTCGTGGAACAAGCCAAATAGTGAAACCTTCTAAAATTGATTATGATAAGGGGAGTAGGTGAAGTTGAGGAAGTTGAACACATTCACTGGAATGGCTGCTTGTAGGGGGGTTTAGTTTCCAGTAAGTGATGCGGACAGGAATGGCTGTGTGAAATGCTATGAGAGCTATAAAACACAGTGTGAGTGATATCATTGTGCCTGTGAGCATTGTGTTGACTGGTATAGCAGTCTTTGGGACTTTCTGTCATTAATAATGTTGATGAGGTCAAGGCTTTCTGTTCAAAAAAGCAGTCATAATTTAGGTTTCATGAGCTTGTTATGCTGTCTTTTAAAACTAGGGATTATTTATGAAGACTTTTTTATTTTTCTCCTTTCTCACTGTGAGCTTCAGAGTGGCTCTTTTGGTGTGCTTATGGATTAAGGATTTCATAATTTAAGATAAGGTTTTATTGTGTTGTTTTGCGAACCTAACAAATCTGTAATTAAAAGAATAATCTGTGATTAGGCGAGACATGGCAAGCTTATTTTTACAGCACATACACAAATGACAATTCAAAGCGCTTAAAGTAGGGCTGTGCATGTAATCGCAATCGCAAAAAATCACAGTTTAAGCACATATGATTTTGAAATCGCAAAGGCTGCAATTTTATCTATTAATTTATTTAGATTTTTGTTCACGTTCTTGTGCGTATGATTTGAATATGTTAAACAATCAGAGCTGATTCAGCACACTGGGCAATTACAGCTAAGCTGAGCGGGAGAAAGATGTTAACCACTCAGAGCTCACTCTGTGCACAGTGAAGTTGAGCCGAATAGGCGGTTTTGATGTACGTTTGTTTTTATTTATTGTTATGACTGGAATTGAGCTTAGTTAATCTTTATTCTTTCATGTTGTCTGTTTTTAACACAATTTATTACAGTTTTGTTTATCAAGCAGTTAGTACTACTGTGTACAGTATGTGTTTAACTAGAGTTGAGGTTAGTTCATCTTCATTTATTTTATATTGTCTGTTTTAAAGACAATTTTACTACAGTTTTATTTATTAAACTTAATACTATATTATTTCATTGTGAAATGTTTTGTTATGCACTTCTTGTGCGCTGAATACATTTAGAATGTTTGTATGTAGCGCCTTTGAAAAAGCAAAAACAGTTGCCAAAATTGCAAATAAAATTGCAATCGCAATATTCGTTCCAAAAATCACAAAATGATTATTTTGTCCATATTGCACAGCCCTTAAAGGTGCAGTAGGTGATTGTCTTGAGAAACATTTTTGGTTGAAAGTCTCAGCACATTCCAATAGTAATGATTAAAGTTAATGATCTAAATGTTTTTATGTTTTTATATTCTGTGTAAGGCATAAAACAAAACAAAAAGTTCATCCAATTACAATTTGTCAGACCGATAATTTCTATAATTCTGATAAGTAGCCCAGACTGTCTGTCAACAAATGTAGATTTGTACATCTGTGCACCCCAGATCACGCAGATCCGCCATTTGTGCGTGCATGTATGTTAACGTGCACACGAGAGAGACAATTGGTAGAGTGACATCAGATTTTTTAAAATCCTGAATCAATATTGGAGGTACTTTTGCTCGCTGGAGGATGGACGACACTATGGCTGACGTATTTCTTTTAGACAGGTAATGTTGTGTTTTAAAGCCACGTAAAGCTTATGTAGATTTTGTTGTTTTGCGAATGGGTTATATGCACGGAAGGGTTGTTCAGCCACTGAAATCTTCCGGCCAAAGATTGATGTGACTATTTTCAGTTTCATTAGGGACCTTTTACAGCATCGATAATGTACATTTTGATTTAGGTTAATAACAAAAATAAGTAAATAGCGCTATTCCGCCTAACCTGCTTTACTGAAGTGAAGTTGGTTGTATATTCACATTGGTTCACTTTTGAACAATGATAACCTGTGACAAATAACCATGCTACTCTGAATATTCGGTCTGAAATAGCATTGAAGTATGGCTTAGTAATAAGTGCAATTCCTGCACCCCGCTGGCCAACAACTAAGCATACAGTAGTCGCACAAAGCATGTGAAAGATTGAGAGCAGCGATTCTTGCATGCATGAAATATTGCACATTATGACAAGTTTTGCTTGCTACACAACTGGAAATGTGCTAAATATAATAGTTTTTTGTTTGGAATTGTAGTATTGTAAACTACTATAAAGTTTTCTAACTGGTGAATGACATGATCTAGTGCAGTGGTTCTCAAACTTTTTTCACCAAGTACCACCTCTGAAAAAAAATTGTCTCTCCAAGTACCACCATAATAACCGGTATTGAAGTTCAGTAGCATAGTAGGCCAGATTAAGCAGCTACAGCACTGCACAGTTCAAAAACAAGGCAGATTAATTTTTTTAATTAACAATATTCATTTTTGTCAGCCACTTAAATAAAAGCTTAGCCTATTAAAATAAATTTACGGATCATATGGGTGTTATTGTACCCGTCAAATGGTTAAAAGTGTGTTCATTTTTTACTTTAATTATTCAGAGATACGTCCACGTACCACTAGAAGGAAGCTTGTGTACCACTAGTGGTACATGTACCACAGTTTGAGAACCAATGATCTAGTGGGTTGTCTACTGTCATTTTTAAGGTGCGCAGTGGTCATATGAGGAGGTGTGGCTTTGGAGGGGTGGGACTTTGTTTCAAAGATATTATGCAACTAGAGCTGCACAATTCTGGCTAAAATGAGAATTGTAAAATAAAGGTTAATATGAGTGGGCTATTATTGTTGTTTTTATGTGTAGGTCTACTGTTGGTTAAAATGCTACAATTTAAATAGACTTTGAATAGTGGACTTGAACAGACTTTCAATTTGTCCTGGTCATTAATGCATACTTCCCACACACCTCCCAAACGATCGCTCTCTGCCACAAACCCAATGTTATTTACAACGTTATTACCTGTTATTCTTCCTATGTGTTATTCACAGCCTATGCAAGTTTTGTTTACTAAAGTAGACATCATTTACAGGTGCGCGCCCGCCCTCTCTGTGGTAACAGCTCACAGTCAGCTCACATAACAATTTGCTTCTCTTCTGAACTTGAAAATATGATTGGCAAAATCGCAGATATGCTGTATTAGGATCGTCTAAGGGGTCGAATCGAGATCGCAATATTTTTTTTGATTAACCGTGCAGCTCTAATGCTAACAGGTTAGTATTTTGGCAGATCATCTTCTGCACCTTTAAATTCCACATAAACCAGAAGTTGCTGAGACTTTTATTTCAGTATATTATATTATATCCAGCAGTTGCATCGAGATCTTGTTCCATTCTAGTGCACATGCGTGTTAGCTGGGGCAACCTGAATTTTGTGTGTGTGTGTGTGTGTGTGTGTGTGTGTGTGTGTGTGTGTGTGTGGGTGTTATTCGAATGTTTAGAAACAACATTTAAGAGACAGTTGTTGTTCAATTTTATTCCAAATATGAAATGTAATTGTAGACTTTGCTTGTATTTTTTATTTCTTCATTCAAACAGATTGCCCAAGAGGTATTTCAAAGATGGCTGCCGAGTGAGACGCCTTAAAGCAAGGTTGTCAAGCTCAGTTCCTGGAGGGCTGCAGCCCTGCATAGTTTAGTATTAACCCTGCTTCAACACACTTACCTTTAGGTTTAAAACAAGCCTGAATGACTCAATTAGTTTGGTCAGTCATGTTTAACAATGGTTGGAGCTAAACTGTGTAAATTTGCCCAAAGGGACTTTGATATTTTATAAGCACTTAGGAAATTTCTTATATCAGTCAGTTAAATTAACGGAGCAGTATGTGATAACAATCAAAGTAAAATTTTGAATGAAAGGAATATCTAAACAATGATAAATCAGTACCGTTTTAAAACTCATAGGGGTTGATATGGACTCTTATTTTTCAGAGAGGAGTACTGTACATTCATTTTCTCCGTTGCACCCAATAATTGCTCCATTTCTGACAGTTTAAACCTCTTCAATGGCGAGTTTAAAGTAAATCCATTATGATAATTTAAATCTGAGTTAAAAGTGCTGGAGCAACAAGATTACAGCTAATCGGAATCAAACCGATGGTTTAAATGTCAGCTTGCTTATTTATGAAATAAGGTTTAAAGTTTTTAGGTAAACCTGGATTTAAACTTAATCCTTATTTGTGCAATTCACCCTTTAATTAATTTCTTAATGCTTATACTTGATATTAATTTGCTTTCACAGTTGGTGTTATTCCATTGCTATTGTTTGTAATATTTAATCTATGAATACACCAGAATTTGGTTATAAAATAATGCTGTTCAATGTAAGTTCTTGTTAACAGTGCATTAAAAACAAAAACAAACAAACATATAAATAAAACTTTGCTTCAATATGGAATATATAAAATAATTATGAATATTAGGTCTGTGTGATAATTGCTATTTTAACTTGTACTGAAATTACATGATGATTAGACATGACCCTAATAATATTTGATGACAGTACAATGGCAGTTGTTTTTAAACAGAAACAACAATTTACAGCTCGTTGGAAATACATTCCTTTGCCTACTTTTTTGTGAAACCTAATATATATTGTTGTTATTGCAAAGTTTTGAGGAAAATTTGACTAGAGGGTATCTTAATTTCTGCAAATCTGAAATACATTGCTTAAGCTTCTAATATACTTCATGCAAATTTATTTGTCATTTGTCCTTCGTTTGAGGGCAAAAAGAAGTTTGAAAAGGCTAAGTCATGGTGTACTGTTTTGAAGTAGGCGGCGTTATAAATATGTCACTTTTCTTGCATGTATCCACTAAAAAAACAACAAAATTGGAAGTTGTGAGAGGAGAACGGTTTCATAAACATCAAACAAACAGTTTGTGCTACATCTTTACATTGTTTTCTGTTTGCACAAATAAACACTGATTGATACTGCTGTTGTGCGTACACTCAAAGAAAACTATGTTTAGAACTTTAAAATATGTGGCGTGAAGCTGCGTTTCTCGTTCAGTGTTCAGTGAACCAGAGGCTGTGAAACTCTTGCTCAAGCCGAACTAATACTGTTTTTAAAATGGCCTTGAAGTGACAGTTAAGATTGTCTTGAACATCCTGAAAAAAAAAAAAAGAAAATTGATGTAGTGCATGATTTTGTTCTTTGGGAACCGATTGGATTGTTGGAAGATGAGTCTTGATAATAAAATAAAAAAAGATTGACGAATGGATGAAAGCAAATCAGAACAATACACTGCATCAGCGACACCATAGCAGAAAAGTTGTGCATGTATGGGGTTGCAATGAGTAGTTGACTGGTCGACTTTAATGCTCTGCCATGACGTTTTATGATTGACGTCGACTAGTCACAGATCACACGGTTTGACCAGAACTACATGGCAGCTTTGCCCATGAAGATGGTTCACTGAATGCAACTGTCCTCTGATTATTTAAAGTAATTTTTAAACTATTATTTTTCCTGTGTCAGCCTCAAAGATTCACATAAATCTTGAGCGAACTTTAAATCATCAAACAGATGCCAGTTAGGTCATTCCATGTAAGTACCCTAGAGCTGATGCTAGCCAATCACGTTAACGCAACCCTGGAAAAGTCATGTGATTGGCTGTTGTCTTCTGCGAGGCATTGATTCTGGCATATTTTGTGAATGAAGCATGAACCAAGTGCGCAGCCGTCGGAGGTGAAAAACATCACAGCGTGTGTAAATATCCCTGTAAATATCAGTAAAATTAGCCCATGTGATTAGTCATTGGTAATGTTGCATTCTTTTTGCAACGTGTTATGAGCTGTCAAACAGCAATTGTTTTTTTTTCTTTTTCTTTTTTTATTACTTGAACTGACAATACAAGAACATTATAACAAAGTTCAAGGGATCACAGATACATCTTAAACACGGTCAATAATATACATATTCATAAGAAAAAAAACAACAACATACAAATACAAAAATAACATCAGACAGAAAGGACTAACAGAAGTATAGTATTATTAATAATAAAATAATTATACTAAAAAAATAAAATTAAGTAAATGAATGACAATACAATAACACTTAACAAAAAATCATAAGGAAAGCCACTAAAATCGAGAATCTTCTTTAAATACATCAGCATAATATTTCAGGAATCTTATTATTATTTTTTTTTTTTAATAAGATGAAGTGATTTTAGGAGAGAGTTAAATTCTATTCTAAAGTGAGCAAAGCACGTTGCAAAACATTTGCATTTCATGTTTTATTGATGACATCACCAGTGACATCATTGCAATGATAAGGCAATGGTAAAGTCTCTTTCTCCTTTTAATACCCAAAGTATGTTTTAGGGCGTACTCACACTATGCTATCCGAACCGTGCCCAGGCCCGTTTCCCGGATCGTTTGAGAATTGTGAGTACGCTGAATCATGAGCGTGGTTCACTTGGGCTTTGGAGCAGTACACTTGTAGTGTGAGTGCAAAGCACGCCTGAGCCCGAAACTAAAGAGGAGGCTTGACTTTTGGGGACTGTTTCATATGGATTTTTTAATCATTCTTACTGTTTAATGACTGTAACTGTCGTAGATTATTAGTCGCAAACCCCTCACTGCACGACAGCTGCACCTTCAGCAAACCTCCTAATTCCTGCAGCATGAGGACTTTATGATTGTTTATGAGCGTCAAAAGTGGCTGATCTGTTCGGCGAAATATTTGACTGTGTGTCACTGCATAAACGACTAAAACGATATAAGATTATAAAGAAATGTCCATTGTGCTGAGTGAGAGCATTTCTCTTAAACTGAATAGTGCGTCATCGATGACGAAAGCGTGCTCAGGCCCAATGTAATGTGATTGCGGTTCGTCGGGGGAGACGGGAGGGGAGACAAGCCTGCTTCGGCAACTGTACTTAGTGTAAATACGCCCGTACACATTTCATTGTACGAATTTGTGTCCTTATATGTCATACACACATGCACACGTTTAAATATTATAAGTATATTTCAGAAGATACAACATTAAGATGAGTACATATGATTCTTTTCTAAGAGATTGTATATTTTCTTCTTAAAATACATGTCTAAATATGATAAAATGACAGTGGTAATTTACGTGTTGTTGTTTCAGGTCATTTCACTGGTATAATGAGCAATAAACTTGTGTTAAATGAAGTTATGTTGTCCAGTTTCTTTTAAATGGCTGATCTTTGGCTGAAGAAAGAAGTGGCACCCAAAGGAATCTTGATGTTTACCCTGATGAGTCTTGTATGTGAGTGCCAGTTTCTTTTTAGCAGTGCTCTTGTGGTCCAGTGCTGTGTTTGAGGACGGCCGGACACTGACACTAATGAGTGTTATTTCTTCGGTGAGCTTGAGGCCGGCGGCTCATCAGCTGTTTGTTTGTCACAGCCGGCCAGGAAACAGGAGACAGGCTGTTTTTTCCCCCTTTGTTTTTTTTTTCTCTGGCTAAATGGCCTCAAGTGACTCAAGTAGCAGGAAGTCTGTTAAATCCTAAATGCCGGCTTGTCAATCATCATTGCTAGACTGCTTTTTAAGAATCATTCTTCAGCACAGGCTCCATGTGTTTACATTTGTGGATGTTGGCAGCTGAATCTAACCTAGAGGCTGTTTGATTATTGTTTGAAATAGAGTTGCAGGCTTGTGTAGCGTGTGTGTGTGTTCAGGTATGGCGTGTGTGTATCAAACTCACTACGAGGTTACCGATAGTCATCATAGCTGGGGTTTGCTTGTCTGTCAGTTTGATTTGTTGCTGTTTTATTTGCTGCGTTTTTTTTTGTGACAGGACCTTCACAAGTTTCTGCTTGAATGGCAGTGGCAGTTTGGTGCCCAGAAGTGATTTATTTTACTATTTATTTATTTATTTTTTTTTTTACCCAGTTTATTCCTGTAGCTTGAAAGCTGCTGTTTAGGTTGAGGAGTTTATTATTGGTGAATCTCATTAAAATACTATCCTGGGTCCAAAACAAGAGTGTTTGTAATATTTGGTGGATATGTGTATGTCTTTTCAGTCCTTATTTTTTTACTGTGTCGGAACGTTTTTTTGTTATTATTATAATTCTCATTGGATAAATTAGAGCTGGGCGATACGGCAAAAATGCAAACTCAATCTTTTTTTTTCTTCATATTGAACATTAACGATAAATTTCGATATAAGTTGTTAATGCTTCCAGCTTAAAAAATTGTTATCCCAACAATGCAACAAAAATTAGAGGATTCAGTAAATTACTATTTAAAATATTGTTTATTAGCAGAAACAGATTACACATTGGGCCCTGAATTAAAACAAATACTAAAATACATATAAAAAGACTCATATGGCATTATGAGGTAAATTAAATGTGCAAAACACATTCATTCATTCATGTCATTCATTCATTCATTCATTCGTTCAATTTCTCTCCGGCTTAGTCTCTTCTGGGGTCAGAGGTTGCCACAGCGAAATAAACCGCCAACTTATCCAGCATACAGTAGGTTTTACGCAGCAGCTGCCCTTCCAGTGGGATGCACCCATTCAATCTCATTCACACACATTCACTACAAACCATTTAGCTTTCCCAATTCACCTCCACACTGTAAAAAAATAAAAATTTGAGTTAAAGATTTTTTCTGGGCGTCACCCGTATTTCAGACCCATCTCCCGTAAGGCTCCCATTTTGTTATTTCTCCCGGAAAAACCCTGTAATTTCACCCCAACCCCAGGTTGCCAACTTTGGTATAGTATGCGATCGCAGTGGCCACCCGAAGACAAACACACCTCCCAATTTCAGAGACACATGTTGGCAGGTATGGCTTAGTGCTGGTGTCCACCGAAGCATTTTTGTGCAGCTGAAAACACCAGCGCTCTTCCTCAATCACTCAGCTTTGTTTAACTTTGTTTAACTGTATTTGTTTAACTGTGCTTAACTAGACATTTAAAAAACGATGCGCATTACTCATGGAGTAAATGCTCAGGACCTCACAATTTTGCTTTAAACACTCCCACAAGAAAAAAAGAAAGATATTCTTACTAAGTAATTAATTAAGAGAAAAAGACATTCACATTAGTTGACCCCTTAACAAACCCACTTCAGCCAGACCACAATTTCTGGCTGTGCCTATAGCCAGAGGGTGTTTTCCACTGTAGATGACATTGTTACATAAAGCTGATCTGTGCTGTCCACAGAAAATGTGGACACTGTGTTCCAAAGTATAAAAAATAGTTACTTTCTACTTCAATATTTCATTCTTTTTTATACAAGGAGCTGTTTTGTTTTATATGCTACTAAGAAGACACTAGTTAACACTGTCGCTTCACAGCAAGAAGGTCGCTGGTTCGAGTCTCGGCTGGGCCAGTTGACATTTCTGTGTGGAGTTTGCATGTTCTGCCCGTGTTCATGTGGGTGTCCTCCGAGTGCTTCGGTTTCCCCCACCATCCAAAGACATGCGTTATAGGTGAAATGAATGAGCTAAATTGGCTGTAATGTATGAGTGTGTGTGAATAAGAGTATATGGGTGTTTCCCAGCAGTGGGATGTGGATGGAAGGGCACCTGCTGTGTAAAACATGTCAAAATAGTTGGCGGTTCATTCCACTGTGGCGACCTTGGGTAAATAAGGGACTAAGCCCAAAGCAAAATGAGTGAGTGAATTAAATCAAAGCATTTTTTTACAAAACATACCAAACCGTGACACCACTGTGGTATCGAACCAACCATGTATTCTGTTAACCGCTACACCCCCCTATTTTATGCCCTACATTTCATTCTTGTTTTGTCTGAAACATGACAGTCCTGTTCCTGACAGGCTTCTTAAAACTCAGCCTTCATCCGCGATGACACTCAGCGTAGTTTATGATTGATGTTGATTGGTCAGATGCGTGATGATGGGTGATGAGCCATGAATATTAGTCACTGAGACACCATAATCAAACCCTGCATGAGTTTAATGACCACGTCCTCTCAAAGCCCCATCAGTGGATTATGCTGCGTTTAGCATCAACCTTTTATGATCAAACACTATTTTTTTTTTAATCAGCTTTAAGAACATTTTTTTCTTAAAACTTTGTTGGCTGAGATAAACGATTATGTTGCCCTTGCTTCATTAATAATTTGCTAGACGTGAGTTCACCCTCCCTGTCTTGGAGTCCAGAGAGACGAATCCTCGCTCTGGTGTTTGGTACAGACTGAGGATTTGGCACCAGCCACAGTATCGTTTACCTCTCGCTCCGCATACAGATCAGCCGGGGGGGCGTTTCGCCATTAGGCAAGAAAGCACAGCCCTTCTGCCTGTTGCAGACAACTTCTCCTCTGTGTCTCAGTGGAAAGAAACCCTCGCTCCCGCTGCTTTAGATTCAGCGCCAGCTGCCATTGCGGATGCAGAGCTATCGAATGATCCGAAATGAACAAGTGTCAGAAGTAACAGGTACATAAAGCACACTGTCATTTCTTTGTTTTGTTTTCCTGACTGTCTGCTCAGCCTCACATCGGTGTCATGTTTATCCTTTGAATGAGGTCACTGTCTGTGACTGTGACTGGCAAAATTCAACCCTATCAGTCTTTAAAATGGCCCCATTATGCTTTTGCGAATACTAAAATTGTCTTTCATTCAGTTTGTAAATATGAATCGGAAAGAATTGATTCTGACCTGCTGAAAGGAGGTAGTCTTATAACTGATCTTTGTACATTTGTTACCCTTTTGTATCAGCCTATGGTCTTCATTGACTTCCTGTCAGTGTCTACTTTGACCTTATACTCACTGTAAAATGATACCCCCGCTTATGCATTATGTCTGCATTCTGTTGTTTATGATGAGCGAATCAAGCGAGTGTGAAATTTAGTCACAAAGAGTGTGTTCTCAAGAGAACTGGTGAATTCAGTGGAAACTAATCACACCTGATTGGCTGATACATTCAAAAACTCAACTGAAACTTAAATGATTGGTTATTATTCTGTCCTTCAGAGGAATTACATAGCCGTAGCATGTTATAATGTACCTCACACTATACTCATATACTTCTTATAATCAAGGTTCACGCTGATTCAAGTAGTTCTTTCATACTTTATTACTGAACTTAGGCTTGAATTTGATGTGGTAAAATCAAGGCCATTGTTAAAATCCTAAATTTGTAGTGTGTATAGTCAATGAGGTTTGAGCAAATTAGATTGGGCATCAGACACGATAGCCGGCGTTCTTTTTCTGTGATATGACTATCCATATGCACCCTTAAATAAAATATTATTTATTATACTGTATGTTATTCAGTGAAGGAACACTAGTCAATGAGGTTTGAGCAAACTAAATTGGGCGTTAGACATGATAGCTGGCGTTCTTTTTCTATGATATGACTATCCATTCATTCATTCATTCATTTTCTTTTCGGCTTAGTCCCTTTATTAATCCGGGGTCGCCACAGCGGAATCAACCGCCAACTTATCCAGCATATTTTTACGCAGCGGATGCCCTTCCAGCCGCAACCCATCCCTGGGAAACATCCACACACACACATTCACACTCATACACTATACGGACAATTTAGCTTACCCAATATACCACATGTCTTTGGACTTGTGGGGGAAACCGGAGCACCCGGAGGAAACCCACGCAACTACGGGGAGAACATGCAAACTCCACACAGAAATGCCAACTGACCCAGCCGGGGCTCGAACCAGCTACCTTCTTGCTGTGAGGCGAACGTGCTAACCACTAGGCCACCGTGGCGCCCATGACTATCCATATGCACCCTTAAATAAAATATTATTTATAATACTGTATGTTATTCAGTGAAGGAACACTAACATTAATAAACTTGTTAAGAAGCCTTATGTGTGAGTTCAGCGAGATCAAAAATACAGTAAAGCATTTTAAAAATAATTGTAATTATTACAATGTGAAATAAACAATATCTAACTATGTTTTAAAATAAATGTATTACTGTCATTATAAAGAATTTTCAACAGCCATTACTTCAGTGAGACATGATCCTTTAGAAATCATTTGACCTTTTTACATTTTAAATGTATTTATTTGTTAATACTCTATTGGTGTTGTGTATGCACCCTATACATACACTTGCTGTGCATTTGTATGGCGCTAGAGGACGTAGTTGTTTGCAGACTGTTAGCTATATGCTATTTTTTTATTTTATTTTATTGATTTGTTTTTTTGTTTTCCTATATTTAAATTCCTATTAATAAAGCATTAAATAAAGTCTAAAGAGGGGCGCCATGGTGGCGTAGTGGGTAGCGCAATCGCCTCACAGCAAGATGGTCGCTGGTTCGAGCCTCGGTTGGGTTAGTTGGCATTTCTGTGTGGAGTTTGCATGTTCTCCCCATGGTCGCGCGAGTTTCCTCCGGGTGCTCGGTCCAAAAGATGTGGTAAAGGGAAATTGGGTAGGCTAAATTGCCCGTAGTGTATCAATTGTCCATAGTGTGAATGAGTGTGTAGGCCTAAGGATTTTTCCCAGAGATGGGAAAGGGCATCCGCTGCATAAAACATATGCTGGATAAGTGGGCAGTTCTATCTGCTGTGGCGACCCCAGATTAATAAAGGGACAAAGCTGAAAAGAAAATGAATGAATGAATGAATGAATAAAGTTTAAAGAAAAAGAGAAATCATTTGAATATGCTGCTCAATATATTCATTATTAAAAAAGTTGACAACAATATTTAATTCAGGGATTTCTTATGTTTAAATTGTAATATTACAAATAGTATTCATATGTTGATCACAGATCTAAAGAACATAATTTATCGAGATGAAAAAATTGATTAATTTAATGCATCCTTGCTGAATGTCTTAAAAAAATACACTTTTAAAAGGTATTGTACATGTATGGTAATTCCATTTGAAATCTTTGAATCATTTCAGAGTGCCAAGTAAATTTCATCATAGCTAAATTTCATATGAATTGTTTGTATCAAAGTACCACGATACTACCATCAGAGCCCATCATCACATCATATTCACGGCGCAGCAGGAGGTGTTTGTGAAAAACACTAAAAGCGTGGAGCTCTTCTGAGCTTTGTGATCAAACGCTGACCTTAGGACACAAACAACTTCTTGGAAGCTGCGTGTCGTACAGCGAGACGCTTTCATGAGCAGCTGCTGCGCGCCAGTAAACTCTCAAATAATGCAGGAAGAACAAGCTTGGTTTGAAATGACAGACGGCAGCAGAAGGAGACGGAAATTAAAACGCCACATCGCCATAAATACAAACAACTGCATTTATCTGTAAAAAAGGGTAAATATGCTGGTTTCATTAATAAATGCAAGTCATAATTATTAGCTCTTCTGAATGATTAGCCCCCTCTATATTTCTCCGATTTCTGTTTATTGAATTTTTATTTTATTTTTATATTTCTAAGCATAATAGTTTCCTTAAAGGTGCTGTATGTCATTAAAATACCATAATATGTTTGCAGATATTTAAGAAGCATGCTAAGTGAACACACTTTTTTTTATCTGAAAAACAATGGTAAAGTGAGATACTCTGCTTTGAACATGTCCATAACACGCTGGAACATCTGTCTTTATTTTGGTCCCTTTCACCGGCCCAATGCCAGTTTAGCCAATTATATTTCAACACCCCAGGTGGCCTTGGTGATAAACAGCATATATCATTGATTCAGTCAGAAAGGCTTATCTTCTAATCTAATTAATACATACTAAAGCTCTTTAACCATATTAAATATACATGCTAAATCACTGATATCTGTTAGCTTGCAATGATTAGGCCTGTCACAATAATCAATATATCGACTTATCGCACAATACATGGACATGACCTCAATAATTTTTGGTGATGCAATATATATCGCCCATACTCAAATTCTTGCAGCATTTTAGCTGCAAAAAACACTATAGTATTTACCATAAATGACTAAAGTATATTTTGATGTGGGTGCATGACAACTGAAAATAGATCTGGTATCTGATATCGCAGCCTCTGTTAACTTTTACCTCGCATTTTTTTGTTAACATTTATTATTATTGGTTTTGGATATGTGTTTTCACATTCTGATTTCAATGCCTAATTATTCAATTATTAAAATGACTATATTAAATTAAATATTCTTAAGAACAAAATATTATGTGTTCTTTGGACGACTGTACTTGCGTTATGATGCTATTATATTGCCATTCTGCCATTATATAACGAGTGGCCTAAAATGGTCTTAAAATGACAATAATATCGTTTATCGCGATATATTTTGGTGCATTATATCGTGCAACATAAAATAGATATCGTGACAGGCCTAGCAATGATTTACAGTTCTAATGAGTTTCAAACAGTTTATTTGATTTTCAAGATCTGAATTGAACTATCTGCTGCTGCTTTCAGTATTGACCATTTCAATGTGGTGATGACATTTCAATCAATGGTAATTCAATCACAACCTAATGTTAATACAGCTATCATAACATTATTTATCAATATGTGGCTCTTTTTGGACTCTTGGAAGCTATAGAAATGAAAAATGTAAAACAGTAAATACGTTGGGACCATTGTTTTTGTTTACATCCCTCAAAATCGTCTATATGGCATTAAATGTCTAGCAAAACGCCATTCAAACTCACATTATTAGCATTTAACACTGAATAAAGCACATGAGGTGTACTGTATCTGATGTGATCATTGTCAGTTTATCCTGTTTTTAAGTTGCAAGAAGTAGAAACCGTTTCTAAAATATCAATTTCAGGTGTTGGTTAAAAGAAAAACTCCTTCTAATATAGAAAATATTTATAGCATGTCAGTCTGGCAACCTGCGCTTGCGTGTGTTTTTGAATCAGGTTCATTAGGCCAGTTAGGGTAATTAGGCAAATTATTGTAAAATGATGGTTTGATCTGTAGACCTTCAAAAAAATCATTGCTTAAGCTAATAATATTGACCTTAAAATTGTTTTAAAAACTTTCATTCTAACTTTTAGCTTTAATCTAGCATTTATTCTAGCTAAAAAAAAGAGAGACTGTAGAAAAGGAATTATTCTGTAAAATTTATTTGCCCTGTTAAACATCATTTGAAAAAGAAAAACAAATTCACAGGAGGGCTAATATTGTCTTTGAATGTAAATGTGCCCATTGTCTACTATATATTGTGAGAAAACGTGTCCTAACCCTGAGGGCAGGGAGACTGTCCAAACTTTAACATGGCCATATTGTCCAATCTGTCGTTCCTAAAGTGCACTGCTTCTGGGAGGGTTTTAGGATGTTAATAGTATGCTAATAAAGATAAAAGAGCCTCGCAGCTCTGTAAAATAACATGAAGCCACCGGGATGCTTCAGGGGAAATGTTTACTGAGGAGAGACAGGATTTTAATGCCAGCGCTATCTTTGTAGGACGCTTTTAAGCTTCGTCAACACTCTAATCTCCTCGAGAGAGAGACCAAGGTGGCATGTGATTGCCAGAGCAACTTGTTTGTGCCGCTGTTTGACATTTGCCACGATATCAGCATAACTCAGAGTGTGCTGTTTAGCTCGGCTTCCGAGTAAACTGTCAAATCTGGAAGTTCCTTTTGCATTAAATGTACTGCATGCTTGAGTGGAGCGCTTCTTTTTCCACTGCAATAAATAACCAGCTAATGCTATTTTTTTATTTGATGTTTAAGTTCAGAGTTTAAGAGATAATAAAGAGATTCACTGATTTATTTGAGTAATCATGAAATTAAATCAAATATGAGCAATGACAGAATTGGTGAACTCTAGTAATAAATGTGCAAATAATAATGTGAAGAGTTTTACAGTGAACTATTATTCTTATGTCCTGTAAAGCACATTGTTAACTACACATACATCAGATATTAGTTGTGAGTGGGTAGTGCATTCTCTTGTGGTAAATGCTGTAAGAAGTAATTTTAATACAGACATAGGCTATTCTGCAAATATTACATTTTGATGCATTTAAGAATTGTTTTTAACAGTTTTTAATGCAAAATATATTATACAAAATGAAAATGTGATGCTAATTTTATTTTACATTGGACATATAATTTTATTTATGTTTTCTAAAGTATTTAATGGCACTTTTGCAAACTTTTGTTCGTAGGTTTTTTTAAACTAAATAAAATCTTCACCTTTCATTTTAAAGAATTTATGTCATCTGCTGAAAGTCCAAACACTGAAGAGCAAATCCATCGATGCACAGCTCCACAAGTCTCAACTAAGTCCAAACAAGTTCAACAGTAAATCTGTTGTTGACTTTGTGTTTAACATCGTGTGTGTTGAGTTTCTGAGGGTTCAGCGTAGCAAATGGAGAAAACAAAAGGTGAGACCAAATCAACACATTGCTGTCAATGTTTCAGACAGACACTGTTTTCAGACAGACACAAAAGAAAAACAAATGCTGAATTTAGGTGCAAAGATACTGTAGCCTTGATCAGTGATCACTGACAGGTGGATCAAGGTCCGTGTTCAGACCCAGCAGCATCCTATATGGACATACAGCCTATAGAGGTCTGCACAGGTCTGCTACTTTAGTCCTGCTCCCGCTGGGTGTTCTTCTGCACCCAATCGGTCCTGCTATTTAATTATTCTTTTTACCCACTGTCTGCTAAGAATAGTTTTCTGTTTCTGCTGAATTAAGAGAGAAGAGCCAAACACTGTCTTTTTGCTTAAGTTACACTAAACTTAGTTTGGTTACTTCGATGGTCTTTTTAAGTGATGACAGAGCTCTCTAGAATGATTGTTAATAAAAATGAATTGTTGCTTTGGAAATGCAAGTATAATGTAAACAGATGTAATCAATACTCTAAAAGGCCTTTATTATTCAGATTTGTTGACATAATTCTTATAATTTTGAGGCAAGATGTAAAACAGAAAAAGGCTTAAAATTTAAATAAATGAATAAAATTTAAGCTTTAAAAATAATTAAATAATTAAAAATATATTTTTATAACATTTATGCACAGTAGAGCTGAGATAGACACGAAACTAATGGAAAGGAGACAAGACTCTATGGCTGCAATTAAAATCTGCAAGAAATCACAATTTACAATGGTTATTTTGCTTGCACACATTGGTGGTTTAAAATAAAACAATTAATCCATGCAAGTTAACCCACTGAAAAAACAAAACAAAACTGTTTTGGTAATTAAAGTCTAACCATTTGTTTCTGCTCTGGAATGGCAGTTCTTCTCTGAGGATTTCAGTTTGATGCCTTGGGTGAGAAATGCTTAGACACGCCCCTCCAACCGTTAGTTTGCTACAAGTGAAAAATGAGAGGAGGAGGAGGAGCACAAAAATAAATCCTTGCCCCCACTCAGTATTGTGTTTCAGAAGGAAATACTGTATGTCTTTAAAATGTGATACATTTTTTCAGTGACTTCTGGTTAGTGCTGACTTTAAAATTGAAGTGTTTTAACGTTTTGACCATTTTCTTTAAAGCACAAAAAAAGGCAGGAACAGAAACATGAATCAGAAACATTCAATAATTTTATCACACTGTTGCACCATTCCAGCCTCCACTTGCTTTGACTTACGTAGATTAAGATTAATCTAAGATGACCCAGTTCTAATGTTGCCAGCAGCAGATTGCCAGCTCTCTCTCTTGTCATATGAAGGAAACTCTCTTGAATGTGTCTGTGAGAGAAGCTGACAGGCTGAACACACACTGCTGCAGGGCTCCAGCTTGGCTTAAGGGAAGCCTCTGGCCCTCATAGTTTACATCTTTCAGAAAATTCTCCCACTTTCAGCTCAGCCTCCAAGGAAAACGTCACATGCCACACACACACACATGCTGCTTTAGATGACAACAGGTGGAGGCAGTGCTTACAGAAGATTGAACTGTGTACACTACTGTAGGAGTCTGAAAACACATTGAGTGTACTTATTATATTTAGCCATTTTTAAATTATGATTAGAATCTTCAAATAGTCTGCAGAGAACAATGTGAACTAAGAGGAGAATTCAGCTCTGAAGTGTAGTAATTTATATGTAACACATTTGCAGTTTTATTTCTTGCATTGTCCAAATAACAATGGTCACTTAAAATACTCTCACCTCTTAAAATGTACTCACCTCTAAATTGATATCAGCAAAGAAGGTTGCTGGTTCGAGTTCCAACTGGGACAGTTAGCATTTGTGTGGAGTTTGCATGTTTTCCCAGTGTTCGCAAGGGTTTCCTCCGAGTGCTCCGGTTTCCCCCACAGTCCAAAGACGAGCTACTGCTGAATTGAATAAGCTAAATTGTCCGTAGTGTATGAGTGTGTGTGTATGGGTGTTTCCCAGTACTGGGTTGCAGCTGGAAGGGCAGCTGCTGCGTAAAATATATGTCAGAATAGTTGGCGGGTCATTCCGCTTTGGCAACCTCTGAAATAACTAAGACTGAGCCGAAGGAAAATGAACGAATGAATGAATGAAATTATGAATTTAGTATTATTATATAAGTGAATTTAGTATTATGAAATGGAAATGTTGGGTTAAACTGGCAATTTTAAATTAAATACCCTTTGAAACATTTAGTTTTGGCAAGAAGTGTTTATAATGAAAAAGTCATTAATGTTCATCAAGGCTAAAATTATTAGATCATAAATTGTTGGAATGTTTTATTAGAATAAAGACACTTTTCTGTTTTACAGGGGTCCTATTATGACCTTTTATAGAAGATGTAAAATTCAGCTCAGCTCAAATTCAGAGTTTCAGCTCTAAATACCCCACAAATAAATTGTTATATCTCTTGGAAACTGCCTCTTTAAGGCTTTGATCCAAATTGTGCTGTTTTGGTCACTGTCACTTTTAATTCAAATGAAATTTAAAAAGAGGGTGGGGCTATAAGCGCCTATGTGTCAGCATAGCGGCAGATTCCAAACTTTAATGGAAGACGGCTGCTTCTCATTCTGTCTATGCTTATGACAGAGAAAGATTGTCACTAATGGGTGGCGCTTTTCTCCTCTGATGACATGTACAAAGCGAGAATGTCAATCAAAGTGTTTCTGCAGAATGTTTTTATGTAACTTTAATTATAAAGGACACCTATATTATCAAGTTTTAAGATAAGTCTTTTGTGTCTCCAGAATGTGTCTGTAAGGTTTCGGCTTAAAACATCCGTCATATTATTTATTATACCTTTTTTAATATTAGAATTTCAGCTCTGAGCACATTGTAGCTTTGTGTCTCACCTGTGCCTTTAATGCAAATGAGCTAGTTCTCCGAATCTACTGTTCCGACATGCCTGTCAGAGCCACAGAGATTGCTCCATGCGGCTCTAATGTGGATCTCCTGCTGCATCATATAAACAGCACAGTGACAGTCATGAAGTAAGCAGATCTCATGTAAAATTTGTGTGAACTTTCCCAATGATTATTTGATGCATTTGTTGCGGAGTAAATTCAACTCTTTCTGGAACAATGAGTAACACACAGTGTTGTTACAATGTTCACGCACACATTGCGCATTTAACTTTGCACTGTTTTTGCACAGCAAATGTGACATGATACACGGTAATATACACTTTTGTATATCCGTTATGAAAATGTTAAAAATAAACCCGATTTAACAATTATATTTATACTGACATGCGCCTCCTGTGATTAACTATATAATGATTTTTCTAGTTTTACTTTATTATAAGCATGCACTGTTTTAAAAAAACGTTTTAAACTTGTAAAACTTGTTCTTGATCAAATTTGATGGGATCTTTTAATCCTAGTTGCTTTGTGCACATCTTGTCTTGTTGATATGATTATTCATGTTACTTCAGAGACATGTTAATACTGTACGCGGCTGTCAATGAATTTAGTGGGCCGGAAAAAACACACTTCTGCGTCACGATGCGGTGGGCCTCAAAATGGAAGGTATTTCAATCCCATGTTAACGTCAGGAAATTTAAAAAAAAGAGGCTTATTTTTACTTTATATCACCCAATTATGACTCCGGACACTTTAAACCTACACACAGTTCTGTCCAAACAGCTTCCAAGAGATGATTTTCATCTTAGGTGCCCTTTAATCTTTATAATTCTAGGAAAAAAATAGAATGAATAAATTTTTACCATTAGAGGCTGGCTATATTTACACACTGCTGCCACACAACGGTGTTTAAATCCTTATGTTATGTGACTTTTGCATAATATATCCACTTTAATGCATTAAAAAAGGGAATTGTATGTATCTGTTGAAGTTTTTATTCCTGACTCTTAACTTCGGTCACATGATCTGTCTGATATCCAGATTTGCTGCTCAGTAACATCACTCTGCATCTCATGAGATATTCTGTCCAATCAATTGCTCTGAATCTGAAGTATCTGCCCTTTACACTATAAAAAAAAGACTAAATTTGAAGCTGATATTGATCACACCGTGCAGTAAATTTGAATAAATGACAGCTTAAATATGCTTTTCTTTGAGGTGAATGAATTCAGGTTTCACATTACGATCACATTCACGTGAGCACATTGACTGGCGCTTTATGCTTCAAGAGTTATTGTTAAAGCATTTAATGCTCGTTTTTGCTTGTTTTGGAAAGGAAAGCAACATCAAATTCTCTTGCTGTTATGTTTGTGCTCTTGTCAGATTTTATTAGATTTTTTTCAGTAAACATTTTGCTCATCCTTTGGGGCAATTGATAAATCTGAAAAGCAAAAAAAAAAAACTAATTATTTAAGAATGTTAGAACATAACGTCTTTGCTTCATGCTTTGTTTCGCACACCCAACAAAATTCCCTCATGTTCCCTCTTTAATCACTTGAGATTTCTGCTGTCGGAAAAACATAATTAACTTGTAGCGAAGTGTACTCCTTTCCAAGTAAATGAACACAGCAAAATACAGTAGTGCTAGTTTTGCCTTTCATTCTGCATCAGTCGAAAGTGCGAATTTTGCAAGATGATGCCTAATATTTTTTCATAACCTCAAAATAACATTCTGAATCACAACCACTCGCTTTGTCTGCATTGTCAGAGCGGATTGAGCTCAATGACATCATCCAGGCAATCAGACAGCAGGAGTTTCTGAAATAAACTGTATGCGAATTGTATCCTGTACATTTTACCCTGGCATACTCCAGAAACGAAATGCAAAAATAATAATATTGTTGTCAGCAAGATGCTTCTGTTGTCGATCATTCTCTAGGTGAGTTACTGCATTGCTCTCTTTCTCACAGTCTTCTCCCTCTGCCCTCGCTTTCCTATTATTTCCGTTTTTCTGTCTTTCGTGCTTGAAGACGTGGGCCGAGATGCTAATAGCCCCTAATTAACCCCAAGGCGTAATTTTCTCCAGCTTTAACTCGTGTCCAGTGAGATGTGGAGCTGGAACCTGCAGCACTGCCTCAGTTTTAGACTTGATATTTGGAAATAAATGATTACAGCAGTCTGTTCTGGGCACAATAGCAGCTACTTAGAAAGGAAAAGGCCACCCTATTATGTAATTTACAACAATCGTTTTGTTGCTGTGTGCCAGAATTATTTGAAATAGATTATTTGAGTTTATTAAATTGGGGAAATATGATATAAAAATTCAGCAAATCAAATAAAAAATATAGCTAAAAAATAGTCATTTTAGTTTTAGAAATGACTTATTTTGCATTGTTTTAGATTTTTTGTCTAGTTTGAGTTTTTTAATTATATTGTTAATAATTAGTTTAAATTTAATGTAATGTACAGGGAGTGCAGAATTATTAGGCAAATTAGTATTTTGACCACATCATCCTCTTTATGCATGTTGTCTTACTCCAAGCTGTATAGGCTCGAAAGCCTACTACCAATGAAGCATATTAGGGGATGTGCATCTCTGTAATGAGAAGGGGTGTGGTGTAATGACATCAACACCTTATATCAGGTGGGCATAATTATTAGGCAACTTCCTTTCCTTTGGCAAAATGGGTCAAAAGAAAGACTTGACAGGCTCTGAAAAGTCGCAAATAGTGAGATATCTTGCAGAGGAATGCAGTACTCTTAAAAATGCCAAGCTTCTGAAGCCTGATCATCCAACAATCAAGCGTTTCATTCAAAATAGTCAACAGGGTCGCAAGAAGCTTGTGGACAAACCAAGGCGCAAAGAGTCAAGCGTGCAGCTGCCAGGATCCCACTTGCCACCAGTTTTGCCATACTTCAGAGCTGCAACATCACTGGAGTGCCCAAAAGCACAAGGAGTGCAATACTTAGAGACATGGCCAAGGTAAGAAAGGCTGAAAAACGACCACCACTGAACAAGACACACAAGCTGAAACATCAAGACTGGGCCAAGTAATATCTCAAGACTGATTTTTCTAAGGTTTTATGGACTGATGAAATGAGAGTGAGTCTTGATGGGCCAGATGGATGGGCCTGTGGCTGGATCGGTAAAGGGCAGAGAGCTCGTCCGACTCAGACGCCAGCAAGGTGGAGGTGGAGTTCTGGTTTGGGCTGGTATCATCAAAGATGAGCTTGTGGGGCCTTTTCTCGTTGAGGATGGAGTCAAGCTCAACTCCCAGTCCTACTGCCAGTTTCTGGAAGACACCTTCTTCAAGCAGTAGTACAGGAAGAAGTCTGCATCCTTCAAGAAAAACATGATTTTCATGCAGGACAATGCTCCATCACACGCGTCCAAGTACTCCACAGCGTGGCTGGCAAGAAAGGCTCTAAAAGCAGAACACTGTTCACCTGATCTGAACCCCAAAGAGAACCTGTGGAAAACAGTACACCCCTCTGAACAGTGTCTGCGAGGCTGTGGTTGCTGCTGCACGTAATGTTGATGGTGAACAGATCAAAACACTGACAGAATCCATGGATGGCAGGCTTTTGAGTGTCCTTGCAAAGAAAGGTGGCTATATTGGTCACTGATTTGTTTTTGTTTTGTTTTTGAATGTCAGGAATCTATATTTGTGAATGTTGAGATGTTATATTGGTTTCACTGGTGAAAATAAATAATTGAAATGGGTATATATTTGTTTTTTGTTAAGTTGCCTAATAATTATGCACAGTAATAGTCACCTGCACACACAGATATCCTCCTAAAATAGCTAAAACTAAAAACAAACTAAAAACTACTTCCAAAAATATTCAGCTATTATTGACTGATATTAATGAGTTTTTTGGGTTCATTAAGAACATGGTTGTTGTTCAATAATACAATTAATCCTCAAAAATACAACTTGCCTAATAATTCTGCACTCCCTGTAGTGTGGGGAATTTATATTTATTTTGAGATAACATTCATATTCTTAGCAAATTAGTAATATTTTTATTAATCAAAAGTGGAAAATATTTATTGCTGCCTTGAATTTTTCTAGTCATCTCAAAATACATCAGTTGAAATGACTAAAATATTCATTTCAACTTTGTTTAACTTTGTAAAAATTAACTGAGACCTGATTAACCTATTAAAATAAGCTAAAGTAACACAAAAACATTTGTTTTGTATTATCTCATCATTATTTTAGTGTATTAAAATAAATGTTTTTATGATTGTTATGAATTACTTTTTATATTAAATAAGATTAACTAACAAATAATTGTTAGTTAGTTACTCTTTACGACTTTCGTAAATTAATTGGAGACATGAGAAATATATCTGAATAAAACATGAAATCTTTACCTTTAAATGAACAAACTACATAATTATTGTGACAAATGTAGTAAACTATTGTAAACTGATCATACCTTATTGTATCTTAAGTGTGTGTAGATATAAGCAAAGGTTATTTCCTTTATTTATTTATTTGAGTTAATTTGGTTATTTAATTTAATGTGATTTTCTCAAATAACAAAATGCAACCCATCACCTAATTTTCCTAACATAATATTTCATAAGCAGCGTAGATCACTTCAAACTACTGAAATGTCAATAAAAGTCACTTTATTACACTGCAGAGTTCAGTTTTCATCATCAAAAGTTGGAGCAGAGATCAAGGTTTCATGATGCGATTTGAAAGCGTACAGTAAATTAACACCCAAGAATCACAAGTTACCAACAGTTTCTGTTAAAATGCACTTTCATCTAACTGTTAACAATTTTTTTCAGTGCATGTCAATATCCTTTACATTGCCAGTGTGTTAGCAACTTGTAATGAATATCTTCCTGGACTTCCTATAGGATGTCTATGAAACTGGATACATTTTTATGTGCGGAACTCAGGACATTTTTGGCAGAAAGATAAAAAGACCGGCATAGGGACAATTCCAAGGGACTTTCCTGTATGATCCTGGCATTTAAACTGGCTCTTCACACATTGATATGTTAAAAAAACATGCATCCAACCCCCTTAAGACATTTTCAGATTGTTCATAAACAGCACCTCATATCAAGTAGACAAGATCAGGATGCCTAAACTGGAAAGAAAAGCATAAAAAAGAAAAGAAAGCAAGAGAGTAAAGACAGCTTGTCAACCGCTCTTTTTAGGGTGATTTATGGTCCCTTTTGTGTTATGAATTTGAAGATAGCTTGTGTGAGGCTGTTTTAATTGACATGAAATATGAATTCTATCCGTTATCCAAACAGTAAAGGAGCAGTAAAACTGAGCTACAAAATTATTAAAGAATCACCTCCTGACTAGGCTAGTCATGTATATTCAAGCCTTTTGCAGCCTTGAAACATCTTTATGTTGTAGTTTTGGGATTTATCAATAAATAAGTGTTATGATGATGTCGAATTCATCAGTAAATTGTTTTCATGGTCTGAAGAAACACATTGTTAAACCAGTCTGAAGGATTCAATCACAATTAGAACTGATTTGACTAATTTGTGAAATTCAAATGACTGATCTTGTTGCTTTTTTATCCGATGTCCAATGTCACTGGGCTATCACTAGATGCTTATTAGACCTTTTTTAGTTTAAAAGGGCTGTGATCTAATGCAAGGGCAACATTACTTTTATTTATTGTATTTATTTATTTATTTTGTAACAATACATTCAGTTCCCAGTAGGTTGAAGCATGGTTATATAAAAAAAACTAAATCCATGCATTATCTTAATCTATACATTTCCTCATGGTTATTATTATTATTATTATTATTATTATTATTATTATTATTATTATTATTATTATTATTATTATTATTATTATTGTATAATAATACAATAATAACTTAACAATATTATAAGATAACATCTTACAAGAAAGTTATTTTTGTATGAAATCAAATTCCTAAATTTCTATTAAGAAAAATATCAAATTCCTTAAGAACCAAAAATTGTTAGCAGGGATTTAATTTAATTCAGTCTGTTCTAGAAACATGGCATTCCTGGTTTATGCCCAAAAGAGAAAAATGTTGAATCTGTGCTGTGTGTAGTGGCTCTCACACCAGATCTGGAAAGCACTGCTCTATGAAACACATTCATTTCAATGGCATGTGCTGTGCAAGGTGAGCACATTGTCGACTAGCTTTTGTGCACCTGCCATGATCAGAGTTCAAAATCACTCAATACTCTATTCTGTGGATATTGTGCTCATGTATAGGAATACTTGCATGTACCACACAAGCGCACCAGAAAATGCTAAATTGGGCTGTGCAATTTATCGCAATTGCAAAAAAATCGCAGTTTAAGCATATGCACATGCAATCGTGTAAGGCTGCAATTTTTATCTATTCATTTATTTAGATTTTTATTTAGAATACGTTCTTGTGTGTATGATTTTAATATGTTAACCAATCAGAGCTGACACAGCACACCGAGCAATTACAGCTAAACTGAGTGGGAGAAAGACGTTAACCAATCAGAACTCACTCCGCGCACGACGTAGTTGAGTGGGAGAACCGAATTGGTGGTTTTGATTTACATTCGTTTTTATTTATTGTTATGACTGGCATTGAGGTTAGTTCATCTTTTTTCATGTTGTTTGGTTTTCAAGACAATTTATTACAGTTTTGTTTATTAAACTTAATAATGTTATTTCATTGTGAAATGTTTTGATATGAACTTCTTGTGCACTGAATACATTTAAAATGTGTGTATGTAGCTTGATTGATAAAGCAAAAACAGTTGCCTAAATCGCAAATAAAATCACAATCGAAGTATTCCTTCAAAGAATTGCAATATGATTATTTTGTCCATATTGCACAGCCCTAATGCAATGTCTGCTCTAATAAGTCGCCGACAGGTGATTTCTATGTAGTATTCTTGTACCTGCTACTGCTGTTTTGGGAACACTGTTTATTTGCTTGTGTGTGTGTTTTTTTTTATTTATAATTTAAGATGATAAGTTAAATTTAAAAGGTCTCACAAGATCATTTTATAGTATTTAATAAAATAATAAGAAAGTATTACAAAACATTTTAAGTTTTGGTTTTGCTTCGGACCAAAGTTTTGCCTCAGCCCAGAATGTTTTCTGCAGTTCACTTAATTTCCACTGGTGTTACTCCTAACAAAGGTTTCTAAATTCTACATATATCAATATTGGCTGATATATTCTGATATAAAATGTTTGCTTAACTTTGATGCCACATGTCGTGCAACAGTCAACAAGCTTGTACTCCTGAAAGCTGCAGATAATCTCATTTCAGTGAACATTGTGCATTTCTTAGGTTTCCCTTATAGCTTAGCCCTGGTCTTGCCGGTGTGAGGATGCTGAGATAAGACCGCCAGTCCTGTCCTCTGTCTCTCGGGAGGAAACACATGCAGAAGCTCAGCCAACCCTCCAGCTCAAGCTCTCAAAAAATGCTTTTTGTGTTTCTTTTCCACCCTGCTCAGGAAACACAGTTTCATGGGCATCTCCGAGTGGCGCCTAATTAACAGTGACACGTTGATTGCCGTTTTTTAGACTCCCACGACCCGGCTGATTCGCTCGCTCTGAAATCAATTGCTGTGTTCCTAAACGCTTTTTAAATGTGGCTCTGCCAAGACAGGGGAAGAAGGAGACGCTTTTAGACGCCCCCTGCCTCCCTGCCATCTTCAAACCTCGGCCTCTGAGAGAGTCTGCCTCCGAGGTCCATCATTTTCACAGCGTATAACTATGATTATTCTATCTAATTGAGAAGATTAGGGTCGTTTTAAGAGCCTCGCATATGCATAAATGTTACAGTCAAGCATTCACAGATAGAGATAGCCTTCCCACTTGAACAGTACGGCAGGACGGACCTATTTTAATGTGACATCCATAAAAAGATGCTTAGATAATGACTGCTTGTGTAGTCTCTCCATTAAGCTTGACCTAGCACCCTGAAGAAAGAGTTATTTGTCATTAGCTGCCTATTCATTATCATCACAACATATTAGTAGTGTCTGCACACTGCCTGTTTTTTTTATTTTTTATCAGGAAACTCTTTGTGCTGTAATTGAACCAATCAGACTGTCATTGTTACTTTAAAACTCTTGTGAAATCAGGCTGCCGTTGTCTCGTCAGACCCCTGATGGTGAAACGCTTCAAATTGGTTAATATTTATGCTTCACGGACATGAGACTGGCTTAGAAAACAGGCTATAAAATTATGGATGGCAGTCCAACCTTGATCTGTGCCCCGTTTGCGCCTCGAGGCACTTTCAAAATGATCGTAGGTTTTTTGCAGGACTGGAAGGGGAATGCATTTGTTTGAGATTTCTGTTTATCAAAATTTCGAAGTTATATTATAAATATGTCATGTTAAGATTAAATTTGCATTTCCAGAGGGAAATAACTGTGGTTGCAAGGCAACAAATGAATAATGTGCTGTAAGCTTTAGGTTTTAGTATTTGCTTCTGTGTATCTTCGGTTCAGTCAAGAAAAAAACACTTGTAGAAAAGCAGCCATTTGTTATTTAGATTTTTTAAAAAACGTATGAACATTTGTATGTATTTATGTTTGTATTGTCTCATCTTTGCTTCAAATTGCAAAAAATGAATTACCGAAGCGTTTCTAATGCAGCGTCTAGTAAATTAAGGACAGTAAATTAGACGCTATTCTTCTCTCTGACTGCCGTCATCTGTGTCACACATTTATTTTTCCTTTTTCTGAAAGTCTTTAAAACATAATCGTGGAGTTTATTATTCGAGCAAATAAGATTAAGAAAAATATTTGTTGTATACTCCCATTCACTGCACTCTAAGTTTGCCCAACTATGATGATTAGCGCTTCTGAGAAACCCGGAAATGTGAAAAGGGTATATGTGGTCACTTTTTTATTCAACCCTTGCTCATTATGGATATGTACCCCGGTATACATTTCTGGAGAGAACGAACTACATCCCAGGAGTTTATTTGCAGTTTTGTTTTGGTTTTTTTTGTGATATAGCCAGGGGCTGCTGTGTACACTTTTTTAAATGTCAAATTTCCCTCGCGAGTGCCTGCTGTTCTTGCATAAATCCACCAGAAGCCACTGTTGACTGGCTGACTGACTGACTGGCTGACTGACTGACTGACTGACTGACTGACTGACTGGCTGACTGACTGACTGACGGACCGACTGATAACCTCACCCACTCCCTTACCTAAACCCAACCGATAGTGTTTTTAAAAGCACAGATTGACCACTGCCCACCACCTTCCCTAAACCCAACTGATGGAGTTTTTTTTTTAAAGGACAGACTGACCACCGTCCACCACCTTCCCTAAACCCATCCGATTGTGTTTTCAAAAGCAATCCAGAAAAAAAGAAAAAACCCCGTGGCCGCCTGCTTTTCACCACGTTTTCAGATCTTACCCTGTTCTCATTCTGTCGTTTACTTGTTTATTTTACCTGCTTTCTGGAACCATTCTCTGCCAGACCCTATCATTGCCGTCGACTCCGCTCTGCTTCTCAAATCCTTTTACATATGCGGCAAACCACTGGGCAAACTGGTAACAGCAGAAAAGCTGTCCACGTGGAGGTAAGTGGTCAGCTGGGAGCACAAAAAGAAACAGGCGTCAGTGGCGTCATACAGCCACATAATGTTCATTTTAAAGACAAAGTGCAGCCATACGTACTTCTGGCTACATAATTCGCTCTCTCCATAAATGTATACGGGGCTACATATTCATAATGAGACAGTGTTGTTTTTACTTCACTAGAACATTAGAGAAGTTTTAGGAAAAACTGTTGTCCTTTTTTACGTAAGTGTCACGGTTGAGGTTGGGGAAAAGGAGGTCGAGGACTCATGTGCAGCAATGGATGTTTATTTATAATAAAAGAAAATAAAAGGGAAAAACAAACAACCCCGAGGGGAAAACATTAACAAAATAATTAAACAAACAAACAAACTTGATCGGCTGGTAGGTATCAGGACTGGAAACAGGACAGGAGACAGGACAAGACTAGAACTCATGAAGATCGACAACGAACTGGCACAGGACAGCAGACATGAGGAGAATTTAAAGTAGACATCATTAACAAACATACAGGTGAACATAATAGACTAATAATGGGTTAACAAGGAGGGTGGGGCTAGACAATAGACAGGAGAGCGCATGACAAACACAAGCCACGCACTCACATAAAGACTAGAACACACAGCCAATGAGAGAACTCATTAACTGTGTGCTCACATGACAATACAAGCACGCGGTGTGTGTGTAAACACACACACCACGTGCTAAACACAACAGAGGACTGAACGCGAGACACAAGTGCACGATAAAATGAAAACATCTTACCGTGCGCTCACACATGCAGCGTGCATGTTTCAACCCAGCGCCACCCGAAACAGAACCCGACTAGACTAAAAGGCGCTGGGAAATTAAACGCACGCCGCAGACAAACAAATCACAAGGACAAGAGCGCGCGATCGCGAACACGCCCAGGCCCCACGCGCGCCCACAACCGGCACTCATACAAGGACCTCACACAGGACTAGACAGAGCTAGTGTCCGGACTCTGCCACCGAAAACAAGAATTAACAAGACTGAAGTGGCAGAACCGTGACAGTAAGAGCGAGCAAAGCTATTGAAACGTTTTTGGTTTGCGACTTTCAGTCTCAATCACTTCCTTCCATTTATTTTATGCTGCTTGATATTGTAAACTGTTATTTTGTTTATTAGTATATTAGTATACTACTTACAGTATGTACTTAGTATATTAGTATATTATTTTAGTTTTATGTATAGACATAAATACACTTGTTTGAACAGCAATTAGTTTGACTGTTTTCTCCTATGGAAAACTGAATCAGAACTTTTGATTCAACGATTGTGATTCTGCGATTGTGAAACCAATCGTAGACATTAGCTTACTTCCGCGTTGCAGAATAAGGTCAATAGAATACACAAGACATGTTACTCATGGTTTTGAATTAAGAGAAATTTTATGGTCAATATGGATCTTCTAGTAAAGGAAGCCCCTTTTTCTAGTAAAGGAGCCAATCATCAATCACTATAGACTGAAAGTTCTCCAGTGGGGGGTTTAGTCCGTATGTGCTCTTTACGGTTTTCGTAAAAGACACGAGACATGAGAAATATGTCTGCATAAAGCATGAAATCTTTACCTTTAAATGAACCAACTAGACTTGAAAACAAGTTTTCTCTGGTTTTGTAATCTGTATAAAACGAAAGAGAGATGTAATCTTACCGTCTGACCTCATTATTTTTTAATGAGTTCCGGCCTCAGTCACTTAAACTCAAATCACATGATGGCAACCACTTGAATGGGCCACAGACGTGTACACAGAGGTTGCTGTTATTTTAGGAGAAGATTTGTCATCAGGAATAAGTTGGAAATTACCTCAGAAAATCAGTGCAATCAGATTCTGTGTTACTCAGAGGATGGTAATGTGTAACTCCTAAGTTAGTTGGTGGTTGGAGGTTGGTGTTATGAGGTCATTCTCTTCGGGTGCACATGAACATTAGCTTGGTAGTTTTTTTTCTAATTATGAAATGTAATCTGAAGCCTTTCAAACTGTTTTTGATAATTTGATGTTCTCCTATTCAAAGAGATAGATAGATTCAGAGACAGTAGGTGCATTTGTGTGGCCAAGAGGCATTTGAAAGATGGCCGCCGAGTGAAATGACTTGCCTTAAAGGAATGGTTTTTAGCTAAAACTGTGGTCCTTGGTGATTCATAAAATTCAAGTCAAGAACTATCAGTTCTTTGAGAGTAAAAAAAAATCCCAAACGCTTACAGACAAAACAAGACTGTGCCTCCTAACAATACACTTGAGTTGAGTCTGTAAAAGAAACTTTACTTTATTTTACTTTATAAGAAACTTTAGTTGTGAAGGCCTTACAAAATATTGAATCTGCGTCTGTCTCTTTAAAATAGTAGAGTTGGAGGGTTACCAGCATTTATATTTACAATTATTTTTAATTCCATGTTTACAAAATCATAATTTTAAACGAAATATCAATAGCTAATTGATACTCAATCAAATCGAAACTTAGTTCAAACCATATATTTAAAAAACAAATTGTCAAATTAGCCAAAATACCCAGCCTTAATATTCTTTTAATTTAGTAAATTTGAATACAAAAAGGCTTAGTGTCTCTTGCTGGATCACACAAAAAAACTTGTGTTTGTTTTGGGAGGCCGGTCTGCTGTCATGAAGAATAAGGGAGTGGGAATGCGGGTGAGGGAGATGGAGAGATGTGCAGAAGTGTGGATGACAGGGTGAGAAAGATAAAGAGAGAAAAGAGAAGAAGACAGAAGGCAGAAGGCAGAGAGACATTAACAGATTCAGACACATGAGCTACACTGACTTTGCTGGTTGCTGGGGAAACCGTTTCCCAAGGTCGGACGGAATAAGAAAAAAAAAAAGAGGGTGTGAATTTTTACCCCCTTGAAGTCGGCATGAAACGGCACTCAGAAGCATTTTCTAGCTAACTTTTTAAGTTCAAAATGGGGTTCAAAAGATTGACAACTTATTTAATATTAATTTTGCTATTGCAAATTGTGTCATCAGCATAAAAATTGAAGTGAAAAAAAAAAGAGATGAAGTATACTTAATCTTAGAAATGTTTTTAAGTAGTGCCAATTTATATGTATTGTGTATTATGTACTGTATATCTGTAAACTGAACAAGACACTTGAGCATGAGGATACCATTTTCACAAAATCACATTTTTTTTCCATTTACACAGAGATGGTATCATTTTCAAAAAAGCTTCAAAAGCATTTTCAGCCCTCCAAACCACTGCTGTTTTGTTAAAGTGTGTTGTTTTGTCCCAAATAGGCATAGGACAATAACTGCGGTTTGGAAAAGTCAAGGTTTTAAAACAACCAACATTTCCTGTTATACCCTTCGTGCAGTATATGTTTTGTTTGTTTTTTAGGACAACAGTATCTCCAGCAGAAAAGATATCTAAATATGCCGCTTTAAATTGTAAAGAACTCTGTGTTTTTGAAACTAATGAAGACAGCAGAAGTCAATGATTCATTTGAATGATTTAACCTAACATGTTTACTGTTCCAAACTGTTTTAAAATTTCCCCAAATTAAAATATATTGGGTGTTTCCCAGTGATGGGTTGGGGTTGAAAGGGTATCCGCTACGTAAAACATATGCTGGATAAGTTGGCGGTTCATTCCGCTTTGGCGACCCCAGGTTAAAAAAGGGATTAAGGTGAAAAGAAAATGAATGAATGAATGAATGAATGAAAGAAAGAAAGAAAGAAAGAAAGAAAGAAAGAAGTTTTTTTTTTTTTAACCCAGATATTTAAAAAGAACATATTTTAGAGCAGTAATCACAATACCATAAAATTGTAGTATTTTTATCCAAGTTTTATTTAAGTTATTTATTTAAGTTTATTTATTTAACTAAGTAATATTTTACCATCACAATCTTATACCGGCCTATGCCACACATGAAAACAACAGATAAAACAATTAAGTGTGAATTTTTCACTGTTCTGGGGCACACAAGCTTATAGTTATCCTAAAAATGAATAATACTGATTCTAACATTTAAAAAAAAAAAACTTTATTTTTATTTCATGGGACCTGCATGAGCATGAGTGTGTAGCCAGACCCAACTCTCAACTGATTGGATGGTAAAAATATGTAACATACTGTACATATATTTCAATCACGACAACTCTTAAAATAGCTTTAGCATGTTAATGAACATTGTTATTGTGTTTGCTCCTGGTAGCCTTAATTTGCACTTTTTAAAATAAACAGGAAAACAATGACAAGAAAACCAAAAGGTTTTTTTTATTGTGATGCAAAAAGCATTTTCTTGTTTTTCACTTTTTTATTGGTTTCTAGATGCTGTAATAATCGTTGCAAGTGTGACTGGGGAAAGTAGAGTGGTGCAATGATGAAATGGTTCTGGGAGAGATGGGTTTCTGATGAAGTAGCCTACAGCAGACATCTAACATGAATGTTTAAATGTGGAGCAATCAATCTTAGCAGACTTTTTCATGTTTTAAAGATGTGATCGCTTGCAGATTACATGTATATCTTCCCCTGTCATCCAGAGATCCATGTCATGATGTTTAAACTATCATGACTGATGACTCTGATGGAGATAGAATTAATCCGTGTTTTGATTTAATTGTAGAGCAAATAGAAGTTTATATTGTCATCAGCTCAACATACAAAGGCATCATGTCACACACCCAGTCAAGTCATACTAATAGTGCTAACTAAAGCAAAATTATCTGTTGAAGTATACATGCAATTAACCTGCTTCTGCAAGCATGAAACCTCTTTATTTGGGTCTTTTTCCATAATACTCTGGCTATAGACATACAGTAGTTACAAAATAAGAGTTCAGTACATGAAAATGACATACCACGGGCTCCAAAACCATTGTTTCCTCATTTCCATGCACCACAAAATCAGGATTTTTATAATCAGTCAATTAAAGTTATAATACTGTGGACTGTGTTCTCTAATGCTATACCACAAACTCACTATTTAGTAAAGAAATTGCAAATAGAAAATGCAGCATTGATTTAAAAGAGTTTTGCTTAGTTGTTGTCATTGTTCTCTAATGAATTAATAATTATCAATATTTATTTAATCAGTTAATAAGTGTGTGTGTGGTAAATTAGGTGGACAGGTTTGGTTTGTGATGTTAATGCTGCGAGGGCTCCATGTGAGAAATGAATGATAGCAATCAGGAAGTTTCAGTCCGCTCTTCTCATAAATGCAGTAATAGACAAAGCTGTCGCCAGGCCTGAGACGTATGAATGTTTCAAAATATCACTTTAGAAATGGAAATGTATTAATTTAGGAACAAGAATTATGCATTGCAGTGAAGGACTGAATTGCCATGGCAACCGCCGCCATATGGAGATTTATCTGTCAGATGATTTCAGAAATGACCACATAAATTCTTTTGAAAAAGGTTCAGCGGAATAATAAAACTGTTTCTGTGTCTCTCTCAGTCTCCCCCAGTCTCTCTCTCTCTCTCTGTCATGTTATCTAGCGGCCAGAAGCATTGAAAATTTATTGTGAAAAAAATTCAAGCTCACTGCCAGGTTACACTGGAGTTTGGGTGGATTCCAAGGTGTTGCTCTGTGGTTGCTATGGTGTTCTTAAGGGTTGCTAGGTGGTTGTTTATGAAAAGAGCCTTCTGTTCCCTAAATATGGTCTGGGTGCTCATCTGCTGTGCAAGTTTTTTCTGAGCAGTTTAATCTGTAGTTCAGTTCAGTTCAGTTGACTTTATTGGTACCTGTATGTAGATTCCTTTTGCAGCAAAGTTTGCCATTTGATACAAACAATAAAATCACACATACCCACATATGCACGTACAAAATTATTATACATTATAAAATATTACAATTTATTCCGAGCGACAATAGATGATGGGACGAAGCTATTCCTGTAACGTTTTGTTCTACTAAAAAGCATCTGAAACCTTCGACCCGAAGGGAGTAGGTTAAACTCCTCCAAGTATATCTGTCTGCGGACTGCAAGACGGCGGTGTAACATGAAGGGGCATAACTTGAAGTAGGTTAGAGGCGTAATTTGAAGTTATCGAGATCCAATTGAACCAGGTAAGATCTCACAACGAGATGCTGTTGGCAAGATGGCGGACTTCTTCAGCTGATTTGTCATGCCAGTTCGCCTATTCTGCATCGCTCCCTGTGGTTGCAAATCACAGTACAATGCCGAGAGCGTGGAGTATGAAAGCCTCCGCAATTCGCAGCTGTACGTTATTAATTCTTATGGTTGGGTTTAGGGTTGGGGACGGTGTAGACATAATGACTGTGATGGTTGGGTTGAGGGTTGGGGTAGGTATATACGTTATGACTGTGATGGTTGGGTTTAGGGTTGGGGACGGTGTAGACATAATGACTGTGATGATTGGGTTGAGGGTTGGGGTAGGTGTACACGCTAATAACTGTGATGGTTGGATTTTGGGTTGGGGTAGATGTAGACGTTAATAACTGATGGTTAGGTTTAGGGTTGGTATAGACTTTAATAACTGTGATGGTTGGGTTTAGGGTTGGGGACGGTGTAGACATTAGACGCAGCTTTCCCTGGCCTGCCGTGTGTGGCACACACTCTCCAGTTTGCTCTGCATGTATGGCAAGCCGTTTTGACATTTAATCTATAGCCCGTACTAGTATCTATTTTCATGTTACTTGTGGTTATTGTTTAGATACTAGTATCTTTTCCATTAACTAGTAGTACTTATTTATTATTGACAGTGCCTCTTCTTTAGATAGTAGTGCTTTATAAAAATATACTAGAGCTTATTCATTTGTAGTACTTATTTATTAGATACTAGTAGTTATTAAATATACACTAGTACATATTCATTAGATACTAGTACTTACTAAATAGATACTAGTTTTTATTTATTATTGTAATAGTGATTAGTAACTATTTTGTTGTTACTAGTAACAGATGTAAAACTGTGTTGGTGCAAACTCGGCTAGATTATAGATAAAAGATTCTCATTCCCCTGGCATTGTGTGATCGGCAGTGATCGGCAATCAGCAGATCATGATCTTGGTGATCTGTAATCGATGATCGGCACCAAAAATGCTGATCGGGGCATCTCTAAATGAAAGTGAGGATAACACACACCCCTGAGTTGATCCGGTGGAGGAGCACTGGCTTTCTGACAGGGAACCGTTTATTCACACTCTTTGTGTTCTATTGGTTAAAAGTCCAGCCCACAAGATTGTTACTTAGTTGAAAGTGATCCAAAAGTATTATTAGCTGAAGAAAAATCTATAAATAAAAGCCGTGCATTAGCCCTATTACCCTCAAGATGCTTAAAAACTAAATGCAGCAGTAGTGTTGTTCGTCATTATAGACATATTCATAATTATATTACAGGGCTGTTACATGTTTGATTCTGATTGGCTGATGAACATGAAAATTCACATAAACCATTTCTCCATTGGCTTTATAAAACAGTTATTCTATTTGGGTTGCAAGGTTACACAAAATAAAAGCAATTAAAATTAATGGCTCAGTACTGTTAGTGGAATGGTTGTTAACAATGACACTAACAGCTAGCAGATTGGTCCAACCAATCAAAATGAAGGACCAGAACTATCCATTAAATTCATTTTCTTCTTTTTTTTTTTTTATCTAATAATGATATTTACTTAATTTGACTAAATATTAATTACTAAATATGATTTGTATTCCAAAAACAAAGACAGCAACTATTTCTCAATATGCGTTCTTCAGAGATCTTGCGTCCTTGTGTGCTTGTGTAACGTCATCATCAACTGCCAAAGTTCAGTTCCAAAACTCAAGACCACAAAATTGGAGGACGCGTGAAAGTTCCAAGAAGCGTTCTTGATGTCGATATGCAACAATGCACACTTGAGCGCAAAACTCGGTCAAGAAGTCCCAGAAATCTAAATAATGGAGGTGGGAAGTGCTGCATTTTATACCTGTTTATTTAGTTCAGAGATATAATTTATTTATCTCAGGAGTGTCCCTAAATAAGACTGTAAAAGTAAACATTTCAAGGTGTTTATTTGCTGTAATTCATATTAAAATATGTTTTATTTATGTTGTGCAAAGTATATTTGTAAGGTTTTTGTGCATGTTATATATATTGAAAAGGAGAAAAACAATAAATGTTGTCTAAATGCTGTAATGTTTAAGTAATTTTCCATTAAATAGGTGTGAAGGCAATGTGACCATCAAGAAGAACGCAGCATCTCATTTCTCACAGAAGGCGTTCTCTGTTCTCGCAGTCCCTCGAGTTCTTTCTTCCAAGGTAACCTGGCAAGACTGGTCTTCACAAGAACGCATGTCTGTTCTCTGCGTTCTTGGAATTGAGAAACAGCCAGCATGAACTTTTGAGAATCTTCAGAACATTCGCTACAGGAAATATACAGCACAAAGTCAGAAACGTCTGAGAGCTTGTAGCTCGAAAGCTCTAGGACGAATTATTTTTACATTGCCTTTGCTTTAGGAGTTTTGAAAAGTTTGTTCGGTAACAGCATGTTGGGCTTGTCAAGCGAACACACAGTAATTACCTCCAGGTTCTATTAGCCTTGAGCCTCTGAGCTCTCTTACTTTCTAATTTCCATTCTGAACATGCAGACACATTCCTCTAAAAGGATTTCTGTTAACGTCATAATGCAAAAGTGCAGCGCAGTCTGAAGGCTCTGATAAGCAGCGGGGAACAAATGAAGCTGAAGCTGACTAAAGAAGAGCTTTTAGAATGATGTTAGAGCCACTGCATAAAGTAGGATGTGTTAGGCCTAAGCACATATTCAGAGAACAGGCTTTCGGAGAATACTGTCCTGAAACAACTTTCATGCTTCTTCTTTTTTTCTTTCGCAATCTCCAAGGCACTTTGAAATATTACTTGTAGCTGGGCGGCAGCTGTCACAGGGTCCTGGATGTCACTTGGATCCTGCTATGGAGCTTTTGCCAGCAGACACATTATAAGGTTTAGTACATGACCAATTATTTAAGTGGACAGCCATTGAGCCATTGATTATGCAACTCAGGCTCATTACAGATACGTACCCAGGTCTACATTTCTGGGGACAGAGAAAAAATTTAACTTTAGGTGCGTCTGCTAGCAGTTTTGTTTTTGCAAATGCACCAGGACTGCTGTGTACTGTTTTTAATGATCACAAATTCCTCTTGCACATCCTCTTCTTGCGGATATCCACCAGAGGCCGCAATATACACTTTAGCCAGGGGTGTTTCCCAAACAACAACTCGTGGCTGAACTATCATAGTATGTTTGGGCATCATTTGGGAAAAGTGTTTCCCAAAAATCGTAGTTTCTCTGTCGCAGATCCGTTGTTTAAACCAAGTTAGTTATAGCGTAAACGTCCCTATTGACGCTAAATGGGGTGGAGTAAATACTTTTAGAGAAAACCCCTACAATTTTTGGTGCAAATTATATTGTTTTACACGCACGCACACACACACACACACACACACACACGCACACGCACACGCACACGCACACGCACACGCGCACGCGCACGCACACACACACACACACACACACACATCTAAAAAAAAAAAAAAAATTCAATGTTAGTTTTGGTGAAAACATGTCCTTGTTAGAGCCAGTTGGATTGTGTTTATTTATTTTTTATTTTATTATTTTGAAAAGTTTCCTTTTACAGTTTGACACATTTAAACCACTGCAGAAATGTTCTAACCAACAGGCCCTTGTCATGTACAGTAGGCTACAGACACATTTCTTAATAAATAACCTGCTATAAATTAAAAGCATTGTTGCATGCTATATTTTTGTTTCCACAAGCTTTGGAGACGTAACGTAAATTCCACTTTTAAATAACAGCTTTCGTTATGATCTAATGCTGTGTTCAATATGGCATAAATTTTCTTAAATCATTCTGAGTTAAAAATAATTAAATAAGTAAGGCATAGGGGGGATAACTGGGAATAGAAAACAGCTAGGAACTATTAGAGCCCTGCATTTGAGTCTGTCTGGGCCCGACTTTTTTATGTCCCTAGGGCCGGGTTTTGGGCCAATTTTCATGTCATAGCTGGCATGAAAAAAAAAAAAAAGTTTAAGGACATCTAATGCATGCCGTCCGGAAGCGCCTGTGATGCCTTGCGTATAGAGGTTTCCAGCCACATGAAACTGTGAAAAACGCTAGAGGCAAACTGCTGGTCAACTTTTCAAATAATGACAACTTTAAATGATGATCCAACTGGTTATGCACAATGCACAACTTGTAAGTCCATGGGCGCCTGCAGGGTATTATTCCAAGTCACGCACATATCTACAGTAGCACCACCCCGCCTCATCCCTTATTCTTATTTCAAACTTTAAGAAACACTGATTCTTGCTGTCAAAGGCTACATTATTTAAAGACTTATTATTTAAATATTTATATTTTGTTGGTCAGTTATCTACTAGATAAAATAGAAGAAAAAAACATTTGAGGTGAAGTGCTTCAAAACAAGCCCGCTTTGTGCTTTAGCGCCAAACATGAACTGAATCGTCAAATAAAATAATAATCTAGCCTAATTAAAATTAAAGTGAAATATTCACAGTTTTAGAGAAGCCTATATTAAACTAGTTTTCCTGTTAATGACAAAAATCATCTTTTGCACCAGTTAATTACAATTTTTTCATAAGCAGGACAGGCATTTACAAAGTATTCGCAGCAGTATGTGTTCCCAGATTTCCTCGGAAGAACAAATTCAGTTGGAAGTTTGAGAGAATTCAGAAACTCATTGTGAGAATAAGGATGTCTGCTTATTTATGCCGGTCTGTCAGATAAAATTGTTTAAAATACCTTGAATGGTAGCCATTCCACGCGAGGAGGCTGCGCAGCAGCTGGATCAGAATTGTCCGATGAAAGAGACACAAGCTGGGTGTGGAGTTTCCTCGGCTCAGGTGCTGTTGAGTCTGTGGTCTGCAGTCCGTGTGAGGAATCAATATTTGTTTCATTAGTTTAAGGCCTTTTGACAAAAGTCTCAAGAAGTTTATCTGTTTTAAAGAGGGTTTACTCATTTTGAACCTTGTTTTAAATTGAATCTGAATTGTAAATTTTAGTACGGCTAAGACATAAGTAAAGATATAAATGATATGTGAGCGGCCTACAGTATTTCATGGCAGCCTCACAAAGAGGTCTATGAGCTATGCATGGCAAAAAATAAATAAATCTGTGGATGCATGGCAGCACACACACACACACACACACACACACACACACACACACACACAGTAGTCCATTTATTTGTTTGCCATAGGTCTACTAGGTTACTTTTTTTTGCCTGTTTTAGAGACATGTTACAGGTCTTTGATTAAGATCTAACTGTTCCTTCAAAAATGTTTCACATTCATACTGTAAAACGTCTGTGTGTGTGTCAAAATAGTAAATCACAGTATTATTCAAGAAAATCATGATAGGTTTCTTTTGCCCATATCGCACAGCCTTATTTTAAAACCTTGACTTTTCCAAATTGTGGTAAACCTTGAAACCATTTATCCTCACATGCCTAGTTATATGTCAGCGTGACAGCTCAAATCATGTTAAGGTTGTTGTTTTTTGTGTTAATGTAACAATGGGGAAAAAAATAATGATTCATATAAAAAAAATTGTTTAATACTAACAGACTGATTCCAGTTTAAGTTGCTGAAAACGGCACAAATAGCCATGCGACAAACACAAAAACGGGCTGTAGTACATTTTCAGTTTAGCAGAAAATCTCAATGGAGGTGGCTGAACACCAACATAAATGTTTTCCAGTGTTTTCGGATTATCAGCTTTTTCCCTCAAGAGTGAGCGTGTTCATAGTTGCCAGATTGGCTAGATTAGGTTTTACACTGGGCAGAAAATGTATCCATTTAAAAGAAAGCCTCTGATTGAGGGATTTAAGCTCTTGACATCTGGCAATCCCAGAAAATACAGTAGCAGTGGCTTGTTACCAATAAAAGATAATGCATGTGTCAAATGAAAATGATTCATTCATTTTATTTTCAGCTTAGTCCTTTTATTAATCTGCGATTGCCACAGCGGAATGAACCACCAACTTATCCAGCATATGTTTTACGCAGATGATGCCCTTCCAGCTGCAACCCATCGCTAGGAAACATCCATACACACTCTTACACACATACACTACGGACAATTTAGCTTACCCAATTGACCTATACCACATGTCTGTAGACTTGAGAGGGAATCCGGAGCACTTGGAGCAAACCCACACAAACACAGGGAGAACATGCAAACTCCAGACATAAATGCCAACTGACCCAGCAAAGGTTAGAACCAGCTACACTGTGACACCACAATGAAAATGATGATTCAAGAGTATAAATTTTTAAGACAAAATGATCAGCCAGCCCTATATAAGACTGTAATTGATATTGAATGTAACCCTGCAGTTATATTTTAAACATTACTGCATTACACTAGCAGTATCTTCAGATTTCTACTTTATTTCCCCGCTGAACCGGCTGGGTCATGTTTATCAGGGCTAATGTCAACCTGCAAACCCCTTTTTTAAATCCTCTTTTCCCACTCGATCACTATTCCAATCCAAAAACAAATCACTGTGTACGTGAGCTGTTTGCCAAGCTCGAAGCGCACATGGAGGAGATGCATTCCTGAATTATGACTTATGAAGGCAAGACATCTTTATTCCGGTCTGTTGTCAGGCTGCCTACAGTTCTGTGTTTCTGAACCAATCGCTATTCAGCCGAGACCAAACAATGCAAGAGCTTCACAGCGCTCTTCAACACAGCTAGCAAAAGGACGAACCACTCAGAGGATGATTGTGTAAGCCAGTGCGTGTCATTAGGAAAATATCACAATCTGCTCGGTCCGTGTATCCAGATTTTTTTACAGAGCTGTAATGGGAATGCTCAAATTGAACTTGCATTTGTAGAAGCTGTCTGGGGTTGGAGAGGCAGGGGATTATAAGGATAGTTATGGATGAGTTGCACTGCTCTCAGACCTGGTAACCTGTAGATTTTTAGCAGTATTACAGTACTGCTAGCACATGTTTCTTCAGATATCATTCTAACAATTTTTTGTTTTGTTTTGTTTTGTTTTTTTGGGCTCAGAATTTCAGTTCAAACAAACAGTTTATCTAAGGGGTAACAAAAGCAAAATCCTGGCAAACCTGGCTGAATTTAGATGTTTAAGTTACTATGGACATTTATTCATTGCATAGCCTCCTCCTGACCAGGCTAACAACCAGGCTAAGCTTATTCCCAATTATTTATTGGATTCACTGTCAATGCTACTAGAAATTAACTTTTTTTGTTGATGTTTTTTTTATTTTTACTGTTACTCCATGTCCTTGGCCATTTACATATATTTTCCAACCATTAGAAGGAAACAAATTATGAAAGGGCTTTATATGTATAAGCAATTTTGTTCATATATCAGATTTTCATGTATGACTATTTATGATTTCTCATATAGGGCAGAGATAGATAATAGATGAACAATTATAGGGAAAAATAAATTTTTATAATATTTATTCATATTATAGATTAAATCAAATCAGTTAGATAGAGAAAAAACTAAACGAAATCAATTAAAGAGTATACACTACCTTACAAAAGTCTTGTTGCCTATCCATGTTTTAGGAACAACAAATAATAACTTGACTTTTAGTTAATCATTTGGTATCAGAAGTGGCTTATATAAAAGGCAAAAGCCTCTAGATTATGCTTATTTTAGCAAAATAAAATATCATCGTGCCTTGATTTTAAATGATTTAATTAGGACAGTGAAGTCTGACTTTGCTTAGATAACAATTTTAAACAGAAGTAAAGTACAGTATAGAATAGAATATAAAGTCATGGCACACTGAAAAAGGACTAATAATGTGTATGACTCCCATGAGCTTAGAGGAGTGCATTCATACATCTTCGATGACTTAAATAACCTATTAATAAATTCTTCTGGAATGGTAAATAGAGCGTTCTTGCAGGACTCCCAAACTTAATAAAAATTCTTTAGATTCATCATTCAATGCCTCCTCCTTCATCTTACACCAGACAAGCTCAATAATGTTTATGTCTGGTGACTGGGCTGGCCAATCCTGGAGCCCCTTGACCTTCAAGGCTATCAAGAACTTAGATATGGAGGCTGAAGTATGAGCAGGAGTGCTATCCTGCTGAAGATTGCCCTTTCCTGTAGTTTGTAATGTAATGTGCATCACAAATGTCTTGATACCTCAGGCTGTTGATGTTGCCATCCACTCTGCGAGAGCTATTGACATAAAATCATGTGTTTTAAGCCTTACCAATGCAAAAACTGACAATAACTCTTACACGCCCCCATACTGAATGTAACCTCAAACCATGATTTTCCCTTTACCAAACTTGCGCCCACCCACTTCCCTAAACCCAACTGACATTGTTTTGAAAAGTAATGCAGATAAAGAAAAGCCCCCTGATTTTTTACTACGTTTTCTGATTTTACCACATTCTCACCCTGGTATTTATATGTTTATTTTATTTTTTGCGTTTTTGTCTTACCTGCTTTCC
>CAIGQQ010039955.1:3412471-3431081 GCA_903798035.1 Danio albolineatus
ACCCACTTAACGTGCACTTACCTCTGTCTCCTGTCCGCTTCATAACAAGGATTTTCGCTGGATTTGTAAAGGATAGTCCATACATATACGGCTGTTAGACACTATTCTCTTCACCTACCTAGTTAGTGAAGGACCACAGACACACACACTGCGTAATGCAGAGGTTTTTCCCATACGTCATGTGGTATCAAATTCCAATAAAACAACAATCTTCCAGCAGTTTATACTCACATCCAATACCTCGTTTATTACAGGACACATGCATAAAATGTTCCTGAATGAAAGTGAAAGTGCCAAACTGCACTCGGATTATGTGCTATAACATGTAATACGGGTTCATGAAAGGAATTTTCAAAAAGCAACTCATGTAAATGCCTCAATCATATTATTGTCTTATTTAGATTTTGGAAAATAATTTGTTTAATGATATTTGTAAAATATTGTCTAAATATTTGTTTACTGTGCATGTAAACTTAGTCATTGTCTTGTAAAAGGGTGTTCAAACTCACATTGGTAGCATTCAACACTGAAAAAGCACCTCATCTTTACCTGAGATGATTATTTTCACTGTGGTTTATGCTGTTGTTTTGCTGCAACGTTGCAGAAATAGAAAGCATTTCTAAAATAGAAATTTTGTGTATCGCAAACACAAATGGTTTGGGCAAAATCTCCTTTCAACATGGAAAAGATCACTGCCTATCGCAATGTCAGAACACGGTGTTATCCATTTTGCCATTTTTACTGTTTCAGAAAAACAATTTTCAACCACACTGTACAGAAAATACAAACATTTGCAAACCGGTTTTTAATCATTCGGTTTGTGCAACAATGTGCAAGTTTTGTAAAAACGACATCATGTATAAGCACATACAGCTACTTGAGAACAGAATCAACTGTAGTAGACTTCAGGAACTCATGTGCACACATGCATAGTGTTTCTTTATAGCGACACGTCGAGGCAAACTTGTCTTGCGCCATATTGCACCGGGTGAATAAAAGGCCCAATGACTATTCTGGAAACAACTAGTTATGCCATAGGAAATAATGATAAACAAAGTTATGCAAACTGGACTAGCAAATTAAAGTATAAAAATAAAGGTATCAGGTGTCAACTGCTTGTTGAATATGCTTGGGAAAATAATGTGCTTTTTATTTGACAATACACTAATTGAGATCACTAAATTCACCATTTGATTAGATTGATTACAAGATCTGTTTTTACTCAACAGACATGCTTGTAGCACAACAAGGACACCTGAATAAAAAATAGCTTAAATAAAGAGATTTTTATCATTTATTAATGTGATTGCAAATATTTATTCATTTATTTTCTTTTTGGCTTAGTCTCTTTATCAATCAGGGGTCGCCACAGGGCAATGAACCGCCAACTTATCCAGCATATGTTTTACACAGCAGATGCCCTTCCAGCCACAACTTGACACTGGGAAAATTGCAAATAGTTATGGTGCTTAATTGGCATGCTAATCTATCAAATGCAAGTTCACATAGGAAAACAATGGAAGAATTGGACATTGGAATTGAAAAACAAGCTGTGTGAGTGGCCATTTAGATTGTATGGTGCTGCTTTTAGGAATTCAATGTGGACACCAACACTCAAGCGAAGAAATAGCGATCCTAATTCCCTCTCAAATGATACATTTTACTCAGTTGCTTCTTTCTATTACTGTATTTTCTTGTCTGAACATTTTAGTGAAGTCTTTCCTCATACTAAAGCTCCCCAGGTTGCAGAATCTCACACATTTCACTGCAATTCTTATCAAAAATAACAAAGTTTAATATAGGAACCGAAAGTCACTGATTTTGTTTTTACAGTAAACGACTCTTTGGCTGATGGGAACTGAGTCTAGCTATTTCCACCCTGGAGACACACTATTTAAGCCATTTTCATTTGTGTGGCCTTGAACTGATGGGCAATTCAGTTGCACGTAATCACTGCAGTTCCTTGCCGATTGTCCCATGTGAGCCTCACGACTGATCTTAATTAATTACCCAATCTGGATCCTTAAAACGCAGCCTGCGGACTGTACTGAAACTCACACAGTTCCATCCCAGGCCTCTAGCAGAGTCAAAGTAGTTACGTTTCATGACATCTACTGTATATCTATCATTATCTACTTGTACTGTACTGTAATGAGACATCAGTTAGTAAGCTCAGTTCTGATATAAGTCTACTGTTAAGTGTCGTTTCACTTTCATACGGCCTGAATCAGTCAGATGGACGAGTTTGCACAACTACAGTACGTGTCATTTCACTTCCTGCTGGAATGTTAGCCCGTGAAAAGATTACTGGCAGAGCTCAGTTACAACATTTCAAACACAACATCATAGCACTTCTGAAGGACAGCGTGTATCGAACATTCTGACCTTTCTTCTTGGTTTAAAGACAGTGTCCGCTGCATAAAAATATATGCTGGATAAGTTGGCGGTTCATTCTGCTGTGGGGACCCCGGATTAATAAAGGGGCTAAGCCGACAAGAAAAGGAATAATTGAATATATTATTTTTACTGAATCAGCACCAATAGTTGCCTTGTGGAGTACTGTGGGGTTAATTGTTCATTGACATGATGATTGATATCAGGAAAATCCATTATTGGTTAACCTCTACAAATGACTTGCGTTTTAAATGTAGAAGATGATACTGTGATGGTGTCCCAAAATTTCACAATTAGTTTATGAGTATCCACTAACTATTAATCAGCATAAATCAGCCTGTGCATCCATTGTAAATTCATGCTGGTCTATTTTGCCCCCTAACACCATAAAGAAATAATAATAATAATATAAAAAAAAAAAAACTCTTTTAACAGGGGTTTAAATACAGCTGTGTGGCAACAGTGTGTAAATATAGCCAGCCTCTAATGGTAAAAAATGAATTAATTAACATTTTTTATAATCACACTTCATAAAAATAGTATGCAGAAACACTTTGATCAACATTTTTCTTTTGTATGCATCATCGGAGGGGGAAACATTAGCATAGACAGACCTGAGAAGCAGCCATCCGCCACTGGAGTTTTCATACCTTATGTGCTGAAGATAATAGGCCCTGTCATACACCCGGCATAATAAGGTGCAAGGTGTGCATGGTGCGTTTTGTTGCTATTTTCAAACCAGCGCAACTCTAAATTTTACATTTTTCACCACGTTGCTTAAATAGTAAATCCATTTGCTGCACTTTGTGGACTCATGGGTGTTCTGGTCTTAAAAGGTGGTATGTTAAGGCACATTGCTTGCATGTTGCTATTTTGATGAACTGAAGTAGGCAGCGCCATTGACCAACTAAACGCTGCTCTAAAGTCCAGCACAGAGCGTGTTAGTTATGCACCTACTGTATGCAGGTCCAAATGCTTACATGTTGCTTAATACACAGAGAATGTACAGCAACACAAATATATTTACATAAGAAAAAAAAATAAAGGATTAAAATTAATATTTTCTACATTAATATAAAAACATCTACTTCCATGCGTTCTTCATGTCGGGGGGCTTTTTGTTTTCAGTTTATTCCTGACAATTTGCATTTATATAATGTTATTATTATTAGCAGGTTTATTTATTATATTCATTTATATTTGTTTTAATAAAAACAAGTTTAGATTTGTCCAGCTGTTGGGTTTTGGAGTCGTATGCATCACCATATGGTGCATAAGAAGAGGCAATGTGTTTGGAAATAACTTTTTAACCACACTTCATTATATTTGTTCAATTATTGGTTAGCTGGAAATTAGAACTGAATGTAAAAAATAGTTTTGAAACAAATCTCTGTGCTTAACAAACAAAATTAAATATGTAGGCTAATGGATGTTTTCAGTGGACTGAGTTTCCACCATTACCTTATCCACGAAAGTAAAGGAGTAAAGTAAAAGGTAAAGTAAAGAGAAAGTAAAGGGGCTGAATGGAGGAGGCTCGTTCTTTATCCTCACTGCAGATAGACTGTTAAACCAGTCTGTAGTGAAGCATTCCGTTTTTCCACTTACAAAGTCCACCATGTAAATAGCAAATACGCCATGGCACGATGCATCTGACATATGAAGATAAGACTCTGATTGGTTTAATGCACATTATGCTCAAAACACACCTATAACTCATTAAGAAAAATAAGCACAACCCTGTTAGACCATGCTGTATTTTTCCATCCTTAAAATAGCACAAGTAAATTCACACACACCCTTAATGCTTTTGTGCCATGCACTTTAGACTTTGCCTCTTGATCATTAAAATAGAGCCCAATGAGTTTTAAGATGAACAAAAGAACATTGTAGTTTTCATAGATGATCTTCTTGAGACACTTCTTTTGACATTTTCAAATTTTCACAGAAATAACATTAGTTCTCTTTAGAATCTACCACTATGCTGATGCAAAGACATGTGTAGCTCCGCCCTCTTTTGTACAGTCTCAATTGAATTTAAAGCTACAGTCATCAAAACATTTCGGATTGAAGCTGTCAATGGGGTGAAAGAGTTATCAAAATTTCAACCCTGGCTCATTCTGAAAGCGCACCCCGTATACATTTCTGAAGAGTGCCAAATACATTCTGTGTAAGCTTTTTGAGATCTCAAATTTCTCTCGTGAGTGCCATTCGTGCCTGCTGTTCTCGTGTAAATCCACCAGAGGCCACTGTCGACTGACTGACTGACTGACCCATTGAGTGACCCACCCCCCTCCTTTCCTAAACCCAGCCAATAGTTTTTTCAAAAGCACAGATTGACCCAAATTGACATGTAATCGGTCAGCTGGTAAGCATGAAAAGTAATGGCGCCATACCACCCCATAGCGTTCGTACAAAAATGCAGTCATACGTACTTCTGGCTACATAATTCGTGATTTCCAGAAATGGATATACAGATGAACCTATGATGCAAAAAATTATTTGTAGGGTGTTTTAAGGACTTATCGGAGACTTATTTTACATCTTGAAAAAACGGACATAATAGGTCTACTTTATTGTTTGGTAAAAATGTTGTATTTTGTAACCGTTTATGGGGCGTTTAAGGACTCAAAATGTTTAATCAGTTGTCAGTTCAGTTAAGTTTCAATTAGAAACACATGAAGTAACCCCTCTCTTTACATATAAAGCCCTTATAGTTAAACCTCTTTCGATAGACTTAAGTTAAACCTCTTTTTATGTCCTTTTGAGTGAAATGTAGCATTAAAAAGAGGTCAGAATGATTCACAAACAGAAACAAAAACAGGATAATTGATTGGAATAACAGATTCCACTGTACAGTAATAGATTGTGTGAATAACAGCAACTGACCCCTTGACCCATCATCTTGTATTTGTGTTTGTCCTTCAGTCGGCCCCCTGTGGGGATTGGCTGTGTTCAGCTGGGGCAGTGGACATGTCCATCTGTGTGGGTTTAGCATACGGACACAATCTGCCAACCCGTGGGCCACTCACAGCGAGACCAGCGCTTCAATCCTCAGCAGAATAAGCCGTGTAATGCCTTAAGTCTGATTACAAAGAGCTTCGTCATACAGTTGCAGCTGCCATAGCTTGTGCTCCTGCAGGAACCGTCATTGTCTGTATTGAATAACGACTGCAGGGGTTTTCTATGCCGAGTCCAAATGCGTACTCAATTTCTTCAGTGCTTTCATTAATACTCTGAGAACAGTTCCTCAAATCTGTGAAACAGACTACAAACACATGACTGAAAAAAAAGCTAAATATTTAATATTCCACAATTACACGTAGGCTATGCTCAGATAGCAATGACTTTTTTCTTTTTGCAGATACTAAAAGTGGCGACACGGTGGCTCAGTGGTTAGCATTGTCACCTCACAGCAAGAAGGTCGCTGGTTCAAGTCCCGGCTGGGTCAGTTGGCATTTCTGTGTTGAGTTTGCATGTTCTCCCCTTGTTCATGTTCAAGACCGGTTACTCACTGAAGCTAAGCAGGGCTGAGCCTGGTCAGTACTTGGATGGGAGATCACATGGGGAAAAACCAGGTTGCTGTTGGAAGTGTTAGTGTTAGTGAGGCCAGCAGAGGGCGCTTAACCTGCAGTCTGCGTGATTCCTAATACCCCAAGTAAAAAGTGATGAGGACACTTTACTGTCAGTGGGTGCCATCTTTCTTGAAATGCTTCATGAAAATGACTGCGTCCAGATTGAAATGCGAAACTATGTATGCCACATACTCTATATGTAAATTTTACATATGCAAATTGCATTTTTTTATAATAAAGCACAAATAAAATTGGCCATAGTGAATGAGAGAGTGTGTGAATGAGAGATTGTATGGGTGTTTCTCAGAACTGTTTTAAAAAAAAAAAATTGCCAGAGTAATTGGTGGTTCATTCCACTGTGGCGACCTGATCTCACGAGAAAACGTAAGTATTTTACGTTTTGGCAGTTTAGTGGCTAATTCGTACAAGTTCTGTCGTACTGAATTTTACGAATTAGGGTTGCAACGCTATCTCACAGCAATTCGTAGCTTTTTAAAAAGTGGCTAATTCGTATGAATTCGTACGATGTAATTCGTACAATTCAGCACGATTTGCTCATCACCCAATGACGGTTGTGTTTAGGGGTGGGGTTAGGTGCCACGCCTCCTTTTTAAAATCATATATTTTCGTACAACTGAACTTAGCCACTAAACTGCCAAAACGTGAAATACTTACGTTTTCTCGTGAAATCAGGCTGGATTATCAGGGACTAAGCTGATGGAAATTGAGGATAATAAAGCTCTCCGTGAAGGGCATGCATGTGCTAAAAGAGGGTATCTAAGAAAGAAAGTTTTGGGGCAGAGCCATAGTGTTACCTTTTACTAATTATTTTTTTCTGAAATCTTATTAACCTCAGCGAACCCCTGTATCATGCATGACTTTTTTTATTAAATAGATTATATACTGATGACAACACTTAAAGTAAACTAAAAGTACTGCTACTAAAGGTTTTTAATTAGTTTTTATAGTTATCGACTCACTTTATATTGTGCTGTCAGATACTAAGTTATGAATCGTTTTAATACAGTGTACTTATTGTATAAGTGCATGTATTTACATATACATTTGCTGTAATAATGTGCATCTGTAATCATCACACTGTTGGCCTCATTTGATTTATATTTCATTTAATTGTATGTATACCTTGAGCATGAATGTTCAGCTCAAAATTTGGTATGAAATGTTTGTGGCCACTTCTTTGAATTCCAGCTCATTCTTGTAGTTAATACTGACACAAACTATTGTTTGATCAGCAGTATGATCATATCGTATTGTTCTTGTCACTGTCAGTCATCCATATTATTGCTTAGAGCTTTTGCTGTGAATTATCTTTGTATAATCTTTATCATACGTTAGGCTTTTTATATGATAACGCTTTGAAATGGCAAAAGGAATATATTAAGCAAATGCTGCTGTAAATGTCAGTGTTCATATCAATGTGGCATATAAAAGAAAACAAACATGAAGGAAGTTCACTTTCAAACCCCGTTGATGTGAATCGTTTCTCTTCCATTTATTACCATTAGATAAATACTCACTTCCCATAACAACAGTTTCACTTTAAAATGCAGTAGAAAATCTAACATTTTTGTAAAGAAATTAGTTTTCATGCTGGATCTAATGTGGTTTAATACTATAAAATGGAACTGTTTACTTTAAAGCACTATGTATTTGTATTACTGGTATTGCACTATAATTTTAACTTTAAAATGCCCATATTATGCCTTTAGAGTGTTGCCTTCAATGCAATTGATGTGAAATGCATCCCAGAATAAAGTATTATATATATCTATACTTCAGTGCTTCCCACAGGTTTGAAATATACTTGCGGTGGTAGCCGGATTGAAACACACCGTTTACCCACAGCACATAAATAGTTAACTATTTGCGACAAACAAAAGATAATTTGATTTTTAACACTATTTTTATTTGTTAAGGATCAGTTTTAAACCTTAAAAGTTAAAAAAGACTGTTGAAATACATAAAAAACAAATCCACTATTTCTCTTACTTTTATGCTATTCAGGTGCCATGTGCACCCACTGAAAAGTCTGCTCCTCTCTATCTCTCATTCAAGTTTAGCTTGCTTTATTGGCATGAAATTTTGTACATTCATTCATTCATTTTCTTTTCGGCTTAGTCCCTTTATTAATCCGGGGTCGCCACAGCGGAATGAACCGCCAACTTATCCGGCATTTGTTTTACGCAGCGGATGCCCTTCCAGCCACAACCCATCTCTGGGAAACACATCCATACATTCCCATTCACACACATACACTATGGACAATTTAGCTTACCCAATTCACCTGTACCGCATGTCTTTGGACTGTGGGGGAAACCGGAGCACCCGGAGGAAACCCACGCAACCACGGGGAGAACATGCAAACTCCACACAGAAATGCCAACTGGCCCAACCGGGACCTGCCCCAACCGGGGATCGAACCAGCGTCCTTCTTGCTGTGAGGCGAACGTGCTACTCACGCGCCACCGTGGCGCCAAATTTTGTACAGTATTGCTAAAATATTTTAGATGTATAAGATATGTGATACATTGACATCATCAAATTAATAAAATATACAGGAAATCAGAAATAAATGACTGAAAAAAATGAATTAAAACAAACAATATCTCTAAAAATGATAATAATTACAAGAATCGATGTGTAGATTATTTAAATGAGGCAAATGAGTTGATTTACCCATTTCTAATGGTGAACAAATATTCTGCAACTAATTTAGATAATTTTGCCCTCGCCGAGTATTTAGTAAAGTTTTCTTAAGTAAAACTTCTTAAGTCATTTAGATTAAATAATGAATTATTTAATGACACTCTCACGGCTGTGCACATGACATTAACTACACAGTTTTATGCTATTCAGGAGCCATGTGCACCCACTGACAGTTAAAATCTGCTCCTCTCTATCTCTCATTCAAGTTTAGCTTGCTTCATTGGCATGACATTTTGTACAGTATTGCTAAAGCATTTTAGATGTATAGGATATGTGATATATTGACATCATCAAATTAATGAAATATACAGGAAATGAGAAATAAATGACTGAAAAAAAATGAATAAAAACAGACAATAAAAATTATAATAATTTAGATACATTTAGATACATTCTAAATTTCTAAACAATTTAGATAATTTCCAAGTATTGGAAATTGAAAAAAATGCCAAGTATTTACTAAAGTTTCTTTACTTTTAGTAAAGTAAAACTTCTTTAGTCATATAGATTAAATAATTAATTATTTAATGACACTCTCACGGCTGTGCACATGACATTAACGACAGCTTAGAAAACAAAAGCAAAAACACGAAAGCAAAAACACTAAAATCCCGGACATTTTAGTAGATTTAGAAACCCCAGCAGTACGCAAGAAGATGCAGGTCTCTGTGGGTCATCTAGGGTGACAAGTCTCGTGCACACAAAATGAGCAGTATGAAACGGGTTAACGAAAGAAGATTTTCCACTACTTCATTTCTCTCGGATGTTTGTTTATATAAGGCAAAGACTAAAAAAAATGTAAAAGGATAATAATAATAGGAAAAATTAAAGTGTGTCACTAAATATACTTGGGAAGCCGTTAATATACCTGGGTGGGCCGCCCAAGTAAAGCCTATGTGTGGGAAGCCAGTTTATATTAAGTAGCCTTAGCTAATGTGTACTTATACTGATACCATTTGTACAATGTACTTCTGTAAATACATGTTTTACGGTGTACTAGGATTGATTAAATTCATGCATGTAATTAATTTCTGTAATTACATCTTTAATTCTGTTGATCCCTTTCATTTTAACCCACCATTAAACCTACCAATACACCAAACCTGTCCCAGTACCAGAAGTGTTCTGCAATGCATTGTGAATAGTGTAAGAACAGTACATTGTATTTTATTTTTTGATGTGAATACATGCATTAGTAGTTAAGGCCACTCAATATAAAGTGGGACCAAATAATCTTACTTTTTTAATTAATTGTAATATAATAATTAATAATAATAATAATGGGCGCCACGGTGGCGTAGTGAGTAGCACGTTTGCCTCACAGCAAGAAGGTTGCTGGTTCGATCCCCGGCTGGGCCAGTTGGCATTTCTGTGTGGAGTTTGCATGTTCTCCCCGTGGTTGCGTGGGTTTCCTCCGGGTGCTCCGGTTTCCCCCACAGTCCAAAGATATGCGGTACAGGTGAATTGGGTAGGCTAAATTGTCCATAGTGTATGTGTGTAAATGAGAATGTATGGATGTGTTTCCCAGAGATGGGTTGTGGCTGGAAGGGCATCCGCTGCGTAAAACAAATGCTGGATAAGTTGGCGGTTCATTCCACTGTGGCGACCCCGGATTAATAAAGGGACTAAGCCGAAAAGAAAATGAATGAATGAATGAATATTAATAATTGTAATATTGTATTAAGTCAACTAAGAATTAATTGCTGCTCAGGGAGTAAGAGTTCTTTTAATACTGATAATAGAAAATTATAATAGTGATATCTTAAATTAGTTAGCCTGTCTCTTTACTGTGGTTGTTGTTGATGAGCACTAACTGATGGGATATTAATGACTGGAATTGATCCAGATCTCCACAGCTCTCAGTAAAGCAGGCGTTGTCACTGGGGGTTAGGTGGGTGACCTGCTTCTGATCCGCCTCTGCTCAGTTCTGGCCTGCAAAAAAAAACATCCTAAAAGCTGAGCTTGTGTTTTTATGGGTCGCTTAAACGAATAGTTCACCAAAAACAAGCATTTGCTGTTAATTTACTCACCTGTAGGGCATCCAAAATGTAGGTGAATTTATTCTTCAGTATAACTTTTTAGTTAAAACTGAGGTGTGTGGTGATTCATTAAATGTAGGTCAGTGACTACTGACACTATTGCACCGTCCCAATACTTTTAAATGTGTGTAACAGAAGCGTATTCAAGCTCAGGGGCATACTACTTTCTCATTAACAGACCATTATGTTGCTTAGTTACGTGCCCTGTCAGTCATCTTGTCACATCAACCACATTATAGTTAATTTCCTACCATATTCTAGATGCAGCAGCAGTTTAATCTGTCATTTGCAGGTCTTTCATGCAGAGAAATCTCCTCAGGTGTTTCCATAATTATACACTCAGAAGTTAATGGTCTTTATAAAAGTTCACATTGTTGATGCTAATGATGTATAAAGTGGAAAATGTGAAATAAGTATATTCCCGAAGGTCCAAATATCCAAATATTTGTACCAAAGCCTCTCCGCTTAGCCATTGGTCTTAAGCATCCACCATGTTTGTAGTTTATTAACACTTTTTACTCGTGGTTGTAATTCTAATCGAATTCACATTTAACATGCAATGAATTGTGGACATTATTAGCGTAAGCATGGATCTGCACACCAAAAACCTACTGGAAAAGTACTCAGTAACTTTGCAATACTCATTTAATTTGAGACTAATCTTATTTTCAAATAAAATAAAATAAAAAAAAACAGGCATGAGAACGTGGGAAGACTTGAAAACGTGGTAAAAATCAAGCGGCTGAGAGGGCTTTTCTTTTTCTGGATTGCTTTTGGAAACACTGTCGGTTAGGTTTAGGGAAGGGTGTGCAATGATTCGGGGCAATTGGTGTTTTTCAAAAACTATCGGTTGAATTTTGGGGAGTGGGTGGGGTTATCGGCTGGTTGGTCGGTCAGTCAGTTAGTCAGCCAGTCGACAGTGGCTTTTGTTAAGAACAGCAGGCATGTTCGTTTGTTCGTTCTTTCATTTGGTGTTTCGTTTGGTTGTTCTTTCATTTGTTTGTTCATTCTTTTGTTTGCTGATTTGTTCTTTTGTTCTGTCATTCTTCCGTTTGTTTGTTTATTCATTCATTTTTTCATTAGTTTGTTCATTCTTTCATACGGCCGTTCTTACATTCATTTGTTCATTTGTTCTTTCAGTTGTTCATTTGCTTTTTCAATTGTTCATTTGTTCTTTCATTCTTTTTTGTTTCTTTGTTAATTCTTTCTTTCATTAATTTGTTCATTCTTTCTTTCTTTCTTTCTTTTTTTCCACCTGTTTATTCATTCATTCATACATTCATTCTTTCTTTTTTCTTCTTTTCGTTTGTTCATTCTTTAGTTGATTCATTCTATCGTTCATTTTTCCTTCATTCATTTGTTCATTCTTTTGTTTGTTCATTCTTTTGTTTGTTTGTTTATTCTTTTTTTCATTAAATTGATCTTTCTTTCTTTCTTTCTTTTTTCCATCTGTTCATTCATTCATTCATTCATTCATACATTCATTCTTTCTTTTTTCTTCAATTTTTTTGTTTGTTCGGTCATTCTTTCGTTCAGTCGTACTTTCATTTATTTGTTCATTCTTTAGTTGATTCATTTTTTCATTCATTCATTTGTTCATTCTTTTGTTTGTTCATTCTTTTGTTTGTTTGTTTATTCTTTCTTTCATTAAATTGTTCTTTCTTTCTTTCTTTCTTTCTTTCTTTCTTTCTTTTTTTCCATCTGTTCATTCATTCATTCTTTCTTTTTTCTTCTATTTTTTGTTTGTTCGGTCATTCTTTCGTTCAGTCGTTCTTTCATTAGTTTGTTCATTCTTTAGTTGATTTATTCTTTTGTTCATTATTTCATTCATTCATTCTTCTGTTTGTTTGTTTATTTGTTTATTTGTTCATTCTTTTGTTAGTTTAATTAGTTGATTAATTCTTTCATTCATTCTTTGTTCATTCATTTGTTCATTCTTTCGTTTGTTCATTTGTTTGTTCATTCTTTATGTGATTCAGTCTTTAGTTCATTCGTTCAACTTTTCATTAGTCGGTCAGTCAGTTAGTCAGTCAGTCGACAGTGGCCTTTGTTGAGAACAGCAGGCATGAATGGCACTTGCGAAAGAGAATAGAGACCCGAAAAGCATACACAGTTGCCTCTGCTGGATTTGCAAAAACAAAAACTGCAAAAAGCATACCTCCTGTGATATATTTGGTGCTCTTCAGAAGTGTATACAGGGGTACATATCAATAATGAGCCTGGATTTACTGTTTATGATGGATAGTGTGGGAAATGAGACAAAGCACACGAGAGTCAAAAAAGGATACAAAAACAAAATAAGACTGAATACTTATATCAGTGAGTTCTTATGATTAGCAGTGAATGACCTTCTGGGTTTCTTTCATTCTGCCATGTTTTTAGTATGTTTTCCTGTTAAAGCAAATCACTTGCATGCTGACAGTAGCCTGTCCATGTTTCACTCTTCTCACATGGCCTATACAGCAGCTGCCTCGGGTGCATGTCTGACAGTCCCATAACATTACATGATTTGACTGATCTGGATGTTACTTAGGAAGGGTGACAACACACTGCTTAGGGTAGGGTAGGCGATTTTAGAAAGGCTAGCAGTTGGTAAAGCTAAACATTCTGCCTGCCATGGATCGTCATTGTCCAACGCCACGTCTTGAAAAATTTAATTCTCTATTTTGAATCATTTTCAGTTTGCCCAATCTAGTGCACATGTGCACCAGGCATATACTGTGTGTCTGTGGTATACTGTGGTATACTGTGGTTTGTGCAGTGTACAGGGAAAATGGAGAGGTGCTTAATCCAACCCAAGCTCATTACGGACATGTTCCCAGGTCTACAGTTCTGGGGACATCGAAACACGTATCCTTAGGTGCATCTGCTCACAGTTTTTGTTTTTGCAAATCCACCAGAGGCCACTGTGTATGCTTTTTGATGATCACAAGTCTTGCGTGTCGTCTTCTTGTGTAAATCCACCAGAGGATGTAATATACACTTCATCCAACCAGGCCAGCTTGCTGTCGAATAAATGACTGACCGACTCACCCCGTTCCCTAAACCCAACCGATAGTGTTTTCAAAAGCATTTCACCACCTTTTCAGCCTGTTGTTTGTGTATTCATTTATTTTTTACCTTTTGTTATACCGGGTTTTTGAAACCATTCTTTGACATACTTGAACCCTGTTGTCGTGGACAACTCTGCTTCACGTCCCAAATCTGCCATCATACGTTGCGAGCTTCTGGTAACACTGGGAAAAGCTGGTCGTAGTGAGGTAAGCACTAAATTGAACAGAAGCTGTCGGGGTGTCATACTGCGCCGTAGTGTTCGTTTTAAAGGTGAAACGCAGCCAGACATACCTCTGGCTACATAATTTACACTCTCTAGAAATGTAGACCGGTACATATCCACAATGAGCCTGTGCTGCGTTGATCTCTTCCAATGTGCAATCAGATGGTCAGATGATTTTCTGACATCTCAGAAGTTTTAGTCAGCCCTCTTGAGGGAATCGCACAGCTGAATCAGAGCTACAGACTGATTGGGTTGAACTTATTGAGTTTGTTTACATGGACACCAATAATCCAATTTTAATACAATTAAGATAATACTCTAATTAAGTGTCAACCATGTAAACAGCGATTTAATCTGATTAAGTTTCGAACTAACCATAATCGAACCAAACAGAAATGAAATCAAGACGTGGAGTATGCTGATTTAAGTTGATTGTAGTTTTCTATGTCTGAAGTAAAGTCACGTTTTTGGTGCCTGAAATGTATGCTTTTGATAAAACAGAAAATTCCTAGGCAACAGAGGCGCGTGAGTGCAAAGACACAGACACTGAAATGCATTCAGGCACTATGACCGTTATGGCCATTAAAGGTAGAAATACTCAGAACTCTTTTCATTCATTCATTTTCTTTTCAGCTTAGTCCCTTTATTAATGCTGGGTCGCCACAGCGGTATGAACCACCAGCTTATGTTTTACGCATTCATTCACACTCATACACCACGGACAATTTAGCATACCCAATTCACCTATACCACATGTCTTTGAACTTGTTGGGGAAAACGGAGCACCCGGAGGAAACCCGAGCAACCACAGGGAGAACAAGCAAACTCCACACAGAAACACACTCCAACTGACCCAACCGGGGCTCGAACCAGCGACCTTGGTGCCCCAGAACTCTTGTAATAATAAGATATCTTTGTTTTGTGATAAAGTTCCAATGTTAGAATAAAATATACAGAAGTTAGCGTACTATAATTACTGTATATGGGCATAATTTTAACAAAGTTATTAAACTACAAAATAGAAAATAAAAAAAACAATCAAAGTGATTCCTTTGGAGCTTAGTTCTATTGTTAAAGCTCTACTTAAAAACTAATTTAAACAAACTACTTTTAAAATTAAAGTTAGATTCAGATATTTATGCACTTTCAGATTTTTTGGATTTGAGTTCAATATAAAAAACACACTGTAAAAAATATAGGGCTCCATACAATTCATTCATGTTGTCCCAACACAAATAAGTTAGCTTAACACTTTTTTCACCAGCATGGACCACGCCACACTTTGAGCTAGACTTTGCTGTAGGGATGTAGGGATGAAAGGGATGTTCAGAGAACAGTGGAAGAAGGGAAGGGGAGTAAGAGGATGACTGGTGAATAGGCAGGTAGGTTGATAAGGTGTCCTACTATGCCCAGAGACTCAGAGTGGGGTACTGTCTCTTGTGATATTTTGGCAGAGCGAATGGATCCCCCCATTCAACCTACATGTAGGTCTGAAAAGGCTTATAGGGTTGTGAATGGGAAACGAGAAAATAGAGGGAGGGAGGGTGGGTTCAAAGAAAACGGGAAGAAAAGTGCTAGAGGGATGGTCCTCCTTAAAGTTAAGTTTTAGGGAGTAGGTGATTGGTTAAGGAGACAAAGTGAGGCGTGGTTCCACCGCTGAACCTTTGTTAACAAATTAACTCCATAACAAATTTATGTGGATTGAATATAACAAAATTAATTTGTCCCAATAAAATATCAAGAATTGTGTTGTTTCAGCTCATTTTAAATAAGTTGAACAAGCAAAAAAATTTTTTTTGAGTGCACACACTCTTGCACAAACTCTCTCCACACTAACAGTACACGAGAGCTGACAGATGAAAATAGAGATTTCAGAGCTGCTGATGTCTGTCATCAGTGAGTGTTTTGTTGATGGTGTTCAGAGGCTCATCTTTTGTGTGTCTGTGCGTTTTGGGGACCCCCAGCCCTTCTCTTGGAATATGAACTGAAAAGACTATTACATGGCAATTTCATGGCCCATGGGTCATCTGATATCCTCTACAGCTCGTTTAGCTCAAAGTGTCTCCCAGTCTCCTCCTGGATTCACTCAGAGCCTCCTATACTGTAGCACTCGTCTGTTCTCTACACCCTTTATTTCTCAACAGGCTGCTGAGGGACTTCTCAATGCTTCAGCACCGTCTCCTTAATGTGTGCCGACAGAGAGCTTAGCTCACTCGCAGTCACTTCACACTAATTGAGTTCAGTTGCTTGCTTATTTATTTATTAGTTCTTTCTTTCTTTCTTTCTTTCTTTCTTTCTTTCTTTCTTTCTTTCTTTCTTTCTTTCTTTCTTTCTTTCTTTCTTTCTTTCATTTGTTTGTTCAGTCATTCTTTCATTAGTTTGTTCATTTTTTCGTTTGTTCGCTCTTTCGTTTGGTGTTTCGTTTGGTTCTTTCATTAGTTTGTTCATTCTTTTGTTTGCTCATTTGTTATTTTGTTCTTTTATTCTTTTGTTTGTTTGTTTATTCATTCTTTCATTAGTTTGTTCGTTCTTTTATTCGGTCAGTCGTTCTTTCATTCATTTATTCATTTGTTCTTTCAGTTGTTCATTTGCTTTTTTGATTGTTCATTGGTTCTTTCATTCTTTTTTTGTTTGTTTGTTTATTATTTCCTTTACTAATTTGTTCATTCTTTTCTTTCTTTCTTTCTTTTATTCTTTTTTCCATTTGTTCATTCATTCATTCATTATTTTTTTTCCTTTTTTTGCTTGTTCGCTCATTCTTTTGTTCAGTCGTTCTTTCATTAGCTTGTTCATTCTTTAGTTGATTCATTCTTTCGTTCATTCTTTCTTTATTCATTTGTTCATACTTTAGTTGATTCAGTCTTTCATTAATTCTTTCTTTCATTTGTTTGTTCATTCTTTTGTTTGTTTGTTCATTTATTTGTTTGTTCTTTCATTCGTTTGCTCATTCTTTAATTTGTTTGTTCTTTCTCTCATTCATAGTTTTTTCTTCAGTCTGTTGATTCGTTCTTTTTTCATTTGTTCAATTATTTGTTTTTTCGTTAGTTCATTCGTTCTTTCATTAGTTTGTTCATTCCTTTATTTGTTCTTCGTTCATACATTCTTTTGTTTGTCCATTTCTTCATTCCTACATTCATTCTTTTGCTTGTTTGTTTTTTGTTTTTTGTTTGTTCGTCCTTTCGTTAGTTTGTTCATTCTTTCATTTGTTCCATTTTTTTTCTTTCGTCTGTTTATTCCTTTGTTCGTTCTTTTTTTTCTTCCTTTCTTTCCTTTTTTCTTTCCTTCTTCGTTTATTTATTTAAAAATGTGTTTTTAAGACTCCCAGCTTTAAATATACTTTAAATACATGAATTCTTATCACATTTTTTATTTATTATAAATATATTCATGCTCAATTTGATCTCACATGAAAATAATATTTTGCTTAAGTGTAGAAAATACCACATCAATTATAGAATTTCCTGGCATGAACTATAACATGACAGATTTTACATATTTCATATTTTGTAGTGTTATAAATAATATAAAAACATCTGATGAGAAAAATAATATTTGAATATTCATGTCAGTTAAGTAATAGTAACACCACCATGCCAACAGAGGAAATTTCCCAGTCTAACAAATATTTCCTGCTTACCATTATACAGCATTTGACATTGTTTGTATAATTTTTTTGTAATAAACAATATTGATGCTCAAAAACCACTTTCATTTGGTTCTTGACAGTTTATGCTGTGAAATAACTGAAATCATTGCACATATTGATATGGAAATGTATTTCGATCAGTACCTGTCTTGAACTACTTGCATTTCCTTATGTTCATCAGAATCAAGCATTCACAAGCAACAGCCCTATACCATAAAGAGTATTGGAAATATATATACAAATGCTTCTATTATTTAGAAAATAATACCACATGAAATGAGAAAATGTACAGATTTTCAGAAGTGCTTATAAACACTATTAAATATAATCAAAACTCTTAAAATAGGATTATGGTTGGGTATTGCTGTTTCCTTCTTGTGTCAAAGAGATCAGTTCATATATCACTGTCAAGAGTTACGCGAGTAATTAACCGGCTATGTGAAACTGCTCATTTTGTTCCTCATATTTTAGTTTTGAGTGGATTTATGTAAGGAGTATTTAGTTGATGTGTCACCAGAAAATCTTTACATACTTCCAGTGGTCACTGTAATGGGAAATTTTATTTTTATTTATTTATAGCAAGTGAAAATGCATTTCCGTTTGATTTCTTTGTTGGCACATCATATGCAGATTTGTACAACACACTGTGAAACCTGAAAAACAAATCATGAAGTGTTTTATATTGAACTGGTACTCGTCTAGATGTAATTATTTTCACAAATGTATTCATTACCCTTCTCATTTTAATTTAGTGTTTTGTTATGTTCCTAGGTGAGCTTCATTTTTAAAACATTTCTAATGACACTTTATTTTATTTTGCTTTAGATAATCATTTTATCATCCTTCTGTTTTATTGTATTGTATTTTATTTTGCTCTTTATTTTAGTCCTTTTTAATTAGTTTTTTTCTCTTTAGAATTAATTAGCAATAATTAATAAAGAAGTCTTAGCAGTAG
>CAIGQQ010039955.1:3440937-3469252 GCA_903798035.1 Danio albolineatus
TGTGTGTGTGTGTGTGTGTGTGTGTGTGTGTGTGTGTGTGTGTGTGTACAAAAGGTAAGTTAAAATTAGTGTGTATGTTGGTACTCGGTGCTTTAAAACATATTTGAGTATTAAATACAAAACCCACATTCTCTCTCTTTATTTTATTAAATTAACTTTTATTTATACTTTTTTTATTAGTTCTTATTTAAAGAACTAAACCTATTTCATGAGCCTTTGTTTTGAGTAATCAGATGAAGTGATCTTGTACACAAATATGCAGAGCGTCTCTCTGTCACTGTTTCCGGGCTGTAATTGCATGTAAACAGTGTTTCAGAGAAGCAGATGTGCTAACACATTCATAGGAAGGATCTTGTGATGGACCTTATGTGGTGACTGAATGCAGTGAAAAATTAATTGATCGTACAAAAATGTCCTCAAACTGTTGGCTGAGTGTGTTCGCTCTCTGAAGGTTTGGAGCATTGGAAATGAACTCAACCCTGAACCCAGATGCACAACAAACTAGTGCACCAAGTCTGCTGAAAAGATGATACACACGTTGTTTGTTTGCTCATAGAATCAGCAAGTTTAGTCCAACTTGCAGCATTGGATGTTTAATGATTCTGTCTCAAAATATACATCGTAAAGTGTTTCTCTGTGCGTCTGTGCGTGTGTTTTAAGGTTTACTTAACAATATACAGAATTGTTTACTTGACGTACTGTATAGGTTATCTGAGAATGTGAAACGTTCAAACAGGAATGTGTTTAAAACATTGGCTGATATTAAACTAACTACAGTTCTCAAATAACTTCTAAAAAAATAGCCATTTATTTAAAATGTATAATAAATTCAACACTTTAAACACTAAAATAAATCCCAACTTTTCTTATTTATAAAAAAAACATCATGAAGTACTGTATGAATAAACCAGATATTCTTTTTTTTATTTATTATTGACAAATATTTAATTTAAAGGGACTTTTGAGCCAGACATCCAAATTAATCATTTCCTCACCATCTGTAAACATATTAATATAACATTTAAAGCCAATAAACTGTATAACTCCAAATATCTCCCAATGTATTATATGGTGTGTGTGTGTGTGTGTGTGTGTCTGTCTGTTTTCACAATTTCTATCATTCTTTCTATCTCATATTTTCTTTTATCTGGTGGTACTATTCTACATTTGCACACACTTACAACATCATTTATCAAGATGAATATGCACTAAAACACTGTAAAGTTTGATTGGGTGGGACAATACAAAACATGGGACACATTGGTTCCTCTGTTTGGACAAAAGAAATAACTTGTATTGCGGGTAAAGCTGAACAGTTTCAGTTTCCAAATGACTTCTGTTTTCCACAGAAAAACACAATGGAATTCAGTGGGAACATGAAACTGTAAATGATTAAATATACACTGTGAGCCAAGACACGTATCTAATGTGCTGATAATATATTGTCCATATTTTGTCCCATGTGTTTAGTAGTTTTCAACACTATATGGTGTATTTTTTTTCGTTCTCATACACAAAAAATATATATATGTTTGCTCTGTGAATGAGCACTGTGCTACGTCAGACAGATCGCATTGTCTGTCTTTTCTTTTTCGTTCTGTTATAACCTTTTTTAACACATTTTAATCTGTTTTATCTGTTTTAATCATTTTAAAAATTATTTTAATCATTTTTATTTTCTTGTTTCTTTTATTCTTGTTTTTGTAAATTACTTTGAATTATAGTTGTGTAAGAAATGTGTTATACTGTATAAATAAACTTGCCTTGCCTTTGTTCAAACTACTTATTTAAAATGAGTTGAATCAACACAATTCTTGAGGTTTTTTTTTTTTCAACAACTTTATTGATTCATGTTCAATCGACTTAAAGAAATCTATTTTAATGATCAAGGCGCAAAGTCTAAAGCGCATGCCGCAAAGGCATTTAGGGCGTGCCCGAATCCACTTTTGCTATTTTAAAGACGGAAAAACACACTCTTCACCCCTGCACATGGTCTAACAGGGTTAGAACTCCTAATTTAGTTCTGGGTGTGTTTTAAGCATAACATGTATTAAACCAATCAGAGTCTCATCTCCCATTCCCTTTAAGAGTCAGCAGCTTGTAAGTGTAAAAACTGAAAGCTTCACTAGCGAGAAAACAGTTAAGGATAAAGAACGGGCCTCCTCCAATCAGCCTTAACTTTCACTTTTTTCTTTCTCTCTTTCGTGGATAAGGAAACTTTGTTGAACGCACAGACATCCATTAGCCTACATAATGTTTGTTAAGTGCAAAGATTTGTTTCAAAACTATTTCTAAATTCAGTTCTAATTTCCAATAAATAAATGAACAATAATAACGAAGTGTGGTCTAAAAAATATATTCAAATACACGTCCTATAGTCTAAAACCTGACAGGTGGGCAAATCTAAGCTTGTTTTTAATAAAACAAATATAAATAGGCATATAATAAATAATAATGCTAATAATAATATCATTATACAAAAGCAAGTTGTCATGAATGAAATAAAAAAGCCTCTCGAGATGAAGAAGGCATGGAGGTAGTGGTTTTTATATTTATGTAGAAAGTATTGTGTATTAAGCAATGTGTAAGCAAGGTGCACGACTAACGCTCTCTGCGCTGGACTTTAGACCTGGTTTGAGCTGGTCTATTGCACCGTTTATTTCAGTTTATTTTCCTCAAAATAGCAATGTGCCAGCAATGCATCTTAACACACCTCCGTTTTAGACCAGAACACCTATGGGTGCATATATGAACGCAAATGCATTTGCTATTTAAACAGCGTAATGCAAAACATCAAAATGACACTTGCATTAGGCTAAAACTAGCAAATAAAATTTGCGTCATGCCTTGCGCCGCATTGCGCCAGATGTATGACAGGGCCCAAAATCTGTAAAAACTAAGAAGTTAACTTAATACCTTCATGTCACATAAGTCGATTGTGTGGAACCCAGCATTTTATTTATTTATTTTTTTCCTCACATATTGCTTTCCAGATTTTATTTCATCTGGTGTAGTTGCATGATATTGGGGAAAAAAAAATCTTATTTTATTTTTCTGCTATGAATATAGGGACATGAATACAGTTTCACAAGATTTGAATAGAACTATTGAACGGTTTTCTGGGGCTCCTCACAATATTCGGGTTACTGAAATTGCATAATCACAATGCAAAACAATGCTTTTCTAACTTTGCTTTGTTTCGTTTCTAGTCCAAAAATAAAGTAAAAAATATTGTTTTGCTTTCAATTTTTGAAAAAATAAGGCAAAATTTACAGTTTATCCTTAAATCAAGCTAAATTATCTGCCATTAGGGTAAGTAAAACAATCTTGTTTTAGAAACTAGAAACAAGACAAAACATGTTTAAAAAGTAAGGAAACTTTATTGCGTTAATCATATAAATTCAGTAAATACGGTAATTAAATACAATTCTGTAGCTCCTGGTCAATTATAATCCAGAATTAACATTGCATATCTTGTGATGTGGCTATTGTGGATCCACGCATTGCAATATTGATTCTGAAACTATATATTGGTCAGCTCTAGTTTGCATATTTTATAACCTGTCATATTACTGCCCTACTTGGCTTCTACCAGAAACCAATACTAAAAAAACTGTTGACCGTAAACATTAAAATTCCATTTAAAGGTTAAGCATAATATCCGCGTTTATTTTATTTGTGTTAGCATGACCTTTTGTGACCCACTTAATGCCTATTAGCAATGATAAATGCATTAGTCCAGTGATTGTAGCCATTATGATACTGACTGTTAATATACTGAAGCGAACTTCATAATTACAGCCCTTACTCTCTGACTGCAGGAATAGAGATGCACGTGTGTTTGTTGCAGTCCACCAATGTACAGCATCCCAGAATCTGAGGCTTTGTGTGAAATCCCCTTAGTGAGGGGGAGGGGCAGATGGAGATTAGTGGTCAGATGACCCTCTGGACGAGGCAGCGGTGAGAGGAAGTGCTGGTCCTGATAGACGCTCTCATTAGGCATGACTCAGTGATTTGATGGAGATGTGTGACTGGAAGGTCTGAGGCTTCTGCTGGGTGTTACTCATCATCCCTGCTTCTGTCCTGCTGTTTCGATTCTTTGCTGTTGGGCTGTTCCATTTACAGATTTTTGCTCAATGCTGTCTATATATCGAGTATACGCATATAAGATGATTTCACTTGGCAAAATGTGACCGTTTGTGATGTCCTGCATGTGCTATCATACATGTTCTTCAAGGTATGATGTAAGTAGGATATAAACAAATCTCCAAAAGTTGTTTGTATTTAGTTGAGGTGTAACGATTCACTCAAGTCACGAGTAATTATTTTATTTCATATCACAATTCCTTATGATATAATACCATCACAATATTTCAAGCCAAAACAAGGCTTTTCACCCTTAACTGTGCGAAAAGCTATGTATGGTCATTTAATTTATATAAATTGTATGTACTGTATTTTGCATGTATGCATGCCTGTTATTTATTTAATTTAGTTTATATATTTAACAGATTTAATTTAATTTATTTTATTTATTATTTATTTCATGTTTATTTTATTTGTAATTATTTGTATTTTATTATTTAATATTTATTTTATCTAATATTTATTTTAATTATTTATTTTATATTAAGATTTACTTAATTTTATTATGTGTTTTATTCATTTAATATTTTATTTATTTATTTATTTTATTATATGCTTTATTTTTTTATAATTATTAAATACATTTTTTTAAATTGTATTATTTACTTTTAATCATGTTCATATGTCTTCTAATAACACTCCAAGGTTTTTCTGAAAAGTATTTCAGTAAGTGCCCTATAAAGAGTTACTGTCTGCATGAGTTCAAAATTTGCAATGTTTATTTTGCTAGTGCACATTGTTAGTCCTAATGTTGATGATTAACTGTTCAGTTAGTCTACTGAACAAAAAGTGTTTGTTTTGGTAATCTTCATAATCAAAATCGGACCATTTGCTTCCGCTCTGGTGCGACAGTCTTTCTCTGATATCAGTTTGATGGCTCGAGTGAGACATTTTTAGCCACGACCTTCCAACCACTGATAAGATAGGAGGAGGAGGAGCACAAAAATTAAACCCCACCCCCTACTCAATATTCAGCTTTAGTTGAAAGTACGTCATCAAATTTAAACAAAAGTGTGCAGCAATGTCCAGTTAACGGCAATTTGAATTAGCAATTTTAATGCAACTCGTAAAAACTAAAAAAATTCCCAGAATTACAGTATGTAAGACAATTATTTGTTCACATACTACATATAAATAGACTACTTTTAAAGATAAAATCAAACCATTTGCATGATCAAAATTTCTCTTTTGCATTATTAAACATTTTATTCAATGACACTTCACTGTATCCTGCCTCGAAGCTATATGGTAACATGAATGATGTGCAAGTGCCGTTTAAATGCGTATGAGAGCTTTAGATAATTAAATGCATCACAATTCAAATGTACTAGCAAAGTATATAAAAGTACCAAACTCAAACTTTCAACTTCTCTTAAAAATAAATAATTATTTTACTATCTCTATGGGTGTCAGGGTGGTGCAGTGGGTAGCACAATCACCTCACAGCAAGAAAATCTCTGATTCCAGCCTCGGCTTGGTCAGTTGGTCGTTTCTGTCTGGAGTTTGCATGTTGTCCCTTGTGTTCACTTGGGTTTCAACCGGGTGCTCCGGATTCCCCCACCAGTCCAACTCAAAGGCATGTGGTACAGGTGAATTTGGTGGGCTAAATTGTCTTTAGTGTATGTGTGTGAATAAGTGTGTATGGATGTTTCCCAGTGACGGGTCACAGCTGGAAGGGCATCCGCTGCATAAAACATGCTGGATAAGTTGGCGGTTCATTCCGCTGTGGCAACCCCAGATTAATAAAGGGACTATGCCAAAAAGAAAATGAATGAATGAATGTATCATCTTTATAAATACAGTCAGCTGTGTCCTGGGTACAGCTCACTCTGTATAAGTAATCATATTGTTTACATCATTGGCACCTTGTTGCATTTTCAAACTGCGACAGTCTATCAATGCACTGTTTTATCATTTATTTTGTTTATTTTATTGACCAATAGAAAGTTCACTGCAGCATTTATTGTTTTATATGTATTCTTTTTAGCAGTCTAAAAGTATTGCCACATATGATCGTAATGCATTACAACTAATAGTAGTGATTAAATTCACTTAAATGCATGTAATACGTTTAAATTAATTTGTCATATTGCTATGTTTAGTAATAAATGACTGCTGCTGTTAAAGCCAATAATGTACTACTAATGAACGTTATCAGCAAATAATGACTGCAGTTTGGGCTCTTAATATATTATAGTAAATAGTAAATGATTTTGAAGTGACAGATCTGGCAACTCTGAACTTTTTAATGTGGAAAAAAAATGCTAATTTGCTTCGAGCACATAAGTGAGTGAATAAAGTGATAATTTGAATAATTTAAAATGCAGAGCGACGTCCTTTTAAATCCCCCATGTGATTATCATCATAAATATTAGCGGAGCAACTCGCTCGCATGTCTGAAGATGTTTCCCGAGTGTCATTGTGTTGTAGATAATTATGTAGTACATCTTCATGGCCTTTCAGAGGCTGTTTATGGCGTCTGGATGACCTCTGATTTGCATGTGGTCATTGGGGGACACGCAGGTCCCGGTGTCAGCAAACTAATTAGTCTTGACTGGCCTGAGTTAATTAGAAGCGGCTTTGAATCCAACATCAAGACAAAAAAAATCATCTGAAGCTCAAGAAAGGAAAGCGTTCTCCTGCAGTTTCTGTTTGAGGGCTGAACAATGGCAGGATGCTGGTTATTGATTTATGCTGTGCAGGTGATGGCGGATGTGCAAAGCGCTGGAGGGATCATGGGCTGGTGGATCTGGATGTGTTATGTCATGTATGGATTTTTAGCATTACTTACGCTCACTTACCTTACACTTACAGCTCAAGTCAAAATTATTCTTCTATTCCTCTTGTGTTTTTTTTCTTTCTTTTTTTCTTCTTCTTTCAAATATTTCGCAAATGATGTTTAACAGAGTCCTATAGCTTTTTTCTGCTGGTGAAAGTCTTAGTTGTTTTATTTCAGCTTGAATAAAAGCAGTTTTTTAATTTTTAAAAAAATCCATTTTAGAGTCAATATTATTAACCCTCTTAAGCAATATTTTTTTCAACTGTCAAATGATCAAATCATTATTATAAAATGGTTTGCTTAATTACCCTAACTCACCCAATTAACTAATTAGGCCTTTAAATGTCACTTTAAGCTTAAGACTAGTATCTTTCATTCTTATCGTTCATTCATTCATTTTCTTTTTGGCTTAGTCCCTTTATTAATCTAGGGCTGCCACAGTGGAATGAACCGCCAACTTATCCAGCATATGTTTTACACAACGGATGCCCTTCCAGCTGCAACCCATCGCAGGGAACTGTCCATACACACTCATACATGCATTTAATTGAATTTAATCTCTACTATTAGTTGTAATGCAATAATGCATTAAATTGATCAAATGTGACAATACTTTTAGACCGCTAAACAAAATAAATATAAAACAATAAATGCTGCAGTCTTTTGAACTTTCTATTGGTCAATAAAAAAAAAAAGAAATAAAAAAAATGGTGCATTGATACATTGTTGCAAGTTGAAGATGCAACAATGTACCACTAATGTAAACAATATGAAAGCCTTAATAAAGAGTAAGCTATATCAAGGACACAGCTGACTGTATTTATAAAGATAATACATTTGTTCATTCACTTTCTTTTTGGCTTAGTCCCTTTATTAATCTGGGGTCGCCACAGTGGAATGAACCGCCAACTTATCCAGCATACGTTTTATGTGTAGCATATGCAGCGGATGCCCTTCTAGCTGCAACCTGTCACTGGGAAACATCCATACACACTCATTCACACATACACTGCGGACAATTTAGCCCACCCAATTCACCTGTCTTTGGACTTGTGGAGGAAACCGGAGCACCCAGAGGAAACCCACGCAAACATGGGGAGAACATGCAAACTCCAAAACTGACTCAGCCTGTGTCGGTATGGGTTTCCGTCAGGTGCTCCGTTTTCCCCCATAGTCCAAAGACATGCGCTATCGGTGAATTGAAAAAACTAAATTGGCCGTATGTATGTGAATGGGTGTCTATGAATGTTTCCCATTACTGGGTTGCGGCATAGAAGGGCATCCACTGCTTAAAACATATGCTGGATAAGTTGGTGGTTTATTCCGCTCTGGCGACCCCTGAGAAATAAAGTGAATAAACTGAAGGAAAATGAATGAATGAATGAATCAATCAATCAATAATAGATTTTAAAATCACTGCAGATTAAAAACTAAAATGGCTCTTGATTAAATGGTAAAATAATAACTCTATATTTTATTTGCTTCTAAAAATGCAACTTATTTTTGAACATAAGCGTTTTATATGTTGTATTAACACATAAATATATAATTGTTAGTTAGATTTGTTTATTAGAATTTGTTGTTTAATATTTTATATTATTTGCGATCATTTTGATTTGAAAAAAAAAATTAATTACTTGATTAAATATTGGGGCGCCATGGTGGCCTAGTGGTTAGCACGTTCGCCTCACAGCAAGAAGGTCGCTGGTTCAATCCCCGGCTGGGCCAGTTGGCATTTCTGTGTGGAGTTTGCATGTTCTCCCCGTGGTTGCATGGGTTTCCTCCGGGTGCTCCGGTTTCCCCCACAATCCAAAGACATGCGGTACAGGTGAATTGGGTAAGCTAAATTGTCCCTAGTGTATGTGTGTGAATGAGAATGTATGGATGTGTTTCCCAGAGATGGGTTGTGGCTGGAAGGGCATCCGCTGCGTAAAACAAATGCTGGATAAGTTAGAGGTTCATTCCGCTGTGGCTACCCCGGATTAATAAAGGGACTAAGCCGAAAAGAAAAATGAATGAATGAATGAATGAATGATTAAATATTTGAACAGTGGATCAAATAAGTTGTACAAGTATAGAAATATTTAGAATTGTAATTATAAAAATTCTGATTATTATTTAAATGTTTTTTTAAAATTGTGCTTTTTAATCAAATCCATAAAATATTTTAATATACAGTATATTACCATAATAACGAAATGAATTTGATTGTAAAACTGACTTTTGCATTGAACAAACATTTATAATTTGTCATTTAAAAAAAGGCTGTTAAATTATAATAAAAACTGTTTTATTGAATCTTTTTTACAAATAATATTTAATAAATTGTGTTAAATAAAATTAGTTTACTGTTAGCATTTATTTTGGAAAGGTTTGGAATGCAGTTGGAATGCAAACCGGCGAACACAATTTTAAGTATTTCTCCTTTTTTATTTACAGATTAAATTAATTTACTCATTAGCGAGTCTTCTCTCTCTATATTTAAACCTAAGCATTTACAATGTTATTTCCTAAGGCGGTTTTCTCCTGTCTTTAATGACACACTGCATGACATTTAAGAATTCCACATCAACAGCTCAGCAGATTGTCTTTCATTTATCAGATCAGCGTGCGCTTCAACTGTACTTCCTCATTCTTGTGTGGTTAAGTATGACCAAGTGAAAAAGATGAGTGGACATGAAGCCCAAACCCTGTTCCTCATTTCAGTTGTGGAGAAGTGAGAGTTTGCTATAGAGAGATCGGCTGATTCAGGTCACGTGATTTCCAGCTTCAGGGGCCTCCAAAGGCCAGCGTTTGTTTGACCGGTCAGATGGTAAAACCGCTGCTCTTAGCAAAAAATAAAAGAGCCATCACTGTTGTCATTGCCAAGAGTCTGAATCCTCGTCTAAACGTCTGCAGCTTCTTTCATACTGAAATTAGAGCTATAAACATGAGACATGAACACAATTCCATATGCACTTCCTGCAAGCAGAGATGGCCAGTCATTTATGCAAGTAAGGAGTAATTGAAGATGTGCCGTTGAATTACAAGGAATCCACACATGAGATGGTTGTGCATTATTATTATTTTTTAAGTAACTCTGTAATGTCAATTATTCAGCACATTTCATTCAAAGCCTTTTGTTTTGATGTGATTTATTGATTGTTGGTTGTCAAATAAATGCTAAATTGTTTGGCGTAGTGATATGACATTTGGCGTAGTGATATATGTAGTGAAGACCTGCCAGGAACTACTTGCCATGCATATAATAATTACACCACTTAGAATGTTCATCAGTCAATCAAAATCAAGAAATGAATAGCCCTGTAGTCGAAGTAAGGAGTAATTGATGCCCATTGATTTATAAGAACATATTGTGCACAGATGCATTATTTTTTAATAATTCAATACATACTGTATAGTTTATTATCACTTTTTATCAAAAGTCTTTTGTTTTGATTTTTGACTGTTGTAGACTGTGAAATAACTGAAATCCCATAGTCATATGGATCTGTAAAGCGGTCAAGACCTGCCTGGGACTACTTTAGCCATGCATTTATCTGCAAATAATTACACACTATAGGGGCCGTTCACACAGTATATGCTTTTCCATTTCAGTATGCTTTTTAATTTTTTTTTATATATATATATATATATATATATATTTTTTGTGGGATTTTCACCTATTGTGTACAAGGTAACGGAGATTACAGGTAGGAAAGTGAAGGGAATAGAAAGAGGGGAAGGATCTGCAATTGACAGATGTCTGTGATCATTACACATTCGTCTTGTGTCTTTTTGAAGTTTTTTTTTTTTTTTTTTGGACATCATGTGAAGTTAAAAGAACTTCATCACTGTCAGTTCCACAGCAGTGGGGTAAAGTCCAGATTGGATATTCGGCCGGCTGGAAGTGCAATATTCACATCAATATATATATTTTAATGACACTGTATAGCAATAATTAAGCTTTTACAGTACTGTGACAGTTGGGTTTAAGGTGGGGTCGGGGGTAGGCATTAAAAAATACAATTTATTGGCTAATTTAGTAGATAAATAATACTCGGTACAACTACTGTTTTTAGGTTACTGGGACGGTTGGGGTGGGGGTAGAAGATAATAAAATACATTAAATGAAAAATTGAATAAATATTAGAAATAATTCTCATGAACTTCTGGCTGCAACTGTATCTGTTCTAGCTACTGTACAACCCGTGGTTGGGGTGGACCAGCAGTGGACCAATTAGAAGAGTTCGGAGGGGCGACCAGTGCAAGTTTATTTACAGGTGCTCAGTGGCTGTCAGGATACTCTCGTGCTTTATGTTGTGCTTTTTTATTCTTTATTTTCAAACCAACGTTGTGTCTCACGTTTTTAGAAGCCAGTACTCATTCGGTTTGACTGAGCCCTTACAATGTTAATCAGCCAATCACAATCAAGCATTCACTAGCTTTTGTAATCTGAAGGTGGATGTACACCGTAAGGTTTTTGCTGTTGTACTAGCTAATACACCGTAATTGGCTTGTTATTTTGGCTCACGCCCAAGGTGTTGACGCGGCCACAAATTGAAATGGAATATTCCACTTGTTCTACAGTTACCACACAAGATGTAGTTCAGATTAACCAAATATATCGCAAAATGATTGCCATAATAGTGTATGCACTAGCCTATATGCATCACAGGCATGACTGAACATGACTGGCTGAAATTAAACACTAATGGTGGTGGGAGTCAAGGCAAGAGAGGAAAATGACAGTCAGAATATCTGCTGAGGTGTTCACTTACTCATTGTTTTAAAGACTAAAGTACAATAAAGTAAAAATAGATTTAATCATTACATAAATGATTTAAAAACATCTAGGGAAATGTTGTATACTAAGTTTCAGTATCCTGCAGCCCTAGTCCAGATGTTGTATTTAAAGACATTAATCAGTTTCCTTCGGGTGCTCCGCTTTCCCCCACAGTCCAAACACATGCACTATAGGTGAATTGAATAAGCTAAATTATCTGTAATGTGTGTGTGTGAATGAGAATGTATGGGTGTTTCCCAATACTGGGTTGCGGCTTGAAGGGCATCCGCTGTGTAAAACATATGCAGGAATGGTTGGCGGTTCATTCTGCTGTGTTGACCCCTGAAATAGAGACTAAGCCAAAGGAAAATGAATGAATGAACATTTTGATATGCTTGTTCTCAGCAGCTGCAAGTTCCCAGTGTCAATAATAATTCCAGGCTGTTTTATTTTTTTCCCCACCGTCAGATTACCTACAACACATTTTCATGTTATTTATCTTGTAAATGAATCCTATTTATTCTGACATGTGCTTCGTTTCTGAAAGCGTAGGTTATGCTGTGTAACACGTGTGAGTGTGTATGTGTGATTCAGAGCTTTTGATTAGTATAAATTATACGTCTGAATGGGGTGCGATACGCTGAATTGCAAATTTAATCATTTGTTGATGTGAAGTTAAATATTGCATGAAATTTAATGCAGAAGTGAATGATCCCAGCCTGCTTTGCTCGCGCGTGACATGACAGGATTTGAAAAAATCTTGTTAAGGCTTGTTTGACTCTCACTACTGCTATTTGTGAAATCTAATAAATAAACAAACTGCGCTTCGGTTTCGATGTTCACCACATGATTTGAAGTCTAATGCACTGCGCAAACCTAATTAGCTGCTTTTGCAGATGTTTTGCTGAGGGTTGTAGAAATGGCGTGCTGTGGGTTTAAACTGGACAGTTCCTGATGTCTCAAAAACAAAAATATAATTTTGTGGATTTTATTTAATTAATTTTTTTAGCTTTCTGCTGTTGTTTGACTGGCTAGACTGACTAGTTAGCTCGTTTTGCAGGAATTCATCACAAACAAATTATTTCTATAATGATATAAATATTTAAGTATTTAATCTTTTTTTTTTCTGTTCTGCAAAAATTATTTTTAGGTTAGTTTTTTGTTTTGGGTTTTGTTTTTATTTTGTTTTCTTTTTTCTGTTTTGTTTTTAGTTTGTTTTTTTTTTTTTTTGTTTTGTTTTTGTTTTTTTTTTTTTTTTATTTTGCTTTTTTGTGTTTTTATTTTATTTCTATTTTATTTTGGTTTATTTTATTTGTTTAGTGTTATTATTTTATTTTATTTTTATTTTATTTTATTTTGCCTAATAAAATTACCCCTAATCTGCTAATGTTTTCTTTCCCTTTGTTTTCTTCAGCCTATTTCAATATATAAAGCATATATCAGAACAGGAAAATATGAGCACAATTTATGAGCATATATCTCATAAGTGGAGGTTAATGCAAATTGTTCAATAGTTTTGTCCTAGAACAGTTATCAAACATAAAATGTTTCCCTACTTGTGTCATACCTATATTCTTTCACCATTTAAACTGAAGCATTGCAATGTTATTCATGTTTGTTTTGTGAAACAGCAATGTCCTGATTTTAACATCAACGAGTGCTGTTACACAATGGTGATGTGATGTTTCACTCATAATTACCTCACAGAATAATGTTGAGGTCATGAATATGAGCAAAGATGCTGAAAGATCAGTACTGAGGAAGGGCAGACTTGCAATCTGTGCTTGTAAAACAATCATTTCAATCAGTAATAAAACATGCCTTGTTTTTAATATATAATATATTATATAATATAATATATATTAACTTGCTATTTTTCCTTCATTATTATGAATCCATTATATAAATTAAACCTGTGCAATGTAGATCTATATATCTCTGAAAAATGTTTCAGCAATGCCAGCAAACAAGTATCTGCATATTGACTCTGTCAGGTAAATGACTGATCATCTGTGATGACTGATAGAAAACTGATCAGTCCATTATATTGAATGGCAATCGGAAAAAAATGTTTCCCATTCGCCTGTCTCGATCGCCATATTTGTGAAATACTATAAACTATTGTCTATTGTGTACACTATTTATAGATAATATATATAAAAATATATTGCTGATGAGGTCAGAGAAGACGTGTAACATTAAAATCTGTCCCTGCCTAGATCGTGTGTCCTAGATTGTGTGTGGGGGTCTGTGAGTCTGCAGCTGGATATTATTGCAGTGCATATTACTGTAATAAACTGTAAAGAATGTATGTGGTATTTTACTGTTTTTTTTTTTTTTTTTTTTTTTTTTTTTTGCAATAAATAACTGTAAAATTGTGGCAAAGCCTAACAGTAAAGTTCAATAAAAGCTTCCCCCAACTAATCTAAATCATTTTAAATAACGGGTAAAATGTACCTGAGATTGCTGACCTGATCTTACTACAAGCATATCATGAACAGTTAGCCACACCCACTTATCTAAATGTCACAGAATACATGGAATAAATTAAAAAATATTACGATTGACAATTTATTCCATTGTAGCTCTGTATATCGTCACGTCCTCTGTGTCAAACAAACAAGGAAATTTGATCAGTTGGTTTCTGTAATGTAAACCCAATGCTATTTAGTCTATATGTTGCACTTCAGCTTTCTGTTTAAGTGGAATCTACGTCAAAGCTGGAAATCAAATTTCATTAAACTATGTCATGGCCTTTAATGCAGTTTCACTGTCTGTGCTGTATCTGCCCTCGCTGTTGTCTTTTCAGTGATCAGATCATCTACAGTATCCTGAATGTTTACTTTGCGTGGCTTAATTTATTTGTGCTGGAGGATGTTGCAGGAAGCAATGATATGAAATATGACGTGTGAGTCTCTTGATTATTGTCTCCTGAAAAGAAATAACCGAATGCGAAAGGCGAAATTTCATCAGAGCACATTTCAGCCTTCCTTCAGATTGTGTTGTTTGTACTGTTGATTTAATTCTGCTGCTTCCTTTTGTCTGTCTTCATTTTCATTCGCTTCTTTCTCTTTTTATGCACCCAGACATGCATATAATTCCTTCAGTAGAAAGAAACAATAATGTCAGTGCAGATTATTTTTTAAAGTCGGCGGTTTTCTTACTTAAGACGTGAGTAGCTGCCCTGCATGCATTAACAGATTTCACTTTTTGACTTAAGCTGATGCAAACTTCTGTCACTTTAACTAATGGAATATATATTTTGAGAACTATTTTCAGCTACTTTAACAGCAGGGTTATACTGTAGGATGTCAGATTATTTACCAGCGCTCATTTAACTTTATAATTGGCTTATTGTTGCTTCTTAAAGCAACCGCCTACCTAGCAACCACTCTGAAAAACCTAGCAACCTCATTGCAAAGAAACTGGCATCCTCCCAGAATCAATGTGGTGCCAAGAGCTATTATTTATTTTTTTATATATTTTATATATTTAGTTTTTACTATCCTGCCAGTCAGTCTTATTTCTTTTTTTCATAGTGTTTAGTTCAGTTTATTTTAGTTTGTAATATTTTATGCCTTTTGATTGATTATTCACACAACTCAACTGTTTTTATATATACTGGGGTATGGTCTTCAAACGTGGATTACTCAGTTAGCTGGATTTGGTGATTGATGATTTGACACAATTCAGAATAGTTTCGTTCTTTAAAACTGATGCAAGAGTTTATTTACTGGTTTATTTCATACAAACAGGAATTAATTGGGTCTTTCAAGCAAAGGTAATACTGAAAGTCTGTACCGAATGCTGATATTTTCTTACAGTTGTGAAATAGTTTTAAAAAATTATAGAAGCTTTTCAAGGATATATAAATAAAACTGTTATGCAATCTACACTCTAAAGTAATGGTACAAAAACTGGGGTGCGTTCTCTCTCCAAAGGGTTCATTCATTCAAGCATTTTCTTTTCTGCTCACTCCCTTTATTAATCCGGGGTCACCACGGCGGAATGAACCGCCAACTTATCCAGCATATTTTTTAAGCAGCGGATGCCCTTCCAGCTGCAACCCATCTCTTGGAAACATCCATACACACTCTTTCAAAAACATACACTATGGACAATTTAGCCTACCCAATTCACCTATACATATTCTTTGGACTTGTGAGGGAAACCGGAGCACCCAGAGGAAACCCATGCACCAGGGGGAGAACATGCAAACTCCACACAGAAATGCCAACTGACCCAGCCGAGGCTCGAACCAGCGACCTTCTTGCTGTGAGGGGATCGTGCTACCCACTAGGCCACCGTGGCGCCCCAAAGGGTTCAAAGAGAACATTTATTAATATGGAATTTTTTTTATTTTTTTTTACGTACAAACCAGCCAACCCAGCTTTAGTGCGAATTGTGTATGATAATAGACATGGCCAATGTTCTCGCTTTTGTGTGTATGTGTTTTTAAGGAAAAAAATTATAGTTTATACAGTCATGCACATGTTTTGACAGCTAATATGCCGCTAATTTGATGCTTCGCAAAACTTGCAGACACCTTCACCAATATCAAAATGCTATTTTGATTTATTAGTGTTGTTTATTATTATGTTTTTTTTCTGAAGATACAGTTTATTTTTGTTTCATAATCTCCATATAGCTGAATTAAGATCACATCTTTTGACGGTTATGTTTTGTGGAAGCATGCCATTTATATTTTTTGTTCTATGTTTTATTTTTATTTTTTGGTTGAGCTTTATGATGTCATTATGGAAGTGCTGAGCGTAGAGAGATGAAAATAGAGGCGCAGTGATGGTGAGGTTGTAGCACTGATCTCATTTGCTGCCTGGCGTTGATCTGTCTGTCTGCTGGAGCAATGAGACATGGAGATAGAGGATCTGAGGGCCATCTGTTACAGCTCTCCAGTCGCCCAGTGCTGATAACAGTAGGAGAATTCAATCTTCTCTTCTCTTCTCCTCAGAGACCAAATGCTCAACAATACTCAATAAAGCTTTACCAGAGTGTGACTTTGTGCAAATCATGATGCCACATTCTTGTGAGATTGATGTGCATTTCAGATCCTAGACACTTTTTTTTTTTTTTTTTTTTTTTTTTTTTGTCCAAAGGAACTAGATAAGATTCTGTGAAGTGATAAACAACATGAGCTACTCTTCCAGGTTAATCTAAGTTTATTTTTTCTTCATGTTGGTTTTTGCTGTGTTTCTGTGGAATTATTCTGAGAAACCCCGGCCCGTTCTTCAAGACTGCAGGGAAGGCAGTATGTGTCTCTAACATTAAGTGATAATCAAAATGATACACTTAAGTATTTTCTCCATGCCTTTAACAACTTAAATAGAATTCCACCCATCAGGAATAGGGGAATCTGTGAACTTGGTGGATAAGTTCCACACAATCGATTTGTGTTTGGACAACATGAAGGAATTTACTTGTTAGTTTACTAATTTAAATAGAGTGAACATAAAACAATCAAGTCCCAAAACAACAGGAATTGTGTTGTTTAAGCTCATTTTAAATGCATAGTTTGAACAACGGTAGCAGGAGAAATTAAAGGGCACCTATTTGACCCCTTTTTCAAGATTTAAGATGCATCTTTTGTGTCTCCAAAATGTGTCTATAAAGTTTCAGCTTAAAACACCCATCAGATTATTTATTATAGCTTATAGAATATTGGATTTTCTGCTCTGAACACAATGTAGCTTTTTTTTGTTGCCTCTGCCTTGAATGCTAGTTATCCCTGCCCGCCGTTCCCATGTGCCTGTCAGAGTGTGCCTCAATCTCTGCCTCGGCTGAGTCCGATAAACAGCACAGTGACAGACATGAAGGAAGCAGATCTCACATAACATTTGTGGGAAATACTACAATAAGAACTTTCCCTATGATTATTATTTGTTGTGGAGTTAAGGAGTCGATGAGAACGATGAGTCAAACCGTGATATTTTTATCCAAGGTAATCATACAGTCAGAATCTTTTTAGGCAACGCTTAGCCAGGGACAGGGATTTTTCCATTTAAATGCCTGTTTGTTTGCATAATGCAAATGCTTATGAAATATAATTTCATGGAAAAACTATTTTAAAGCTTAGTTGGAATGAATAACTCAGTGACTCACTCATTCTTGTTTGACTTGTTTAATTACTGGATGAATCCAGATCTCTTAAACGAATGATTCTGTGATTTACAGAAATAAAAATACACAGAAAATAACAGTAGTGAAAAACTGAAGCAGTTTCATATCCATACATGAAAACTGCTCTCTCTATATCTATATCAGTTTTGGACGTACGACTGTGGTCATGTTTAATAGATGTGAATTGTGTTCGTTTAGGAATACAATTGAGTGGGTGTTTGAATTTTTAAAGGATAATTATTCAACTCTAACACACGTTTTTATTTTTTTATTTTTTTGCCCAGTTTTAGCTAATTAACTGTAATGGGTGACTTCAGCTGTGCACATCGGATGGTCTGTGAACAATCTGTGGGTGTTGTGTTGGTGTACCATCTAAAGACTACACTCCAGATACTCTGGAAACTTTCTTGAATCTCTGACACATGCCTGTCTCTGTTTTTATTGGACAGTTTACCCTAAAATCAAAATGTTGTCATTTACTCACACCCAGGATATTCCAAATCTGCATGAGAAAAGAAGATATTTTGAAAAACTTTGGTAGCCTAAGGACTGTAAATTACCAACTTACTTAGTTAATGGTTATTCTGTTCACACAGGATTTCTTAATGGTAATTAAACAGAGTTTTCCAGATAATTCTGTATGTGTGCAAGGGGCTTTTATGCACTATATTTTCTAGAATAGATCACATTTTATTTTATTTTATTTTATTATATTGAAAAACACAACAAAAATCAAGCCATAAAAACATTCAAAATGGGCACACATTGGCATTCAAGTGAGCATAATGCATTTTTCACATGTCGATAGATTCCTTTTCCCATTAGATACATTTGTTGTCTGTTTGAATTAACAAAAGAAACTTTTATTTACATGTTATTTATATGTACTGATTATATACATAACAATGAATTACTAAAATGCTTTCTTTTATTTTTATAGAATTTTTTTTGTCAGTCATTAACAGTATTGTTTCAAAAGTTTGCACAAGTGACCCAAAATAAATGGCCAAAACATAGATTGTTTTCTGTTTTCATCCCTAGCTTCAACCACACATTTACTAGCTATTTGAAAACATAGTAGTCAACATCGATTTGTCTGCTCTTCTTCTGAACTACATTCTGCTTCAAAAATGTATGGATGAAGAGGATGACTTATAATGTGCACCACTTTGTGTGCTGGTACTGTATGTTTCTTGTTTTCGTTTTTCCTCTAATGTCAGGGAGTGATTTTTGTACATTCACTCCGCTCATTGCCAGTGAAAATCATTTAGGTATGGTTACAAATGTCTTGATAAAATGGAAAATTTTGAAAAATCATGGCTGCAAAATGGTCAGACTGTACATTAGTCAACATTTATGTGTTATTGTGTATTTTTGAGCAATATTAACATGGGGAGATAGCTGCAAAATTGTCAGACTGTACATCAGTCAACATTTATGTGTTGTTGTGTATTTTTGAACATTATTAACATAGGGAGATATGATTTAGACTGTAATGTTGTGTTGAGATTTGCATAAAATTATAAAACTCCACTAACTTAGATTACAGATCCAAAAGTCAAGAAAACTTGAATGGTCCAAGTAAATGACACTAAAAATAAGAAATCTTTTTTAAACAAATAAGTCAGAAATAAACTCTTAATACAATAAATATGATAAATAAAATGTAATATAAGTACTTCAATAATTCAATAAACATTCTATATAATTACACAACTGAAGTGTGCGAACTCATTACCTTAATTCAATTAAGTAAACCTAAAGTTCACCTATTATAAACATCAACTTTAGTAGGCTATTTAAACAGAACTGTGTGCAGGTATAGTGTGTTTAGTGATATTGGATTGTCTCTTTCTTTTAAATTTCCTGCCATTAAAATAGGATCCAAATCCCTCCCATTTTGAGCCCAACCACAACGTGACACAGGAGTGCGGTTTCTCCGACCACAGAATTGATTGACATATCCAAGTTAACATGTCTCAGTAGTAAGGATGTGTGACTCATCATTGCAGAAAGGCTTGAATTAACTCCACAACAAATATATCAAATAACAGTTGGGAAAGTTCTTACTGTAGTAAGGGAGATCAGCTTCATTCTTGTCGGTCACTGTGCTGTTTATCTACGTGAAGGCTACAGCTCTAACACACACGTGGGAATGGTGGGCAGGGAGAACTAGCTCATTTGCATTAAAGGCACAGGCAACAAAAACTGCTACAATGTGATTTAAAGATTTAAAAAGAAGGTATAATAAATAATCTGATGGGTATTTTGAGCTGAAACTTTACACACACACTGTTGAGACACAAAAGACTTATCTTAAATCTTGAAAAAGGAATAAAATAGGTGCCCTTTAAAAAGTTGTATTTACAGTGTAGTTGTGTACCTAATGTTAGGGAAATTGTTTTAAAAGCCAGTGGATTATCATCTATCATTACCATTGTCTTAGGACAGTTTTGGAAAACTTTTTTGATTCACTTCAAATGTTCACCACTGTATTTAAAAAGCTGCAAAAGTGAAGAGAAGTGTGTAGCCCAATACACCAAGAGTATTGCAGTTAGTACCTTGTTTTGTCAGTTAAAGCAAATGTCCCACATTGGCATGTAAAAGGCTAAAAAAAATTAACACGGCAATGATCAAACACCGTTTCTGTGGCTCAAATGACACAAGGGTGAGACTTAAGTTGGACTGAAGATGCCAACCTAAACTAATTCTGTGTAGTCTGAGAGCAGGAAGAGGAATTATTTATTCAGGAGCCCGATAAGAGCAGACAGAAGCCACAGAGACTCCTGTCATCTTCTCCGATTCTGCCCAGCACTCTCCTTTAGAAGCCTGACAGCGTTATCTGAGGTTTATGTTAACATCGGCTCATTGGGATGGATTGGGTGCATTATTTGAGCGCGCTCTGAGTGATTGTATATGCCTCAAACTTCACTGTGTGCTTTTTCTCCTCTAATCGTCCCTGTCATATTACATTCAAGCACCAGGCATGCGTTTGTCATCTCATTATATTAGCTGTGCACTCATGGCAACCTTGCAGTCTGGCTCATTATTCTGGATCTGCCCACACACTTGATCAAGCCTGCAGATCCATAACAACAACGTATTAGCACTTCATTTCTGCTGTTGCCATTTACACAGCCGCGCACCTGAAGCACTTGTAAACATTACATGTACGGCTATGGCTGCTGTTGATGTGTTTCAAGCGCGCCATAGCCTATTTTTAAATCATTTATAAAGGCATCCTCTTGTTTAGTCATATACCTGACTGACTTTGGTGTAATGTTGCTGTTTGAGTATGGAAAAAAAAGTCTACTTTTAAGTGAGTTGATGTTGCGTATCAGTAACCTGTTGCTGAACTTTCCCAAACTAAACCTTTTAAGAACATGGATATCACATCACAAAATTCCAAAACTAACCCATTTGTGCTGCTTGGGATGTTTTCTTCCATTTTGGGGAGATATAGGGGCCTATCATACACCCAGCCCAATAAGGTGTAAGATGTGTTTGGTGCGATTTTGTTGCTTTTTTCAGACCAGCAAAACTGTAATTTGCACGTTTTGCGCCATGTTGTTTAATAGCAAATGTGTTTCGGTCTGAAAAGGAGGTGTGTTGAGGTGCATTGTTGCAACATAGCAACGTGACAACAATGCACCTCAACACACCTCCTTTTGTGTTTGGATATAACTCCACTTTGTCATTATTGTTTATTTATTCTTTTGCTGGAAATTAGAACCGAATTTAGAAATAGTTTTAAAACAAATCTTTGCACTTAACAAATAAAATTAAATATGTAGGCTAATGGATGTCTTAAGTGGAGTGCGTTCAACATCATTTCCTTACTCCATGAAAGTACAGGAGTGAAGTAAAGAGTAAAAGTAGAGTAAGGGGAAAGTAAAGAGGCCGAACGGAGGAGACTCGTTCTTTATCCTTGCGCTGCAGATGGTCAGTTTTGTCACTAGTAAAACTTACCATTTTTCCAATTACAAAGTTCACCATGTAAATAGCAAATGCGCCATGGCGTGATGCAATTGAGTCTTAGGCCCCGTTTACACTAGTGCGTTTTCGTTTTAAAACGCATAAGTTTTGCTACGGTTACGCCATCCGTCCACACTACGCCAGAGTTTTCGAGGTGCGAAAACGGAGCGTTTTGAAAACGCTGGAGAGGCCGTTTCCATTCTAAAACGCTGCTGTTGCGTTTCAGTGTGGATGGAGGGAAACGGATATCTTTGAAAACAGAGGTGTGGCTGCTGAGATCCGATACGTGATTGGGGATTTGGGTCATTGCCTATCCTTCCCTTATTCGTCAAGCGCACATGGCTATGACGTCACCGGCAGACGGCAGACCAGTCTTCACTGTAAACACTGCATTTTCGATAGCCATGGATGTTTTATATTCATTTGTTACTTTAAGTAACAGCTCGACCTCGTCGTCTGTCCTCAAAAAGACCTCTCTTGCTTTCTTTGCCATCGCGTTCATCGTTCCACCAGCGTTTGTTGACTAACAATAACCAAACGCCGAGCAAGACACGTGCTTCCTGTTTATACTTCAACGCGCATGCCCAGAGTGCGCGAATGGTCACATGATGTACGTTTCTGGTGGAGGGAGATCTGTTGAGATACGCTAGTGTGAACGCAGATCGTTTTCATGCTAAAACGCCGTTTTTAAACTAAAACGCACTAGTGTAAACGGGGCCTTAATGGAAATGGGAGATGAGTGATTGGTTTAATGCACGCAATGCTCAAAACCCACCCACCCAACTAATTAATAAAAAAATGCGCAACCATGTGTATCCTTCAAATAGAAAAAGTGGATTCGAACATGCCCTTATTGCTTTTTCACCATGCGCTTCAGACTTTGCACCTTTTTGGTGACAAATCTTTTTTTGACACATATTTTGGGAAAATGCTTTAAAAACATTTGACAACAATACACTCTTTACCACCCTTTGTTATATTTGTGATTTGTGGTCATGGCTTTGCAATCAAAAACATCATTATAATAGAAGTCAATTGGGCAAAAATAGCCATGAACATAACGAAAGGGTAGTCAATATGTATAGTAAACAGCTCACAAGGGTTGAGTAATTCCCTGAGAAGGGGATTAAATTTGGTTGTGTATTTATAGCATGATAAGTGCCGTATAACCATTAACCATGACTAATCTTGTACATAATAAAAGTTTATATTTACATAATATAATACATTACATAATATATGCAATACATTACGTAATATATGCAACACACACACACAAATAAACTTTATAAATATTTACATATATTAATATTTATATGTAGTACATTTATATATAACAAAAAATATATTATAAATATAAATAAACATTTTCTATATGTCTATAAGCATATACAGTGTATATTTGATCACGATATACATATATGATATATGTAGAATTCCGTTTAGTATTGAGGAATTCAAAAAATGTACATGAAGGTTAGGGTATGTGAATATTGGACGTATTGTGTATATGTATGTGTATGCGTGTTAATGTTATTGTTTTATTTTTTTATTATTGTAATAAGTTACTGAGGCACTGTTTTTTTTTTCTGTCACTCATTTCTATTTAAAGAAGCACATGATTTTGTACCTTCTATAGCATGATCTAATGAAGCCCATAAGGTAATTTGAGCTAAAACTTCACAGCGATCTTGGGACATTTGAGACTTCTAAAAAGCGCATAATAGGAGCATTTTAAAGTCATTTTAAAGCACTGCCTTGTTGTGTTGTGAATGGGGAAGCATCAAAAGCAGGACACAACAGCGCTAATTTGTTGAACCATGCAGTATGGATGGTGCCAAGCATGATGAGACCATCTACAGGATGTTTGTTCACGACTGGCCCACTAGATTGTGTTGCTCAGGACAATCTGAACACCGCTGTGAGAACCAGTTTGCAGTGCCTGTTTCTCATTTGTGACCCATTTTCAGTCTGACACACAGTCTCTGTTATGAAAGCCTGTGGGGGGGAACCGCTAATGACTTTAGATTGTCAGGGCTGCTGTATGTGGTTTTAACAAGTAAAGTGGAGTTGAGTTTGCGGTACACTTCCACTCAAGGTTTTGGGTTCATTAAGATACATTCTGCTGAAGGAAATGTATACTTATTCAGCAATACTGCATTTTACTGATCTGAATTGGCAATGAAACTTTTATAATGTTGGAAAAGATTTTAAACAAACATTTTCTAAATAAACCACAACTGTTTTTGACACGACAGTGTAATATAATAATACAAATTGAGCAGCAAATCAGCATATTAAAAGTATGTCTGTAAGATTCCACAGGTTTGTTACAGTTTGAAATCAAAATATTATTTATTACTTTTAAAAGCTGAACAGAATGGCGTATGCAGTACAGTTTTTCTGATTTAATATGGGAATGTGTTGGGTGTTAATAACTTCCATTATATATGTTTTGTAATTCTATTAAAATATAAAATAGTAATATAAAAATCTACATATTTTTGACATGGTGTTTTGCATGACATATGCTGTCAAATGTATGTTGTGGCAAAATATTGGCAATTAATTGTAATAATAAAAATACCAGTGTATATATATGCAGGACAGATGACTTGAGTAAGCTAAATTGTACATGTAAGTGTGTGAATGTGAGTGTATGGGTGTTTCCCAGTGATGGGTTGCAGCTGGAAGGGCATCCGCTGCATAAAACATATGCTGGATAAGTTGGTGGTTCATTCCGCTAAAGAAAAATGAATGTGTGTGTGTACAAATATATTATTTATACGTTTTTTAAAAGAATAATTACATTAGTAATATAATTACTATTAATGTGGGTGACACGGTAGTGCAGTAGGTAGTGCTGTCGCCTCACAGCAAGAAGGTTTTTGGATCGAGCCTCGGCTGGGTCAGATAGCATTTATGTATGGAGTTTGCATGTTCTCCCTGTGTTCGCGTGGCTTTCCCCCCGGGTGCTCCGGTTTCCCCCACAAGTCCAAAAATATGCGGTATAGGTAAATTGGGTAGGCTAAATTGTCTGTGGTGTATGTGTGTGAATGAGAAATGTGGGGATGTTTCCCAGTGATGGCTTGCGGCTTCAAGTAAAACAAATGCTGGATGAGTTGGCGGTTCGTTCGGCTGTGGCGACCCCAGATTAATAAAGGGACTAAGCTGACAAGAAAATGAATGAATGCATGAATATTAATAAATGCATTACTTATTACTCACAGTTTCATTCGTTCATTCATTTTTCTTCGGCTTACTCCATTACTCCCTACTCATCAGGGATTGCCACAGCGGAATGAGTTCATTCAATTCATCTACAGCGCATGTCTCTGGACTATGGGGGAAATCGGAGCACCTGGAGGAAACCCACGCAAACACGAGGAGAACATGCAAACTCCACACAAATGCCAACTGACCCAGCTGGGACTCGAACCGGCGACAGTGCTAACCACTGAGCCACCCTGCCGCTACTTCATGTAGTTTATGCACTTTAATTATGACAATTTTTTTATTATTTAGAAAATCTATATATCAAGCCTGGTTTGTAATCAAATATTAGTGCACATAGATATCCTGACTTGTGTATCTGTTAGTGGAAGTGTTCAGAGCAGCTGGAGAACGTGCTTCCTCTTGGGTGTAATTTGAGGGCTCTCGTTTCTCTCCAGTGGGCTCTGTGTTTTATCTGAACGACTGATAATGACTTTGCATTTCTTATTTCTAGCCTTTTCACAAATGCAGATGCTTCATGCAAGGCTAACTGTGTTATCACTGACTTAATAGTAACAGAATAATACAGATTTTTGCAAATATCCAATATACCACACACTAAAAAATGCCTTCATGTTATCACAACACAAATCAATTAAGTTAACTCAGTCATTTTTACAAGTTTAAGAGGATTGAATATAAAACAATTAAGTTGTCCCTAAAAAAATCCTATACGAATTGTGTTGTTTTAACTCATTTTAGATAACCAGTGGTACCGAAATGGGGGTGGCGGGACAATGACAAGGTCACTTGGTGATTTCCAAAACTTAAATAAATTTTATTAAACGATTAGAATTACCATATTTTATACAGAACCTACAGAAGATGAAAATAGTAGTTAATTGTTGCATAAAGCAACGACATGCAAATAAAATGCCATCTGCCTTTTAATATTTTTCATAAGATTATTGTGTTTGCGTTAGATTACCAACACCACAATAGCATCAGCTGCAGCAGATTGAATTTATAGCATCAGGTTAAACTTTCTGACACCTTTATGGCGATCAAATATTCAATTCAATTCAATTCACCTTTATTTGAATAGCGCTTTTACAATGTAGATTGTGTCAAAGCAGCTTCACATAGAAGGTTATAGTAAATACATTAAAAATGAGTGCAGGCCACAACTGAACATCGAGGAGAATTTCTTGAGTAGCGATCTCCAAAGTTAAACCGAGAATAGGCTTGTGCTGAAATCATTTTGCCCTTCGGTCATTACGGGAGTTTATATTAAATTAAACAAATTGATAATTGACTATAAAAATTATATGGTTGTTAGACTGTTGCAATTTTTTCGGTCGTCAATATGCTTATGTTTTTATAGGCCTATTGTTGTGTGTGCAACATTTGTGTATATATAAAACCACCTCAGAGGAATGAGCGGGTTGTGAGTCACTGGCATTATTATTTTAGGGGTCGTGGGCTGAAAAGTTTGGGACCCCTGGTTTAAACAACCAGCAAAAGTAGTTTTTGAGTGCATATATTGTAGAACTCATAATGGTGCTATCTGCAAGTGATTATACTGTGCTTTAGAATATAGCCTTACAGGTGAAACATTATTTAAAAAACTGCTCCATAACTACTGGTAGAATAACTTCAAATAGGTCTAAACAGTGACCTCAAAACATATTTTGATTATCTCAACTATACTCAAAAAGAGACGTTTGCTATTTGTTCCAACTACTTTTATAAAAAATTGCTAAAACAACACAATTCTTAAGTTTTTTAGGGGGAAAACTTAATTGTTTTATATTCAAGCTACTTAAAATTTGTAAAAACGTATAAATCTTCATGTTGTTCCAACACAAATCGATTGTGTGGAACACAGCATTTTTTACAGTGTACAATCAAAAGTGCACAATTCTTAACTTTTTTTGGGGACAACTTAATTGTTTTATGTCCAGTCCACTTAAAGTTGGTAAAACGAACAAGTTAACTTAACTTAATTTCTTTATGTTTTAACACAAATCGATTCTATCGAACCCAGCATTTTTTACAGTGCTTTTATACGGTATAATATGTGTTGCCTACAGGTTTTCTGTGTTGAATGGTACTGCTAGACGTCAAGCTAAAACAAAAAGGATCATAAAAGCATCATAAAAGTGGTCCATTACATTTGTGGGTGTGCTTTTTTTTTTTTTTCTGAAGCCAAATGTTGTGTAACACTGACTGTAATGGGAGTTATTCGCTGAAAGCTCTCAAATCAAATATGGTCATGTTAGAATGCACTTCTTGAGGTTTGACGTCAGCGGCATCAAACATTGTTAGTTCTCAACCTTCACTGACGTCAGGTTTACCTTTAAAATCAGCTTCGCGTCCAGTCGTTTCTAAAGAGAGCGCTTCTGTATTCTTCAGATTTGAGCAGTTATTGGTTTATTCAATCTGTGAATAAAACATCAAATCATCTACCTATTAAATAATTTCTCATAGACATGTTAAAATCCATTTCTGAAAAGAGGGAATCTTAAATCACCTGTTGTACTTTTAAATAAGACATGTTACTGATTACTGTAGTGAGTAATGCAGACTGTGTTTTAAGAGTGATATAATGTAGGGAAAGCCAGGTTGTCTAGTGTGAGCTTTGCCAGCCCTGATGTGTCACACTGGGAGATAAGAGACTAACACAGTTGAGTCTGCCGTGAGAGAGATAACATTTAACAGTTAACTTTCTGTCTCTCTTGAGAACTTTGACCTGACTTCTGCTTGTATTCTCATATAACATAGATGGTTCACTGTTAAGGCAATTATACACAAGTATTTTTAGCCTTTCGAGTCTACTGCGGCATTTATATTTGACATTTTCTATTCCCTGTACATGATTATCTTTCTGTTTTCCTTCCTCTTTTTTTGTATTTTTTGCAATCTTAGCCATAGCTTAAAGCATATTCTAATATATAAATAACTAGGCCTGTCACAGTAATCAATATATTAACTTATCCCACCAGATATGGACATGACCTCAATTATTTTTGGTGATGCAATAAATATCGCCCATACATAACCAATTTTAGCCACATTTTAGTGGATTGTGAAGCCTCACTATCTCTATTGGAGGTGTCACTGTCAGTATGGTTTAAAAAAACACTATATTTACTGTAAATTACTATAGTATATTTCCATGTAATTTGTGTCTGACGAATGAAAATAGATCTGTGACTTTTTCTAGCTCTTTCTACCTTGCACTTTTTTGTTAACTATTATTATTATTATTATTATTATTATTATTATTATTATTATTATTA
>CAIGQQ010039955.1:3469262-3517880 GCA_903798035.1 Danio albolineatus
TTATTATTATTATTATTATTATTATTATTATTATTATTATTATTATTCACAATTCACATTCTGATTCCAATGCCTAATTATTCAGTTGTTAAAATGAAATGAAATATGACACTGACATATTTTAAGACGTCTCACTGCAAGTTATTTTCAGTTGAGACAGCTCAAACATTCTATTTATTCCATGACTAGCCTTAAACCTTGTTTAACCGGGGAAATGTGTTCTTTGGAAGAGCGTACGTGCATTATGATGCTGTTATAGTGTCAGAATGGTCTTCAAGAGTTCACACTTAGCTGATGATTTATAATAAGCTTGTTTAAATCTGCAGGGTGAGAGGGGAGATTGCGCTCTGGTAGATCTCAAAAAATCCCCCACCGATGTGGCTAAAGGTGAACTGCTTTAAGAAGGAAAAATACTTATGCTGGGAGCTAGATTATGGTGCCTATTTGGCTTAGTAGGTTTACATATGACTCATGTCTTTGGATGGTGAGAGGAAACAGGGAAACCCGGGGGAAACCCACACGAACACTGGGAAAACATGCAAACTCTGCCCAGAAACCCCAACCGGAATGGCAAGGACTAGAGCCGGTCGTGGTCCTGCTGTGGGGGGACAGTGCTAACCCCTGTGCCACCGTGCCGGCCAATCTAGGTAAAGTGAAACTGGTGTTGGCAATATTATGCTATTGCATTTGTAATGATATGCTTGTATTCATTTTATTGTTTAGTAAAAAGCATGATTAGCTATTAGCATAATTTGTAGTTTCAATGTTTGGAATTTGGAATGATCGAGATAATTCTCTTTATTTATTTATTTATTTATTTATTTACTTTGTTTTTTTCCCTAACAAGTTTCAGTAAACACAACAAATTCAGTAGATAATTTTATTCTACATCACCATCTAATCCTCTGTTTTGACTCATTTTGACCTATGAATTGGGCTGAGAACGAGCATCATCCCTTCATGTGAAATGAAAGATGACCATGGGTGAACTGTTTTGATGTGTAGCGTGGCTGAAACTCTCGTCAATAACAGAACGGCAGTAACCGGCAGGGATTTGGCACTGGGTCCCTTCCGCGGCATTACCATGGTAACAGAGACAGGAGTAAAAAAGCACAGGAATGATTAAAGATGAAGAGTATGTCCTTCTGCTGCTGCACATGAGTTCAGAGGAAAAACAATGAGCTCTCACACTCTCACCCACTCGCTAATCATGCCACATTGTGCCAAAGGGTTCTTTGTTGCACAGCTTTGCTCTGCCACGCACTGATATTAGTACCATTTCTGCCTTCTAATTCACACAGGACTGGAAATGCTAAACTAGCGTGTGATAGTTCTCTTTTTTTGTTGTTGTTCTGAATGTCAGGCTGTTGGTTTTGATGTTGTTTTTTTATGCAAGGCTATAGGCATTTACAGAAGTTAAGTGAATAAAGCTTTTAAGCACACAGCTGAGTCATATTTGGTTATAAAAAAGCATGCATGAAGAATTTCAAGGTTTGGTGTTATTAAAGATACTTAAGGGGCATTTTGATAAGTTATTTAATTTTTTTGATCATTTAAATAATCTTTTTCTCTTTGAAATGATCTTAATTGCATTTTAAAGAAATTGTAAAGTGTTTAATCTGCAACAAGAATGCTTAACCTTTTCACGTGTATGATCACACCTTGGCTGGTCCCTGAAGCGTACAATCACACCAGTGTGATTTAGAACATTTAGAGCACACATCAACTGCTAAAATTCAAACACGCACTGAGGCACAGAAAGATGTGTGCAGTTAGCTTTTAACACATTCAAATACACATAACTACAAGCAAAATGTTCCATTTAAGGTTTGTAAAATACATGCAAATGTCTACAAAAACAGCAATAATAATAATAATTATTTTTCTATATACTGGATGATTTGCTTTGTTCTTTTTCTGTTTATGTTACAAGAATGTTTTCTCCATTCCTTTCCCAGATAAACAGTTACTTACCTTCATGTATTTTGAAAGAAAATTCAGAATAAACCTCACTGTAATGTGAAAATATTATTTATTGTTGTACAGAGTCACAAAAATAATGCTAAATTGACGCGAGTATCCTTAGTTGTATCCCATCTAGACTTTACTCTTCTCCTACAGTGCAGACTAAACATAGTGGTGCCCATTACTAGTCATTTAACAAATACCATGACCATTATTAAGACAAAATATATGTCAGACTACGTATTTGAGAATCGGAGTATCAGAAATTTTAATATTTGGGAAAATTTACAATATTTGGGAAAAAGAAACAAAAGACGATATATACATTGATCGTTAGGGCTGGTAGGTCTCGTGATAATCTTGACACGTCCCCATTTGAAACTTAAAACACAATCAATTGTTGCGTAGTGGAAGTAACAGTGTCAATAAAAACTCATTGCATTGAAACTCGCGTGTCAAAGGGTTCAAATTCATCAAAACATGAAAGTTAAATTGTCATAAAATCTTTCTAATATGCTGCTTTGTATACTAGAACAACTATTAAGCAACAACCATTTTCAACATTGACAGCAATAAGTAATAGTAATAATTTTTTACATCGATGGATTTGCTCTTGAGTGTTTGGACTCTCAGTATAGTGAATATTAAACCACACTAAACTGAAGGTTGAATTTATGCAGTTTCTTGTCGGCTTAGTCCGTTTATTAATCTGGGATTGCCACAGCGGAATGATCCGCCAACTTTTCCAGCATTTTTGTTTTACGCAGCAGATGCCCTTCCAGCCGCAACCCATCTCTGGGAAACATCCATACATTCTCATTCACACACATACACTACGGACAATTTAGCTTACCCACCTGTACCGCATGTCTTTGGACTTATGGGGGAAACCGGAGCACCCAGAGGAAACCCACGCAACCACGGGGAGAACATGCAAACTCCACACAGAAATGCCAACTGACCCAGCTGAGGTTCGAACCAGTGACCTTCTTGCTGTGAGGCGAACGTGCTACTCACTACGCCACCGTAAGGCCCGAATTGAATTTAATAAAAAAACAAATAAATAAATTTATAGTTAAAAATTATTACTTCTACTTGTTGCTGTCGAAAAATTGTTATATACTATTTATCTATCTATCTATCGATCGATCAAATCAGACGGTTACATTTCTGAAATATCTTGTGACACTGAAATAATGGGCTGCTGACAATTCAGCCTTTCTAGTTTATATTTAATTACAGTTGAAACCAGATTCTCTTAAAAAAAGTTAGTGTGACAATGATTTTTGTAGAAGTTCTATTTTTAACTGACACCATGAAACAAGAAAATATTAAACATCTGAAAATAGTAACAAATAAATGGACATCACTTATGTAAAAGACATAAGTGTTTGCTTTGAGCTTTTTCAGTTGCTGTTATATTTTTAAATGGCTCTTAATACATGTATGAACAAAATCAATTTATTATGCCTTTCTGGTATCTAGAAAGAAAAAACACAGTTATAAAAGTAGTCAGCACATCTTAAAAACAGCAAGAGGTGGTGAAAAGAATTGATTAGCTATGCACAACTCACTCTAAAAAACAAATAAATCGATTAACAAACCCGTTTAGAAACTACATTATAATTTGTTATTCGAACAAGTGTCCCGTAATGGTGAAATATCAGCCGTTTAATAAGCCTGTCATCAATTAAAAGCACTTTTGTTTGCTTTACATTCATGGCATAGCAGTGAACAAATGAGTATGTCAAAGCACAAAAAACTGCATTAATATAGCAGCTCTTTTACATTATATAAATAATGTACATCAGGAAAAAGACACCTCAGAGCTTAAGGGTGGAATTAACCAGCTGAGAAAAAAACTAAGCGTAAGGCCATTAATTAACACAGCCGTGCACTTGAATCACAATAATTGTGTTATGCTCGTTCTGTGTAGATATTTCATCTGTATAGAGACCGTTATTAAAAACACTTCAGCTGTCAGTTTCAGGAAACGTGTACTTAAAGTTTCATGGGAATCTGTGTAAATGTTATGTTGTCCTCACACTTTTTCTTTCTCTTTTTTCTCACTTCTACAGAATGAGAAGCCGCTTGGTCATTCAGCAAGCAGGTCCAGCAACATTTCGAAGGTATGAAAATCCATTTCCTTTTCCTCTTCCACTGAGACGTGAGCATTACAGGAGGTCTAAACCCGCTGTCTGCGAACACTTTCCTTTCTCTCTGACTTTATTCTGTCGGAGGAACGCACTTCAGACAGAAATATATTTATCTGCCTGATGCAAAGGAGATTGGAAGGACATTTTCTGTGACCTAGTAGCAAATAAAAAAGCACGGCAGACAATAAAATATATATAAATAAACTCAAGAGCTTGTTTTATGCTTGTGTAGAGGCTTTTGCTGAGTTTTTTTTTTAATTTTCAGGTCAAGGTAGTGTTTTGCTGGCTATTATTCCCTCTTTCCACATTTAAAAGCACATGTTTATCTTTCTGATATTTAATAAAAAACATTTTTTGTGGGCTGGAATCATATTCTATGTGACTGGAGATTAGATCTGAATGCCTGGTATTTGATGTCACCATATGCTTTATGCTTGATTTGAGTTACCAGTCCTACTTTATATTAAGTGACCTTAACCGCTTTGAACTTACTTCAAAATATAAATACAATGTACTTCATGTGTTCATAATGTATTGCAGAACACTTGTGGTGCTCTTGAGGTGGGATATGGGTCAGGTTAGGGACAGGTTTGGTGATATGTGTAGGTTTAAGTGTGGGTTGGGGTGTAAGGGGTGGTCAACATTGTAATTATAAATGTAATTACAGAAATTACTTACAGATGTAATTACATACAGGTATTTAATCAAGAAAGTACAATTAAAAAACATGTATTTACTCATTAAGTACATTGTAAATAATTATTATTTTCAGTTATGTAAATATTAGCTAAGGCAACTTAATATAAAGTGGGACCGAGTTTTTGCATTATAGTTGCTGCTAAAAACTTCTAGTTTGAGCTGATCATTTTATTTAAAGGTGTAATTCATCCAAAAAATAAATAAATAAAAAAAAAAAAAAAAAAAAAGTAAAAGTAACTATTTACTCTTCCTCAAGTGGCTCGGAACCTTCATGATTAACATGTTTCTATTGAATGGTATTTTGAAGAATGTTAGAAACCGGTTAAAATTTAAACCCATCGTAAATAAGAATAAAACAAAAACAAATACAGTCATATTTATTTCAATTTTGAACCTCTAGTGTTAAAAATCACCCCAGAATGTGTTTTACATTCTTACATTGTGTAAGGAAACGCATTCAGACGCTACATAAAAAAAGTGTATGTGCTTATGCACTGTGTTTTGACTAGAGCCACCCAATATATTGTTTTAGCATTGGTATTTTGCAATGTGCACATCTGCAATGTCTAGTCATTGTTATGGCTCCACAGCTCCACAGTTGTAGTTGAGTCATTGCAAAGTTTAATCATAATAGAGAGCAAGTTTGCATGCATTTTTAAGGCTTGTGACATTGCAAGCATTTCAAATAAGTGTGTAGCTTTAACAAAGATTAATTGTATTGATTTATTCATACAATGAAGATTACAGGGTTTTTTTACATTTTGATTATTCAATTTATTTACCCAGATAACCGTAAAGCACTATTTCTGATTCACTGATTTAATATTTAAAGCACTGATTTTAATTTGTAAACTTCCCAATTAATCTACAACACTAAACTTGCAAATAGAGCTATTTAATTAATCTGCAGTAATTGTATTCATATCACAATATATATTGCAGAAAAAAAGCTCCTAACTATGCTTTTAATGCTTTTAATATGAACTAAAAGCTGTGTTGGAGTTCAAAGAAAGCAGACACGTGTGATCTCACCCTATTCAAATAAACCCTACCCCGCATTCCTATTGATTTGACTATTTAAAGACACCAAGCTCAATATTAGAGAGAGAGTTCATGCTGGGATCGTGTCTGTCAGCCACTTTCATTCTAACATGGATCTCTTCCTCTTAGTGGAGATTTGCCGCACTTCTGCGTAACATTGAGCCTCTTAACAGATAAACCCATTACATGAACTAATAGATGTCAGGGTCACCGGCTCCAAGGAACGCTCCACTGCTTTAACTCCAGACCTTCGGATACTGAGAATTTCAGGTTCACGCTGGAGCACGTTCATGCTGTTTTCTTATTTTGTTTGTAGTGATAGTCTAAATCAGAGTTAAATTTCTTATAAAAATAAAAGACATCAAATTCCAATAAAGCCCCAGAGTTCACAAGAAGCTTACCTTTGACCACCTCTTTGAAATCTGCTTTAATTGTGCACAAGTTTAGATGGACTTTGTACTGAGTGAAAACAAATTAGAAAACATGACAGCATAAAGAAAACACAACAAAAAAGTCCTGAACGAAGTACTATCAAATTTTATATACTGTAAATTTGTTAATTTCTTGGGCCTCAAAACAATACGAGACACTATTTATTTATAAAACACATTTACAAACAACCAAAGTTGACCAAAGTGCTGTTCATACTGTAGGAGTACTAAAGACAGACAAGAAAGCAGAATATAAAAGAAACATTTAACAAATAAAAGCAATAAAACAGTGATCAAGGTGTATTAAAAGCCAGAGAAAATAGATAGGTCTTTAAAGGTGCAGTATTTAAGTTTGACACTCAGTGGTTGAACTAGATATTGCACTCCTGGATCAAAACAAACATAAGCGCAGGTTGCCAGATTGAGGACAGGAGCGAGCTATTTAAACCGTGTTCTAAAAGCAACAGCACGCAATCAGAAGGAATATTTTCCATATTAAAAGGACTTTTCGTTCTACCCAATATTTGATATATTAGAAACAGCTTCTATTTCTCACAGGTGAACAACAGAAAGCTATGACAATGATCACCTCAGGTAAACCTCATGTGCTTTATTCAGTGTTAAACGCTAACAATGTGAGTTTGAATGCCATTTTACATGACATTTATTGCCATATACTGAAGGCAGCAGCAGATAGCTCACCTCAGACCTTGAAATTGAACTTTAGAACTGAACACGTGATTCAGCATCCACATTTAATAATGTTAAAGATGGTTAATATGTATCAAATAGATTATAAACCTTACCATTTCGTGACTGAGTCCATATTCTGTGCTTCTGAATGGCTGTATTTAAATTTCTGTCATGTTTGTCTGGAGCAAACAGCCAAAATGCTTTTCACTGCGTATCTCGTGTTAGGACACTTGGTTACAGTGTAACCTGCGCGCCTAATGTTTACGTTCGTAATATTTTATATTATTTGCAAATTAATAACCTCATGTGTAACTGAATCTGTCTCATTTTGGAGTTCATATGATCCTGTCCACCAGATCCTGTCGCATTCGGTCACAGAGCCTTTCAGAGCCTTTCTGAATGAATGAAATACATGGTTTTCCACCAAGGCAACCTGGAGTGCTGAAATATAATTGGCTGAACTGGCATTGGGCAGGTTAAAAAACATAAACAAAGAGAGCGTTCTGGCACGAACAACACATTTTCAAAGCAGAATATCTGACTTCAGCATTGTTTTTTAGATAAACAAGAATGTTCACTTGGCATGTTTCTTAAATATCTACAAACATATCATGGTATTTTTATGCTTTAGAAAAGTCAAACTTACATACAGTACCTTTAAAACGGAGTTAAGCACAGGAATGGAAGGGAAAGTGTAATGTGAGTTGCTAGTGTTCCAGAGTTTAAGACCAGCAAGCTCAATCACCTAATTTTTTTAAGGCGTTGTTTTAGGCACGGTGAGTAAATTGAGATCTTAAGACCTCAGTGATCGAGAGGGGTATATGGACAGAGCAAGTCTGTAACGTATTGAGGCACAAGATTATTGACGGCTTTGTATACAAATAATACAATTTTAATATCAATTCAGTATTTAATGGGTAACCAGGTAAGTGCAGATAAAATAGGAGATACCGACTCATACTTGGTGGGTGCCAGAGTGTAGTCTAGAAGCCGCATTTTGTACGAGCTGCAGACGAGAGAGAGAGACTGAGAAATACCATAATTGAGAGAGTTACAGTAATCCAGACGAGTTGTTATGAAGGCATGAATCACTGTTTGAAAATATCTCTGGGATAAAAATGGCTTGAATTTAGACTGAGGTAGTAAAAGCAGGATTTTACAACAGTACTAATCTGTTTGTCAGATTTTAAGTTTACATCAAGCATAAAACAATCAAGAAGATCTTATTTCTTGCTTCCATTGAGGGGTACAGTACAGTACGGGTCACCTTTATCAGGCTTGTGTTTCCACTGCCAAAAGGGTTCTAATGGTGGCCGTGGTGTACGACAGAAAGTTTCAATCGACATCATTCTCGCTCAAGGAAAAGTAAAGCTGTACAGGTTGTTCACCTATGTAATGAAAGCACTTCTCACAAAACAGATGCTTTATACAAATAAATACTGGTGTATAAATGTTCATTACTAACCTTTCTATGAACATGATCCGATTATAAATGCAGATTAATGATTGAAAATAATGATGCGAAATAGCCTACTGTAACGTCTGCAATTATATCAAATAAATAAATAAACACAACTTATATGAACACATACAGCCCCTTATAGTCTCCGACAAGTTACCAATTACAGAAAAGCTACACACTAGTCAGAAGCACATCAATAATCACACACACGTTATTATCATCAGCTCAAATAGTCTGTTTTTTTGCACAAGAAAGTGAAACCGCTCACACTTTTAGATGGCCTCGTAAAACAAAAACAGGACACAATAGATTTTGTTCTTTTTGGCTTTGTGGCTGTTCATCAAGATGACGACAAGGTGTGTTTGAGCTTGGGTCGACCATGGCTCGTTATTATATGTATATAGTATTATGATATTATGTCTCTGTGTATTTAAAAAGGACTTTTGTTTTCATTCTCCTCGCTTGTGTATGCGTTAGTGACATTTCTCTGTAAAGGGAACTTCTTGCTGTGAGGCGAAAGTGCTAACCACTGAGCCACCGTGTCATTTTTAGTTTTTATTGTCAGTAAAATTTCATGATGAACTCTTACTTAATTAGGACTAGATAAACTTTGCACAGTCAGTGCCAGTAAATGTTCACGCTTTTTTTGGAGTTGACTGAAAAGTTGTCTGTATTTTTTTTTTTAAAACCTCATGTTGTTGCACATTTTCAATTGAGAGTTTACATGCCCCGAGGAGCATCGGGATGATGAGTTCATCCCCACGGAAAGAAACGTCCCATCATTCCAGAGCTCATTTGTCTCCGACAGGATAAATAACATGAGTGGTCCCATTATGGTTGTTATAAGTTCAGTGTCCGACACGCACTCGTGTTGCATGACGAGGGTTTTGACTGTCGACAAACCCGAAGGGTCCTAATCGGGGTCCAGGGGGTGTTCCTGTCAGTCCTGTCACTTCAGCCGCACATTAAGCAATCAAACAAAACAACACACTCCACTGATCCATGTCAGGGATGTTATTACCCACAGTCCCGCTGGTTGGGTTCATCTACTCCATCTTAAATGGATAGTTCAGCATTTTACATCTTTATTCTTCTTCATTTTTTTCAACTTCATCATCATCATTGCAAAATCGGTGAAGCACAAGATTTTTAAAAATAATATTTCAGTGTTTTTCTCTTCTCTTACAGTGTATTTCAAATACAGTGTATTTTCCTCAAAGTCATACATATAAATAACCTATGACAGAATTTTTATTTTAGTGAACTAAAAGTAAATGTGAAAACTATTGCAGCATCCCAAATCACATCCCAAATAGTATTGAAAAACATAATTGGAATGTCACAAATCATAATATGTCAAAATTAGTATTCTGAAGGGGCACAGATGGTCTACTATTTATGTTGCAGATTTTAACTGCAGAAATTGTCCACATAACATTGCATGTTGGATGCAAACTTGATTAGAACTACAAATAAAATAAATAAAAATATATCAACAATCTATAGACATGGCAGACAAGGCTTGATATTTGAACAATTGTTTATTAATATCTAACCTACTGGAAAATATTTATTATTGTATAATGTATTATATATGTATTATTATATTGTATTATTCCCCCACATTATATTATTATATTATAGATCTGCAACAACAATGTGAACTTTTATAATATTTTTTATATAGATGTGTTTGGTCATTACCTTCTAAATGCACAATAAAGCAAACACCTGAGGAGATTTCTTTGCATGATTAACCTGCTGCTGCATCTCCAATATGCTAGAAAATTAAATAGGAAAGAAATGTGGATGTGGCAAGATTATTGACAGCACCGCAACTAAGCAACAAAATGGTCTGTTAATGAGAGACTAGTATGTCTGTGAAAAAACGTTTAGGTTGTAGTATTAGTAGGTGAATTGGGACACAGTCTGTCCCAAATTTGATACTTTTTTGCAAATTTCAAGAACTTGAAAATGTATTTACATTGAAATGCACAACTTTCTGCCTGTAAAAAACATTAATGATTTTTATAAAGAATGCATAAGAATTTTTTATATTGTTTGTAAAATTTACACACAGTAGGCCCAATCCCAATTCTACCCCATAGCCCTTCCCCTTATCCCTACCCCTCGTTTTGCGCGTTCATCTGAAGGGGTAGGGGTGTCCCAGTTCTCTAAGGGGAAGGGGAAGAGCTAAATACCCCTCGAAACAGATTTTTCAGGACCACACTCGAAACCAAGGGGTAAGAATTTCCCAGAATACACAAGCTACAACAGCAGCTTGACTGCACACTGATGTCAGGAGATGCACAAATTAGTATTTTTTTGTCAATATTACGAATTTTTGCAACAAACAAGCATATGTTTTAATACATTCATGATGATATTCGTGTTTTACCGTCATGCTTTAAAAAAAAAAACGCTAAAATGAAAAACGCTAAATTTTAAATTTTATAATCCCTAATAATAACTCCTGTAAAGCAGTCCCACTACATACTGTCACTCGATGACACTCGAATCCCCTGTCAGAAAATTCTGGTTGCTGGGAATGATCTTTTAACAGTGTCTGGTAAAATTTTAATGTTGTTTTCGTGTGTTTACTACATACAGTAGATAAATATGGCCAGGGTGTAAATGCACAGTACAGTTTTGATCTTATTGCCACATTATATCATTATGATAGCATGATTTATGCCTTAAGTGATTTCCTGAAGATAAATAAAAAATAATAATAATAACACAACTGGAATAACTACAGCAGTCATGATCATCTGATCTGATATGAAGCAAGAGATTGTGATGGTGCAGGTGATGTAATGCTATCCCATTTCTCACGGGTAAAATTTGAAGCCCTTCACACTCTGTTTCCAGGGCCAAGAGGAAGGGGTAGGGGTTAAAAAATAGAATTGGGATTGGGCCTTAATTTATTATTCTTGCGTATGCTTTGGTTTCTGATAATGAAGCTTCTGATCAACAGTTTGTTTGTTTTTTTGCTTTTTTGGTTCTTCTCTTAATTAATGTATTTCGTTGCAACATTCACACTGTTTTCCTGTTTTTCCACCAACCTAAAGAAAGACAATGCTTTAATCATATAGCATTTAATAATGCAGAATGCTGCTGTTGTTCTTTTAGCAGCTGCTTGCTCAAAGTAAATGTGGACGTAGAGTGGCAACTGATGTTTCTATGCATTTTATGTTGTTATATTAAGATGCTGTGCTATTATAAAAATCAAAGTTTTACACTGCACACTAAAAAGCAATTCGTTGTCTCTATTTTTTAAAAAGTTAGTAAAACCTGTTGCCTTATAATTAATATGTTAATGAGCTATGTGCATAATTATAAAAATCAAGAGTTAAAATCAAGAGGTGACCCTTTTTTAATCCGTTCACCTGACTTCTGGGATGACAGAAGCACTTAGTTTTGCATAGACTATTAAATCGTGCTAGATTATTAGCATTTTCCTCAAATGATTAAAGAGTTTTCAATAATTGTCTTATTTAACGCTTGACTCTTTTGTAGAAGAGCCACGATGACCCACGCAAAATAAAAAGTTGCTATTTTATAGGTTGAAACTATACTTTCAATTTGATGTAATAATCAAGGTATTTTGCTACCATGCCATGGTTGCAGCAGGCAGAAGGCTAAAGTGTCAATATAACCTATAAAATTATCGAATCGCATTGGTAATGTTTGACTGAGAATCAAATGGTCTAATCTGATTCAATGATCAATGCTAAGCTATATGCTAAGCTAACAGTTTTCTAGTTAGACCTGAAGACTGGTTTAATGGATTGAAAAATGGTAAAGCTCAACCATTTAACTCTAGTGGACTTGAAAACAAGCCTACTTTCCAAAAAGGTTGGTGTGTTGCTTTCAAGGTGCAGTATACTGTATGTCTGACACCCAGTGGTTGAACTAGGTATTGCACTCCTGGTTCAAAACACAAGCACAGGTTGCCAGGTTGACAACGCCAACAGGAGTATGCCTGTTTATCAAGCCTAAAGGCTTATTTAAGGCTGATTTAGGTCGTAAATAAAAGCAACGACATGCTAGAAGGAATATTTCAGCATAATCTCATGAGAAACCATAAGTATTTTACATTTTGCTAGTTTAGTGGTTTAGTGAGTTTAGTCATACGAAAATGTACGATTTCAAAAAGGAGGTGTGGCAACCAACCCCACCCCTAAACCCAACCATCATTGGGTGATGAACAAATCTTACTAAATTGTACGAATTAGATCATACAAATTGATACAAAGTAGCCAATGAATAAAAGTTACAAATTGCCATGAGATAGTGTTGAATATTTTCTATATTAAAAAAAAGTAATTTGTGACCTAACCAACAACTGAAATTTTATATTTTAGAAATGGCTTAAATTTCTTGCAGCTGAACAACAGGATAAACTATGATCACTTCAGGTACACCTCATGTGCTTTATGCAGTGTTAAATACTAATAATGTGAGTGAATCTCATTTTACCTGACATTTGTTGCCATATACTGAAAGCAGCAGCAGATAGTTCACCTTAGAGCTTTTCCACCAAGGTGACCCGGGGTGTTGAAATATAGTTGGAATATACAGTATAACTGGCATTGGGCTGGTTAAATGACCAAAACAAAGAGGCATTCCGGCATGGAAAAGCACATATTCTGCTTTGAAAATCTGACTTCAGCATTGTTTATCAGATAACAAAAATGTTCAGTTAGCATGTTTCTTAAATATCTGCAAACATATTATGGTCTTTTTATGCTTTAGAAGAATCAAGCTTTCATACAGCACCTTTAACAGTTCCAAATTACTTTGGTTTACTCACTTTTTGAAGCAAAGACAACTTGTCACTTAAGTACAATGGGTTTACTGGTTTGGAAGCAAAGTAACTAATTGCTTTTTACAGTGAAGTCTTTCAATTTATTTGACTATTTTACTAACTTCAAAGGAGTTTCCAATCCTCCTGTTAGATACAATATGAGGCAGAAAAGCCTGATGCATCAAAAATGATGACAAATATGATACTACAAGTTATACTGATACAAATTTCTTCACTGACATACACATCTGCCTGTAGTTTTGTGATTCTGTCTTTTATACCTTTTTTTTTCCTTTGTGAAAAAAATGCAAACAAAATCAGTTTAAATAGTCAAATAAAATGTTTAATACAAATCATTTGCTTAAACCCACACATCTATGCTGAAAGCACAACTTTTGTATCAGTAATGTTTATTTTTAATAAGCATAAGTACTGTGTATGCAGTTTGTGTTGTGGAAAAAAATGTCCAAGTGGTGTGGAGTTGCACATCATTGTTTACCAAAGACCATATGTTACTCCTGAATAGAAAATCCCCATTATGAAAACCCGCAGTGGCCAATTAGCCTTCTGTGCTTGACATCATAACTTTGGCACACTCCTCATCCTCTCTTCAAGTGTGCGTTTGAAGAGGGCAACATGTCGTTGGCTGGTTTGGGGAACATCTGTTAGACGAACGTCTGCTTCGTCACATCTAATGTCAAATCAAAAATGATTGACAGGCTTTTTAGCGGCATCTGCGTTCATTTCCATAATCGTTCAGTAGACGTATTGCATGCCTCAAATTGTGCAGTTGATGATGTACAAACAATTAGCCGCAGAGTTAATATGCTGCCAGAAAATTGGTTCAGGTTGAACAGTCTGGAAACAAAACGCTGCTTGTTTGAAATGCTTTTGTATTTAGTGCTGCTTACCATTCTGTTTCTGTACGCAACTTCTTCCTAATTTGCTTTTGATTGCTTTTTTTAGACTCAATCTGAGAGATCACGCACCGCTCAAATCCAGCTTATTATGAAACAAAAGTCCTGTTGCACACTGGTATTTTTATAGCGTATGCAATGCTATTCAAGAAAAACCTAAAATGTGTGTAATCATTCGTGTCCTTGTATGCATTCACAGAACCTGAGATGAACTTTTACTGCTAGAGGTTTTAACTCTAAGGGCAGCTGTATTAAATAACTTACCTTAAACACGTTTAATGTATTCTAAAACAGTGGTGCTTAACCAGTAGATCAGCAATCTTCCAGGGGAACCATATAATAAAACAAGCATTGAAGTTAGGGATGCATCGAATATTCAACCAATTTATCACCGAAACAACACAGCTGAAACAGTTGTGATGACACAAACAGAAACCTTAGCCTGCGCGTGTTGTTTGAAGCAGCATGTTTGCGGTGTGTCTATTCCATTGATTCGGATCCTCTGCACTTCATCATGACTGTACTTGATCCGCAATATAAAGATCATGACTTGAATTCAGGAATAAAACGATCCAGACTGAGATGGATGCGGAGAACCCACGTTCTTTTCACATGCATGTGCAAGCAGAGCTCAAGCAGCCGTGTGCGCAGTGCATAGGTAGAGCAGGCAGTTCCCTTTCACACCGGCAGCGGTATTATCGATGCATTTATTGGGTAAAATAAAATTGCTACGTTTTACTGTAAGTCTCCATCCACAGAAGTGATAACCCATTGTTGCAATGTGCTAAAAGTTATTCTTTGAAACTTTAATGTTAATTTAAGCAATTGCAATGCCTTGATTTTAGAAAGGTTAGGTTAGTACTCATAGCTATGAATACAATGGTAATAATAATACAGTAATAATGCACACAGACTTTTAATTTTCAGCCAGTCAGCTCCAGGGCTTCCTGTCTTTGCATTAAAAAAATCGCCACATCTAAGGTCAAAAATCTGTGATCTTCACTACCTGATAGATAAACAATATAAAGTGGGTCTCAGACCAGACAAGAAGCACTACATTAAATCAGGTTTTCCCTTACTATGTCTTTAAAATATGACAGTTTATTTTACTCCTGTATTTTCAATGGAGTTTCTGCACTAGCCTGCTAGTACTGATGGCGCTAGTGGTGACAAGGTCTTTCATCTTGTTTTACGCTTAATGAAATGAATGCTTATTGAATGTATTTCAGCGAAATTACAAAACTGATGCTGTAAAAGGAACCTCATGAAATTGAAAATAGTCACATTAAGCTTTCACCCGAAGTTTACCATTGGCTGAAAAACACTAGCTGTTCATGTAGCCTATTGGCATAATTTATGGCAGTGTTTCAGTTTTCAGCCTTGTTTTTGTCTTTTTCAGTTTTCGGTTTCAGCCAAGAGTTTTCATTTTAGTGCATCCCTATTTGAAATCAACACTACTTCTACCTGATTTCATCTTAGCGAATTTTATGCATGTTCATAAAATCATAAAAACCCACAGAGTTACACTTTGTTACATCATTTATTTTTTAATATGTGGCAAAGCTCATATTTAGAGGTTTTTATGAACTCATAATTGTCTCATATTTAATAATTGAAATTGAGTTGAAATTGAGTTTTCCTGATTGAGAAGCGATTTCTAGACAGAGAAAAAAAGTAACACAGGTTTGCTGTTTTGTTCAGACATTTTATGAACATGCATAATCTTGTTTTTGCTAAGATGATTTAAAAAATATAAATTGGGTAGAAATTGTGGCCGTATGTACAAATTATTGGACCGAAATTGAGTTTAAAAAGTACCTAATTTTTATACCGAATACATATGTAGCACAATAAAATCTACATTAAGTGTATGCATTAAGTTTTCATTCATTCATTCATTTTTCTTCATCTTAGTCTTAGTGATTTATCAGAGGTCGCCACAGCGGAATGAACTGCAAACTATTCCAGCATGTTTTACTCAGAGAATATCCTTCCAGCCGCAACCTAGTACTGGGAAACACTCACACACACGTATACACTGAAAATAAAAAGAGTTCTGCAAAACTGTTGCAAACAATATGAGTTGAATATAAGAAAACAAATTAAATTTTGTAATGTTCAACTTAATTTGCTCGTTTAAAATCAACCCATATAAATTGTTTACAACCACTTAACTTAAAAACATTTAGTAAATCCAAGGAATCATCTTTGTATAATTTCAGTGTACACTATGGCCAGTTTAGTTTACCCAGTTCACTTAGACCGCATGTCTGTGGGGGAAACTGGAGCACCTAGAGGAAGCCCACACAAACCCAAGGCGAACTCCACACAGAAATGCCAACTGAGCTGGGGTTCGAACCAGCAACCTTCTTACTGTAAGGCAACAGTGCTAACTACGGAGCCCCCCTACCACCTCAGTAATATTTTCATTCATTCATTCATTTCCTTTTCAGCTTAGTCCCTTTATTATTCACAGCGGAATGAACCGCCAACTTATCCAGCATATGTGTTACACAGCGGATGCTCTTTCAGCTGCAACCTATCTATGGGAAACATCCAGACACACTCATACACACACATACACTACTGACAATTTAGTTTACCCAGTTCACCTGTACCACATGTCTTTGGACTTGTGGGGGAAACCGGAGCACCCGAAGGAAACCCACGCCAACACGGGGAGAACATGCAAACTCCACACAGAAAAGCCAACTGACCCAGCCGAGGCTCGAACCAGCAACCTTCTTGCCATGAGGGAATCATGCTGCTCGCTGCGTCACCGTGAAGCCCTTAATAATGTTTTGTAATACATTATTATTATTATTGGTTATTGGTTTTATATTTCACATATTCGTTCTGTGACAACTTGTGACGTGCTTCTTATAATGTTTACCATGGTACTTTGAAAGGGGTCCAGAGTACTTTTAGCTTAGTTTAGCATAAATCATTGAATCAGATTAGACCATTAGCATCTCACTTAGTTAAAACAAAATTATTCATTCATTCATTTTCTTCTCGGCTTAATCCCTTTATTAATCTGGGGTCACCACAGCGGAATGAACTGCCAACTTATCTAGCATACAGTTTACGCAGCAGATGCCCTTCCAGCTGCAACCCATCACTGGGAAATAAAACTAATTGTCACAGCAATTATATTATAACCAGAAGTGCAAAAGCAGCAAGTGCAGAATACAGGTACAGTATAAATTATAAGGTGCAGTTATAGAAAAACTATGGTGATAGTTACAGATGGATGTACTATGAACATTATATACAGGTTGACTTTAGTTATTAGCCCAGATTTACAATAAATGATTATACGTACAGGTTGATATAAATGATAAGTGTGCAGATAAACATAATTACAAATGTATATGTACAGTGGGTGTGTACATAATTACAAATGTACATGTACAGTGTGTATGTACAGTTCACATAAATGCATCAGTGCAATGTAGGTTGCTTATTAATCAAAAGTGTGCAGATAGATAAACATAATTACAAATGTTCATGTACAGTTCAAATAAATGAATCAGTGCAATGAATATGTGCAATTTTTTAATGTGCAAATGTTCAATAGTGCAGTGATTGTGCGTAGTATAAGTTATGAGGAGAGTGGGGGGTGTGTGTGGGGGTCAAATGAGTCAGTGGGGGGCAGAGTTCAAAAGGGAGACAGCGCTGAGGAAAAAGCTGTTCCTCAGTCTGCTGGTTTTTGTCTGAGGGAGCCTGAAGTGCCTGCCTTCAATACAGCACAGCACAATAATACCTTTTTTTACATAGGTATTTATTTAAATAACTTTTTATGTTTAGGATGAAAAGCTTTTTTACTTTGAGGAAACTGTGAGTGAGTTTTTTTGGGCCTGAACTTTTATGAAGTGTAAAATCAAGCGAATTTTGATGAAGTATAACACTAATGAGAAATGTGGCCTTCGAATACTGTGGTGTAACAAATCTTCGCTGACTGCTGTCTAGAATAGTACTTCATATTTATGACATGGGATTTTGGACAAATATATTCAAGGTCATTATTTGAAGTACCCACGTTTCAGCAATACACCTTGTTACCAGTAAGCTGATGAAAATGCAGTGCACTTAAGTCCTCGCATGTTCCCATTGTATTTTTCGTTCTTGCAGATGTCTTATTGAATGTACATTTAAACATCAACCTGCAACGTCTGTTCAAAAACTAGTTTTAGTGCATTTTACATACACTTCCATGAATATTAACTCCTCAGTTCTGTAACATTCTGAGGTTTTATTTATTTTAGTTGGTCTCATTCAGTTTGTTTTTCAACTGTTTAGTTGTTTCTGGCTCTTTGTGAACTTGTGCTTATGTCGTGGGCTGAGGAAAGGTTTTAGAGCGTGTAACTTTGGCCCAAGATGCTGGGTCACTGTGTGTGTGTGATGAATGGAGGCATGGATAGGAGAAAACAGCCTCCCAGAATAACACCCGTCACTGGGAGCAGTTCAGCCCTCCAGAGGCCGACTGCAAACACACACTCTTTGCAGGAGAGATGGGAAGATGGGCTTGTTATTATTTAACCAAAATTTACATTTTTTTCCCCCTACAGTATTTAGTTTTTACTCCTATAACAGTATTAAAGTCACATTTACTTTAAGAAAGATGTAAAAATGCTAAACTATGTAAGATGTCTCTTTCACATCTATTGAAAATATGACATATTGCAATTTAAATTGAATATATATGTAATTTATTAAGTTCTAGAATGACAAAGCTGAATTTTCAGCATAATTTCTGCAGAAATCATTCCAATGTAAATTACAATCAATGTTGTGCTGCTACTGTATAATGCTCCTCTTTTATTCAGGAATATTACAGCTGTGACCCATCACTGGGAAACACGCATACACACATGCACACACTCACATATACTTTGGCCAGTATAGCTTATTCAGTTCACCTGAACCGCATGTCTTTGGACTGTGGGGTAAACTGGGGCACCCGGAGGAAACCCATTTGAACACGGGGAAAACAAACTCCACACAGAAATGCCAACTTCCCAGCCAGGGCTCAAACCAGCGACCTTCTTGCTGTGAGGTGATTGTGATACCCACTGTGCCAATGTGCTGAATAGAAAAATTCAATAAAGAAAAACATACAATTAAACAAACAGCATTTTATTGTTTTCAGAAGAGTCAAACTGTATTCTGGTGTGCAGTAATTTAGCTATCAAATGTAAAATAATGCTGCATAGTCTTCATTTTATAAACAATTCAGAAAAGTTAATCGTTATTCATTTTTCTAAGTTACAATTTCATATTCCCGAATCCTTTTAAAACCCTCACACAGTCACAGGCCTAAAAAAAAAAACCTTGCAAAATGATAAATTAATAATCCAGATAGTGTGTATAATCACAATGTGACTATTACGAATGATCACAATGCGATAACAATGCTGAAACGATATATTGTGCAGTCCATATAGATAGATAGATAATGGATGGATGGATGGATGGATGGATGGATAATGGATTGATTGATTGATCAATATATCATCGATATCGCACTGTGTGCACCCACAATATTCACATTGCAGGATTAGATTGTTCATTAAACATTAAAAGATAAAGCTAATATCAGACATTATTTATTTTTTTAAATTATCTATGTTATTTTACATTTAGTAGTTCAACTTCTTAAAGTATATAATGGTTCATGCTATCAAAACATTTTTTTTTTTATTTTTTTGAGCAAATCAACCTGTAAAACAAATTTAATGTATACTTAACTGAGTGAAGTGAAAACTAAAAACACAAACATACGTATACAGTACCAGTAATGTTCCCTCTAAACTGTGCTGACTACACAAACCAGCATATATAATAAAGAAGTTGGACATTTCTTGAAAGGCTCCCCTTTGAATTTAGCTGTGATTCTGAACGTTCATTGACTTGCGTGACCACAACTGTTGTTAACATTCACGTCTAGGAACTCAGCAAAGAAATAGTTGACTGATAAATGAAAATTTGCTGTTACTCACCCTCAGGCCACCTTTTTTTATCTGTACTAGAGTGAATCTTAATCTCAGCCTTCACGTCCCACCGCTCTGCATATTTTGCAAGTCTCCGTTAACACGCCTGACTCCGATAACCAGCTCTTCAGAAGAGAAGCTCCATGCATGAACTGTGTTCAGATTGACAGGGTCCCCACACAGTGTGCGTTGCTTCATTGCTTCCTACCTGAGCATGGCCATTTTTTTTACTTCACTTCAGAATGTTCATTCACAGATTTGCGCAACGCCACTGCCTGCGGATCCTTCACAGACTTCACACTCCTCTAGTAAGTGTTGTCCGTGTGACAGTATGCCTCTCTAAATAAATGCAGTTTAAATTCACATGTCGCACACTAAAATGCCAATTGAATGAAAGACATATGCTCTCTCCGAACATGTGGTGGATCATCCATTTTGCAGGGCATGAGCTGTGAAGTTAGAACAAACATTTGAAGTGACGAGAAACACGCAACATGTGCAGAGCGGTGGAGTGTGAGGATCGGAATTGAGAAATGCTTATTTGCTATAAGATTATTTGCTGGAATTGTGGTGCTTTGTGGTTCGTTAAGTTCAATTCTAACATACACTACAATTAATTTGACAGTCAAATTTTTTTTAAATATATATAAAAAAAATGTACAGACAGGCAAAACAAAGTTAATACCTGACTCCTAATAACTCAAATGATTGGTCTTAGCAAGAAACTATACATTATTATTAATAACTAGTGCTGGGCAAAGATTAATCGCGATCATCCACATTCAAAAAATTGATTTTTTTGTTATGACATTTATGAAATTTAGATTGAATATATATATATATATGCTATTTATTTATTAGAATGACAAAGCTGAATTTTTATCATCGTTCCTTCAGAAATCATTCCAATGTAAATTATTATTTAATCAGTGTTGTGCTGCTACTGTATTTTGCTATACATTTATTTGGGTACATTACAGTTGTGACCCATCACTTGGAAACACACATACACTCTTGCACACTCTCACATACACTATGGCCCACCTAATAACTCAAATGATTGGTCTTAGCAAGAAACTATACAATATTATTAATAACTAGTGCTGGGCAAAGATTAATCACGATCATCCACATTCAAAAAATAGATTTTTTGTTATTATATGTATTTATTTTGTATATGTGATGAAACAATTTTGTTACAAAGATATTTAAATTTATATATCATTTGTGTCATATACATGCATATTTTGTATCTAAATATAAATAAACATTTTCTCAAATAGATGCATGCATGTGTGTATTTATATATGCGAAACTAGCACCTAAACTATGTTAAAACTAAATTTTCTTTTGGACGTGGTTTATCGCAATAAATTTTTGCCCAGCACTGTTAATAACATTTTTATCATTCCCTCAGCAGCCTTTACTTGTCTCATAATGACGTATGATTATAGATTACATTTTAGATAATCAATTTTCATTTTTGTTCTCCATCCGTTTAAACATTCAGCCTCAGCTGAAATCGCTGCATAGAAATTAATGTTACTTGACTAAACACATTCTCACTCCTAACATACTGTTTTTTATATATTTGCGAGGCACTACTTCTCATCACTTTTAAAAGTCTAAGACCTCTTTGCTAACCATTGCTTTCATTGAGAAACCTTTGGCTTCATGGCATTCAAATGTGAAGGCCACTGGAATTAATTTCCAAAATACTGGTAAATTCTTGCATCATTAACCAGAAATGACCTCTAAACAGCTCTGCCTGTATATTTGTGAAATTAACGGGGTCTGTTGTTGTTTTTGTTGTTGTTGGTGGTTTAATTTTTGTTTCAAACTTTCCGTTTTAAAACATTTTTATTTTTTTTATTCAGAAACAAAAGTATTGAACTATAGGGAAACGAATGTTGTCACTAGCATCTGAGGCAGAGGTGCTACGGTAAGGTTAAGTTTACACATACAGGTATGGCTACACAGAGGTCTAATAAAGAGATGTGGACTTTTGCATTTCAAGAGGAATGCTAAAGTATGGGCTGCAGCTTGTGAGACCCTCTTTGAATAGAAAGATAACTAGTGTTGTATCAAAATATTTTATTCAACACTGTTGGTACTAAGAAAAAACATAGGAGTGTTGTCCTGATTAATGAGTAGGCTTTTTTATTAAATGGCTTTTTAAAAGGCTTTTATTTCCATTGACAGCGTAGAGTGAAGCATCATCAGCATCAGAATGTCCCGCAATAGACCTCTCACATCAGCATGTTCAACAGCTAGTACATGCTTATACATTTTCTGGTATTTTGAAAAATATCTTCATGCATAATCTCTAAACTGCAGTTTACGGTTCATTTTCCAGAGAGATCTTTTAGCATTAGATGACATACAGTAGTTGTTTAGACTATTTTCATCACCTAACTTGACCCATAGCAACACGGTGGCGCAGTAGGTAGTGCTGTCGCCTCACAGCAAGAAGGTCGCTGGTTTGAGCCTCAGCTGGGTCAGTTGGCACTTCTGTGTGGAGTTTGCATGTTCTCCTTGTGTTCGTGTGGGTTTCCTCTGGGTGCTCTGGTTTCCCCCACAGTCCAAAGATATGCTGTACAGGTGAATTGGGTAAGCTAAATTGTCCGTAGAGTATGTATGACAATGTATGGATGTTTCCCAGGGATGGGTTGCGGCTGGAAGGGCATCCGCTGCGTTAAAGCAAATGCTGGATAAGTTGGTGGCTCATTCCGCTGTGGTCACCCTAGATTAATAAAGGGACTAAGCCGAAAAGAAAATGAATGAATAAATGAATGAACTTGACCCATGATAAAGCACTTATAGTGCCAGTGTATTTAAAATCTTCAAAGTGTCCAAGACTTCCTAGCACAAACGATTGATTTATGTGAAGAACAGACTCCATCACCATGAGCATCAACATATTCATAGATTGTCAGGTTTGATTGTGAAAGGCCTTATGTGTCTTATGTGTCTCATTGCATTATTATAATTTTTGGATTTTTATTTGAAATGAAAACAAACTTTTTTAATAAACCAGGAACATTTTTATTCATTTTTGATTTATGCATTAATCATCGTTTGATGTTGTTCATGAAATCAGGCATTTTGCACACATTTTCACTTTTCCTCTACATATTGCTATTGTTTTGCCCTTCAGTGAAACAGACGCCTTACTAAAGTTGTTATTCTTACTGGCAGACATCTCATTTCAAATGGTTAGATGTTAGGACATCCAACATCAGGAATGCCTGTTATCGACCTGGAAACCTCCGGTGATAAATTTGCTGTCAGTGTGAATTGGGCACTAAAGCATGCTGTCAGCACCTGAAACCACATGCGGTGATGGACCTTGTTTGTAAAATTTCACTTCTGGTTTCAGTAGGCACTTGTTTCACAGGTCTGAGTTAATGTCAGCGCCAGGCTCATAATGGAGAATAAATGATTTTCCATTATCTCTGAATAACTCCCATAGAGTGCCTGAGAGACATGCTGTTGGCTTCCACAAACAAGCTTTTTTTTACTGACAGCTAGATTGAATTTACACATTGACATGTATAAGAGGCAAATTCCATAACCGCAGGACTGTTTTCACATTACTAGCATTTTTGCTCATGTCGACACGCGTTAGACTCTGCGCCTCATCCCTGTCCAATTTTCAAGCAGTCGGTAGGATTTGTGTTGTTTTTGTTGACTCGCACATGATTGTGTGTGTGTGTATATCACATCTCAGGGGGGAGGGTTTAGAAACGCACACTCTTGTCAGGCTTGAAAATACACCTTCTCTTTCTCACTGGGGCTGCAAGGAGCCAGAGTGACTCACAGTTAATCACGTTTACGCTGTCGTCACAAATCCACTGCACAGCACTGACACATTCACCACTTTTCCAGTTTTAAAGGCATAGTTCCCCTAAAACTCTGTCATCATTTACTTTACTTGATCCAAAGCTGTTTGACTCTCTTCTGTTGAACACAAAGCTTGATGTTTTTGAAAGCTGGAAACCTCATTTGTTTTTCTTCTTATGGAAGTTAATGGCTACAGGTTTTCAGCTTTCTTCAAAATATCTTCTTTTGTGTTCGACAGAAGTAAGAAACCCATAAAGCTTTGGAATCGCTTGAGGGAGAGTAAATGATGAGTAAACTTTCATTTTTGGGGTGAGGTATGCCTTTAGTTCAATTCAATCCAAGTTTATTTGTGTAGCGCTTTTCACAATAAGCTTTATAAAAGATGCACATTATTGAATTACAATCCAGTTAAGGTCATAAGTTACCATAACTTTATTAGTTCCAAATAATTTTAACTAGTAACTAATGGCTTTTAACAGTTAATGTTATTCTATATAACCATGGTAACCTGCAGTTATAAAGTAGGTTGATGTCTGTGTTCAGTGAGGTCTATTTGTGTGATTTACTTGGCTGATTCAAGATTTTTAAAAATAAATATTTAAAGAAGTAGTCTTTGGTCATTCATAAAATTTGTAAAAGGTTTGGCCAAGTTTGCACTTCATTTGTGGAAAGCACCCTTAAGTTAAACCTGTTTGACTTTCTTCTGTTGAATGCGAAGGATATTTTGAAGAAAGCTGGAAACTTTGTTTGTTTTTCTTCTTATGGACGTTAATGGTTACAGGTTTTCAGCTTTCTTCAAAACATCTTCTTTTTGTGTTCGACAGAATTAAAAAACTCAAAGTTTTGGAATCACTTGAGGGAGAGTAAATAATGAGTAAACTTTCATTTTTTTGGTCAAGTATCCTTTTAATTCATTTCAATTCAAGTTTGTTGGTGTAGCGCTTTTCACAATAAGCTTTATAAAAGATGCACATTACTGAATTACAATCCAGTTTAGGTTATTAGTTACCATAACTTTATTAGTTCAAAATAATTTTAACTAGTCGCTAATGGCTTTTAATAATTAAAGTTATTCTATATAAACATAGATAACCTGCAGTTATATAGTAGGTTGATGTCTGTGTATATGTTCAGTAAGGAGTATTTGTGTAATTTGCTCAGCTTTTTCAAACTTTTTTAATATACATTTTTAAAGAAGACCTGTAGTCTTTAGTCATTCATAAAATTTGTGAAAGGTTTGCCCAAGTTTGCACTTAATTTGTGGAAAGTTTAAGTTAAAAGTCCTCAACCTGTTTGACTTTCTTCTGTTGAATGCAAAGGATATTTTGAAGAAAGCTGGACCCCTTGTTTGTTTTTCTTCTTATGGAAGTTAATGGTTACAGGTTTTCAACTTTCTTCAAAAAAAAAAAAATAAACTCAAAGTTTTGGATTCACTTGAGGGAGAGTAAATAGTGATAGATATAGATGCACATCATTGCATTACAAACAAGTTATGGTTATTAGTTACCATAACTTTAGTTCCAAATAATTTTAATTAGTAACTAATGGCAGTTATTCTATATAAACACTGTTAACCTGCAGTTATATAGTATGTGATTTCTGTGTACATGTTCAATGAGGTGTATTTGTGTAATTTGCTCAGCTTATTCAAAATTTGTGAATAGAAATATTTAAAGAAGAACTGTAGTCTTTGGTCATTCCTAAAAATAGGCCCAACTTTGCACTTCATTTGTGGAAAGCTTTCATTTTTGGTTCAAGTATCCTTTTAATTTAATTCAATTCGAGTTTATTTGTGTAACGCTTTTCACAATAAGCTTTATAAAAGATGCACATTATTGAATTAAAATCCAGTTAAGGTTATTAGTTACCATAACTTTATTAGTTCCAAATAATTTTAACTTGTAACTAATGTCTTTGAACAGTTAAAGTTATTCTATATAAACATAGTTAACCTGCAGTTATATAGTAGGTGATTTCAGTGTACATGTTTAATGAGGTGTGTTTGTGCGATTTACTCTGCTCATTCCAGATTTTTGAAAAGAATATTTAAAGAAGAACTGTGGTGATTTCTAATGGTGATTTCTAAAATGTTTTAAATGGCCCAAGTTTGCACTTCATTTGTGGAAAGTACCCTTAAATGTTTTAAAATGTTCACATATTCAGTAACTGAAAGTGTGAATCATATAGTCACAGATGAAGTGTTAATGTAATGCGTTCGCTCAGGCATGCTTCCACATTTCTTGTGCCTGAAAACACACCATCATTTCCTAATAGTTTCTTGGAACATTATTTATGAAAGATGTGAATTTGTGCGAGACTGCGTGTCAGCTTGTGTGTTTTTGTAGAAGGCAGTTCCGGACACTCTATCCTGTATTGATCCCTGTCAAGCTTTGGGCTATAAATTCTCTGTTCGTTACAGATCGAATCGATAGGTAATTAGTCTGGGACATAAATGATGGAATCAAACATTGTGCATGGGATTCATGCTGCTTTGATTTAAACTCCCAGGTAATATTAGTTTGTGTGTGTGAAATAGGAAAGGGATATTCCTTCTCTGAAAATTGTCTCTTATATCTCTAATATTAACATTATATCTCTAATATTAACATTATATCTCTAATATTAATATTATATCTCTAATATAAAAAAATCTCTAATATTAACCCCTTTCTCTCACTTTTTAACAAATTTAAGATTGCAAATCTTTCATTTATTTCAACTGATAATGTTCAGTGTAGAACAGTGATTATTCTGCAAATTAGCATGAAGTGTGAACAGAAACAGCCATTGTGATTTCTTTCTTTTTTTAACCCAGCAGTTGGTTTTGTCTGTATTTTTAACCAAATTTGGGCATTTTTGTTGCTTTGCAATGACTTTGATTTCAACCAAGAAATGCTAATATCTTGAAAATTTCTAATTTGCTTTATTGCTTTTTCATACAGGCTGGAAGTCCAACCTCTGTGAACGCACCCTGCAGCTTCCCCAGGAGTTCAGTGACGCCTTCAAACCAAGATATATGCAGGTAGGTTTGCCTTCCCTCTTGCCTGAAGCCTCTGTATACTCCTGCTGTACGATCAAGTCCTGAAATAGAATAAAACATCCAAAGAGGACCCAAAGAGTCAAAACAAACGTGGACCAACACAGCCATCCATCTTGATTCTACCATTTTGTTTTCTAACCTTCCTCTCAGCTCCCCCCACCTGTCTTTTTGTAATCTTTCTCCATATGTTCTCTTATGCATGTCGCATGTCTCTTTACATCCGTTTTCTCTCTTCCCATCTGTTTCTGCACCTTTTTCTTTCTGTCCCATCCTTCTCCTTTCCTCTTGTATGCAGTTCTAATGACCTCGCTCAGGACGTGGGCTCACAGAGGCCCTTACAGGCCACCTTAGTGCTGTTGAACTCTAATGGTAAAAGCTCGGCATCTCAGGGTGTCACCATGACCACGCTCTGCCTGGACACTCCTGCTAAGCCTAAAAACAAGACTTTGTTTGGCACAGAATGGCTCTCCCTTCTCAAACCATCAGTCAACCTGAAACCAGAAGCAGGAAACCTCAAGTTCTCAAAGTCTCTGAATGATGTGGGCCAAAAGATGGACAGCCTTTGTAGCGGTCTTCACTTTATAGATCGCACGTGTTCTGATGGGGAGCTGGATACGGAGAAGGAACAACTCATGCAAGATGGCCACATCAAAACTCTCAATGGTCATGCCGTTTCCCCTCCTCTGTTTGCTTCTCAACCTCCATCCTTCCTCAACAACTACAAGTACGTCTCCAACCCCAGGCCTGAGCAGTGTCTGGCTCCCTCTGTGCCTCCCCATTCAGACCTTCGAAGAAGCTCGAACTTCTTGCGCCTCATCTTCCCCTTCACCCATTCTTCCACCACAGGAAGTTTGCAGGCATCTGAGATGGGGAGTTATGCTTCAAGGCTGCACATCGCCAAGTCCTCCAGCGGCGTGCTAGACGTCAGCGAGTCCTGCGTTATGGAGGAGATAGGAGATGATGAGGTGTTTGAGGAGGACTCGTCCCGGTGGAAGATGAAGATGGAGGGGGTACGGGCTCCACTTTGTTCCCTAGAGGAAGACTGCGACTTGGATCAATGCACCTCTCCACTGTCGGAGAAGAACGGGCCACTGTCACCTTACTCCCTATCGGGGGACTGCTGCAGGTTGGTGGGGCTTCCTCACTCCCGCCTGGCTCCTCTTACCCAAGGGATCCACCTTTAGAGTGATTCGTACCTCATAGTCTCGCAGCAGCCCTTTCCCTGGATGCCCAGTTCCTACCAGTCCCAGTTTCTCCTTTCGGTTAGAGCCTGTGTGCTGTAGTAGTTTCCACTCCCACTGCTGATTGATAGTCAGGTTCATATAGGAGTGAGGTTTCACTCACACTGTGAGAAAGCGTCCAGGCCGGTTGTGTGGGATACATGGATGGTCCAAGCAGATTTCCTCAGAGAGATCCAATCTATACTTTGGGTAGCTTGCGGAGTCATATAGTTCAGGTAGAATGGAGATTTAAGATCTGGTTTTGATTGTGGCTCTCTGGCTTTGGCATCAGAGACCAGGCAAAGTAGCAGTGATTGTATTGATGTACCTCTACAGGGCCACAGGTATGCCTCAGGAAACAATTAGAGTAACTTATGAGGTATGTAATTGATTTTGCTGATGGCAAACTAACTAATTTAAGAAGAAAAAAAACTACATTTTAAGTCCAAATGGTTATAAATATGACTTTTGGTTGTATAAAAGAATTTTTTATAAGAAATATTCAATTTCGGGAGGTGCCATGCACGGTGGCATAGTGGGTAGCACGATCGCCTCACAACAAGAAGGTCGCTGGTTCGAGCCTCGGCTGGGTCAGTTGGCATTTCTGTGTGGAGTTTGCATGCTCTCCCCGTGGTCGCGTGGGTTTCCTTCGGGTGCTCCGGTTTCCCCCACAAGTCCAAAGACATGTGGTATGGGTCAATTGGGTAGGCTAAATTGTCCGTAGTGTATGTGTGTGAATGAGTGTGTATGGATGTTTTACAGAGATCGGTTGCAGCTGGAAGGGCATCTGCTGTGTAAAGCATATACTGGAAAAGTTGGCGGTTCATTCCGCTGTGGCGACCCCAGATTAATGAAGGGACTAAGCTGAAAAGAAAATGAATGAATGAATGAATTCAATTTCGGGAGGGGATATTCAAAAGTGGGAACTTTCTGAGTTGGTGTTACTTTTGAAAAACTAAATACTTAGGGCCTGTTTATACATGGTCACTTCATGTGCTTTTCCTGATCGCATAGTTATACGAGTTTGTGAAAAAAAGTTTTAATTTAGATTTGGCCACATAAATGTGTCTCCGCTAAACTTAATTTGTTAACATTTTCCAGAAATGTAAGCTACACTGTATATATTTTTCTGCCTACAAATGATTTTATATGTGCATTACATACATAAAAATACTGACTTTTTATACTTAAAACAAGTAAAGCATCCTCATACATGCACAAGGTGGACTCTAAAAGCAGGATTTTGCCAGGGAAAAAAAATTCGCCACTTTGTGACATATTTTCCCATGTGCACTCGCACCCATCTGAGTGGAATTCCACTGTGTGCATAATATAGAGAGCAGGGAAAGTAAGAAAATAGCAGTCATGTTAATAATAGAAATAACATAAAGCTATTTTGTTGATTTGAAAAAATAAAGTATTTATCCCACAAATCTCATCTGTGGAATGGAGATCTTGGATGACTTTGTGTTGTATGAATGTAGGTAATGTGAATGTTGCTGTAGATTCATTTAGTTTCAAAACACGACAAAATATGTAGTTGATGATAAAAAATATACATTATTATTAATAATATCCACAATGTTTTGATGAACAGAGAAACCATATATTGCTGTAGTCATGTTTTTAGTCTTCATATTTCATCAGCCAAAGAATCTTTATCCGCATGTTATTCTGTGCTTTCAAAATTGTACCTTCTTGAATTGTTTTACAATTGAAATTGAGCTTACATCACAACATTTGAAAAATATGTTCTGTGTAGAACAAGTGGAACAAGAGTGGAACTATTAATGAAATCTGGACACACTATATCCATTATTTTTTCATTGTCGTTCTTTCCTTCTATTCATACCTAATGAGAATGCACTATTAGTATTAGGACATATGGGTATTTATCACCAACGTTTTTATAAGCTTGAATATCTGAAATACTTTTCAAATATTGTTCATCACCCACTGTAGAGTTAAAAAAAGTATATGCATTCAAATGCAACCTGACTTATATCAGAAAGCAACTGCGTTCGGCAAGATCAGCTTTCTCTGAGCTAAAGTCTTGGCACTTTACCTGAGCTTCACTGGATGTCTTCTGTTATATCTATTGTTTACATCTTCCTTAAAGGTGAGGTGAGGTTTCTTCCCACATGTATTAGCACTCGCACATGGTGCTGTGAAAACACATGTGCTCCTAAAATAGCTGACATTTAGAGATCGGCCAGCAAGACTTATTGGTTTAAAGCAGAGCTGAAATACCCAGGCTTGGAGATCTGCCACAAAGCAAGCTCAGGTGTCTTGAGGTGTGACCCACGGCAAGGACACAGTTTTATGTGGGAGGAACGGGATGTACTGGTGTATTTCAGTGTTTTAACAGCATTTGAATATTTTTGATGATTTTATATATAAAAATATTAAAAAAAACATTTCCCTGAAAATTATGTTTGCTGATTATGTACTCCATTTATATAGTTTATATAGTTTTTAAACATAGTAGTTTTAATTACTCATTTATAATAACTGATTTCTTTTATCTTTGCCATGATGACAGCAGGGCGCCACGGTGGCCGAGTGGTTAGCACATTCGCCTCACAGCAAGAAGGTCGCTGGTTCGATCCCCGGCTGGGCCAGTTGGCATTTCTGTGTGGAGTTTGCATGTTCTCCCCGTGGTTGCGTGGGTTTCCCCCACAGTCCAGAGACATGCGGTACAGGTGAATTGGGTAAAACTAAATTGTCCGTAGTGTATGTGTGTGAATGACAATGTGTGGATGTGTTTCCCAGAGATGGGTTGTGGCTGGAAGGGCATCCGCTGCGTAAAACAAATGCTGGATAAGTTGGCGGTTAATTCCGCTGTGGCGACCCCGGATTAATAAAGGGACTAAGCCGAAAAGAAAATGAATGAATGAATGAATGATGACAGCACATAATATTTCACTAGATATTTTTCTAAACACTTCTATACAGCCTAAATTGATATTTTGAGGCTAAACTAGGTTAATTAGGTTAACTAGGCAGGTTAGGGTAATTAGGCAAGTTATTGTATATCAGTGATTTGTTCTGTAGACAATCAAAAATATATATAGCTTAAAGGGGCTAATAATATTGACCTTAAAATGGTTTTTAAAAAGTAAAAAATTACTAATATTCTAGCCGAAATAAAACAAATAAGACTTTCTCCATAAGAAAAAATATTATCAGACATATTGTGAAAAATTCCTTGCTCTGTTACACATCAAATATTTAAAAGAAGAAAAAAAAAAGCGGGTCTAATAATTTTTAGATTAGATTTATATACATTGGCCATTACAGCAATCAAACGCTTCCAATAATTGCTGACCAGCTTTTTGCATGTCTCCACTGGTATTTTTGACCATTTATCTTTAGCAATGAGCTCCATCTTCTTGCCATCACACTGATCTTTAGCTTCCTCCACAGATTCTTAATTGGATTTAAGTCAGGACTTCGGCTGGGCCACTGCAAAACATTTTTTGTTTTGTTTTGTTTTTGTTTTGTTTATTGTCTGTTGTCTGGGTTGTTATCATGCTGAAATGTCCACAAGTTTCTCTGCAGACTGTTTGATGTTGTTGTTGAGAATTGTGATTTATGGTTTCTTTTTCATGTAACTTGAGTAAAAGTAAATCAGTATGAATAATTTAAGGTTTGACTGTATGGACTGTACACACTTTCATGGTCCGGGTGATATCCAGAAAACCTATGCAAATTGGTCAATTTAATTCTTTAATGTGAATCAAAATGTAGTTAAATCAATCATTTGTACTCAGAAATGATAAATTATGTTGTCATGCTATTTTTCATGTGTACTTTTTTGGGGAAATCGTATAAGATGTGTTACTTGTGGAAACCCTTTTTTCTTTCACAAGAACAAAAAAATAACTGACTTACATTTTTTTCTGAGAATTATGAATTTGTACCTCAATATTCGTTTCCCCAAAACAAAACGTTAGAGAGAGAGAGAAAAGAGATGTTACCTCACAATTCACAAAGTCAAATATTAAGTCGCAATGTCATTTAAATGTAAAAATTTTGTGTATTTTTATTATATTGTGGTAAAAAGTTAAATAAAGTCCATATAAATATAAATAATTATATATTATTTTTGCTAATACTTATTTTGGTACAAAGGTAGTAGAAAATGATCCTTATTATTGTAACCAAATTACCAAATCATGCCAGATACATTAAACATCATGATTGATTTTCCCAAAAAAAAAAAAGGCCTTAAAGTGGATGTATAGTACAGTTCATTAAGATTGATACCTCTTAATGTATTTATTTAAACACCGTGCTAAATAAAGTGATTGTTTTATTAAACCACTAGAACAGCAGGTCAGTGAGCCATGAGCCAAACCTCATGAAAAGGCCGGACATAATGTCTTAAAAGTGCCAATTGGATTGATTCTTTCTATTCTAATTTAATCTGATCTAGCTCTGTGTAATGTTCTTAATACCTTCTGATTAAAATAGAAAGGAAGTGAGAGGGGGGAAACGAATCTGGCCTTTTGTAGTCGTGAAAAATATGAGTGATCATAAACAAAAGGAGTCTATTGAGCTCGCAGGCTGTAAAAGCGCTTGTAAGATGATGGAGATGTGACAGGCCTCGTTTTTCTCTTTGTCTTTGCTGTTTTCTAATCTTGTAGAGCCTTGACTGGATGTGTCGCGTCTGAAAATAGTCATTATCCTGGTCATTGAGTCTGAAAAGCCTCCTCTGGACGTTGACACGCAAGCAATCTTCCCTCTCATTTGTGCCCTGGTAGCTAGTTAACATTTACAGGGTCTTTATCATGCAGGATATGATTGATACATCCATTACAGCGGCTAAACCGTGTGCAGGGACCATGATGTCAATTACTGAATGTTGTTGTTTCTTTCCGTAAGTATAAAAGTCATGTATGCTAGTCTGTCTGTAGTTGTCTGGAAAGTACTGCTTGAATTGTTTAATGAATGCAGTCAAGTCTCCTAAGACTGGACATTTTGTGCATTTAGCAGACTTGGCAGCTTTTATTTAAAGCAAGTGCAGCATTCAAAATGTGAATTTTTCACATCATATTACATTTCCAGGGACTCAGCCCCATGCATTGCAAGCACGGAAATGTATTTCCCCTTGTGTGTGTTTTCAGTTCTGCCAACAGCCGTGTCCATAAATAATTCACAAATTGTGGTGAAAAACAAAAACATTTGCATTGAATTAATGTGCGAAGTGTGTTCACTTTTTCTTTCAATAGTTTCCTTTTTCAGTGCATTGGATGCGCAGTAGGGCTGTGCAATATGGACAAAATATTCATATTGCGATTTCTTGAATGAATATTGCAATTGTGATTTTTATTTTCTGATTTTGGCAACTGTTTTTGCTACATACATGCATTCTAAATGTATTCATTGCACAATAAGTGCATAACAAAACATTTCACAATGAAATAATGAAATAACATAGAATTAAGTTTAATAAATAAAACTGTAATAAAATTGTCTTTAAAACAGACAATATAAAATAAAGATTAACTAACCTCACCTCTAATTTAATGCATACTGTACACAGTAGTACTAACTGCTTGATGAACAAAACTGTTATAAATTATTTTTAAAAACAGACAACATGAAAGAAAGATTGACTAACCTCAATTCCAGTCTGAACAATAAATAATAAATAATAATAACCGTAAATCAAACCCACCAGTTCGGTTCGCCCTCTCAACTTCGTCGTGTGTTGTGGGCTCTAATTGGTTAACATCTTTTTCCCGCTCAGCTTAGCTGTAATTGCCCAGTGTGCTGCGTCAGCTCTGATTGATTAACATATTCAAATCATGCACACAAAAATGTGAACAAAAATCTAAATAAGTTGATAAAATTGCAGCCTTTGCGATTTTAGAAATTGCATTTGCTTAAATCGTGAATTTTTATTAATTTTTATTTATTTTTTTGCGACTGTGGTTAATTGCACAGCCCTAATGCGCAACTGTCATAAAGTTTTATTAGTGGTAATTAAGGTATTATTATTTGTGGTTTGATTTATCAGTTTAATTAGCCACCTATACTCTTCAACAAATATACCAAAATATCATCTGCCGTAGGGTGTTGGATTAGCGCTGTTATATCTATGCTATTATATGTGACTGTTGAATCTGAACATGGCCCAATACTAGAGCCAGACGGAATCTGCAGAAAAAGCAAGTATCTCATATAATATATCTATACTAAATATTTGCATATTAATTAATAATAATGTTGAAATTAATATAAAACTGAATATATATATATATATATATATATACATACATGTATGTACACACACACACACATTTCATGTTTTGAGAGGAGTTGAATTGACATTAGACCTCCACTTTTGTTTGGAGAGCGTCCCACACCTTCTGGTTTGTAGTGACTCCAGTAAAATTAGGTATTACTCCTTAAAAAAAAAAATTCTCCCAGTAAGATTATTGGTCATGTCTATTATATACTCTCAGAAATAGAGGTACAAAAGCTGCCACTGGGGTAGTACCTTTTCAAAAGGTAAACATTTGTACGTAAACAGTCCAGTTGTTGGTATCCTAAAAGTATAAATTGGTACCTAAATTGAATATATTAGTCCTTTAAAATGTACAAAATTGCACACTCTGAACTATTTAATAGGGTAGCGCCCCCATGACAGCTTTATTTCTGAGAGAGTAGGCCACAGGCTTGTTTTAAACTCAATTTCAAAAGTATGACTTTTAAATGAAAGGTTTTTTTTTTTTTTTTTTTTTTTTTTTTTCCCCTAATTACACAACTTACCACAACACTCTTGTAAGAAAATATCAGCACTTGGTACAGACTTTCAATATCACCTTTGCCTAAAATGACTATCTAATCCTATTTATGTGAACTACATAAGCCACAAACATATCAGCACAATGACGCACTGAGGAAGGCATTGTGCTGAAACGTTTGTGTTTTGTATCACCCGAAGAATGTAAAATAAAAACTGCGAAGCAATTATTTAATGAGTGTGAATCATGACCTACTGAATAATATTATTGACAAGGTAACACACCAAACGCACACGTTTTTTTTTTTTTAAATCGCGAGTGTGCAGGGCAAACCTCATTACTCAACTACATAGGCCTGCCTGCAGGTTTGAGCTCACGAACTTGTTGCTATGACAACAATTCTAGGATAAGCTTGAAAGAACCAAGTAATCCTGCATTGTGTCAAATGGTCAACTATTAAACTTAGCTAACTGAGTAATCCAAGTATGAAGAACAGACCCCAGTTCTTCTAGTTTGTGGGGAGCTTGATTTTATTTATTCGTTTATTCATTTATTCGTTCGTCCGTTCATTCGCTTGCTCGCTCGCTTGCTCGCTCGCTTGCTCGCTCTTCCCTTTTCTTTCCTTTTCCATTCCTTTGCCTTTCCTTTTTTCCATTCCTTTTTCCCCTTTCCTTTCCTTTATTCCTTTTTTCCCTTTCCTTTGCTTTTTATATTTATTGGATTTTATATAGGTTTTATTATATTTTAACAAACTATTTTACAAACCACTTGTCAAATAGTGGATTTATTGGATGCTTTGTTGTGTGTTTTTTTGTTTTGTTTTTTTACTTTCTATATATTGTTTACAGGATGTAAACCCTAGTTTAGTTTAGTCATAAAGTCGGCTTTAAAAAGTCATTATAGTCATTAAAAAGTCAGCTGATCTATACATTGAAATTATATTCCACCAGATCAGCAGTCATGTGTGCCGTCATCTGAAGAGCAGCAGTGAACATAAACTCATCTTCTCTTTGAACTAGTGCTTGCCTCAGCGGAACAATGCCTCTCACATCCTCATAATAGGAATGTTGACATTTGTCACACAGTTGTTTATACGTGCAGCTTTCCCAGATGACCTCTAAGCTTATTAAACTTTGCCTGAGTCAATTCATATGCATAAAAGTCCACGAGTGATAGTTAGAAAAGAAAAAAACATTTGTTTCTCAGCAATGATATTACATGGAGAATAAATTGAGACTTTAACTTGTCTTTATCTCCCTTAGGATACTTTCCACTAATCCAGTCTTCCTTTAACTAACAAACAGCTTTTCTTTTTCCCTCTGCTGGTATGATTTAAAATTTGCCGGTTGGAAGCTTCTATAGGTTCTGCTGATGTTTTCGTTGGAATTATTTCCATGAATCCTTCAGGAAAGGCAGCTGTTGGACTTACTGTATGTATACAGTGGGACTGTGATGTAGTAAATAAAACACCGAAACTGCGTCTGTCTGTCCTGACCTTTCACCCCTGTTTTATATGTTTATCCTACTCCAGCTTTGTCCACTACATCCTCATTCACTATGAAATTGTGATTTTGAAAAGCAGAGCTAGGGTTATATTGCAGCGCAGGCTCATTGGAAATACATGCCTCAGCCTATGTTTGTGCAAAACGCTCTGTAGAAATTGAGCTACTGAGCAAACTGACCATGACAGAAAAGTGGTGCATACAGAAATGAGGCTAACCTAATTGTTTTGTGGTATTTACAGGGTTCTCACAAGTTATGGAATTTTATATTTATCCAAGTCATGGAATATCAGGGATTTTGTTTTTTTGTTTGTTTGTTTGTTTGTCTGTTTTAAATTTAATTTAATTTAAATGCTTTAAATTTTAGTTTCCACTTATCAAAATGTAGTTTTTCTATTCCATATTTGTATCGTTTGTTATGGTTAGGCTCATTCACAATCCAGGGAAATACTAAAAAACATAATCAAACAGACCATATGTCTTTAGTGCTTCAGTCAGAATATTATCAAGCTATCAGAATACTTTTGTGCACAAAATATGACAGCTTCTTCTCCTCAGTGTCAATGTAAGACACACATTCACAATATATATATTTTTTTCTGTGGCATCTGTGGCAAATAGGTCATGGAAATGCAGCTTATTTTAGTCATTGAACTGTTTTGTTTGTTTAGAATGGGAACCCTGTATTTATTTAGTGTTGTGCAAAGAACAGCATTAAAATAATCCTTTATTAATCCTGTTAAAATCATTAGTGTGAAAAGGAACAAAAATTCATTCATTCATTTTCTTGTCGGCTTAGTCCCTTTATTAATCTGGGGTCGCCACAGCGGAATCAACCGCCAACTTATCCAGCATATTTTTTACGCAGCAGATGCCTTTCCAGCCGCAACCCATCTCTGGGAAACATTCATACACACACATTCCCACTCACACACTACGGACAATTTAGCCTACCCAATTCACCTATACCACATGTTTGGACTTGTGGGGGAAACCGGAGCACCCGGAGGAAACCCACGCAACCACGGGGAGAACATGCAAACTCCACACAGAAATGCCAACTGACCCAGCCGGGACTCGAACCAGCGACCTTCTTGCTGTGAGGCGAACGTGCTACTTATAATGCCACCGTGGCGCCCGGAACAAAAATTGTTCGTGTCATTATGCCCCGTAACATTAATTTTACCTAGAAACTGTCTGTTTTCCCAAACAGTTCCCAAAAATGTTGGCTGAAGCTTGTTTTTCGAACAATGCTGCATTGCAATATTCAAGGCTTGTATATCTTAAAAAATATTAAAGTGCCACTATTAACTTTAAACTTTAAAATGAACTTTGCCATTCTATGTATTTTTTTTTACTTTGTTAAATTGAATGTAGTGTGTAATGCAGCTGATTGTGAATGTAAATGATCTGCAATGGTTTGACAAAAGTGATATTTTGGGGGATTTTGTTTTGGTAACATATAAACTAGAGATGTGCACAATGACTCATTTCATTAGTTTTCTGACAGATTTTTTTGTAAATGACTTGTCAGCTAGTGCAAACAAACTATTTGATATCAAAAACCAGGGTCTACAGTATAAACGGTCCATTTAAAAATAGCCTTATAGTGTATCTAAATCTGAAAAGTCATATGCATGCAATGTACTATAATTTAATTTTTATCATTGCATTTTAGACTTCAGTGTTCACTTGTCCAATGTTTGCCAATTTATCTAATTAAAGTGAAATCAGTGTTCTTTTTAATATACAATTCCTACACTGTAAAACCCAACAGTCAACTTTATCAAATAAAATGAGTGCAGTTAACTCAAAATTGACAAAAGTTAATCCTAATTTGAAAAGAGTTTTGAACTTAGAGTTGAAGGTAATGAGTTGATTAAATACCTCATTACTTTAACTTAAATGGAATAAGTTCACAGTACTCATATAGATTAGTTTTTTTTTAACTCATGGTTTGTAGCAAGCGGTTTCCTCAAATGGTTTGAGTTTCCTTTAACTTATTAGTTTTTACAGTACTCTGTTGTTTTGAGTTCTGTTCATTCATTGGGTTTTACTGTGCTCAGATTGCTTTGTTTACTCAAAACGATTAAGTTCACAGTACTTATTAGGATTAGTTTTTGAACTTAAATGGTTTGTTGCAATTGGTTTTCTCAGTTGGTTTGAGTTACCTTAACTTATTGGGTTTTACAGTGCATGTTTTAAAAGCAATGTTTGTTTAACTGTATAAAATCTATATCACAGTTGCTATCAACTTCATGCATTTATTCAGTAAAACACCACTCTTGCTTGCATGGGATTATTGAATATAATAAATCAATCAATTAATTAATCAAATATTTTGTTTTCATAATCTGAACATTGAATTTGAAACATTATTAGCTAATAATAACAGCATTCTAATAAACTTTTTTTAATCCTCAAGATTAAGATTTTATGTATTTATTAATTTTTTGCAGTGTAAGTGACATTTTTCGATAGTGTCAGATCATAACATCAATACAACTATTATTATGGAAAATGATTTTGAAACACTCAACAGGTGAAAATCAAATAGAGTAATGGCCATTGGTTTCAGTGTAAACGATAAACCAATCCCAACATACTAGGCCACCTGACCAATCAAAACATAGCAGGGGTTTAGAAAGACAAGATCTTTTAACTACATGTATGTTTGGATGCACACAAACCTATCAAACAATCCAAAACAAGCTTAAGAACACTTAATATTGTGTAATAGGGGCACTTTAAATGATTTCAGTGATGTTAGTAGTGTGTGTGGCTGCTCGTGCTGCTCTGCGGTGGTTTTAGGAGGATGACTGAGTGTTTCTCCATCTCTCTCTCTGTAAATAAACTGTAGGATTTGTCACTGTGAGGGGGATGATGAGAGTCCGCTGATAACACCCTGTCACTGCACTGGGAGTTTGCGCTTCGTCCATCAGGCATGCCTGCAGCAGTGGATCAAGAGCTCAGACACTCGCTGCTGTGAACTCTGCAAATATGACTTCATCATGGAGACCAAGCTCAAGCCGCTGCGCAAGGTAAGCTATATATAAATATATAGGTCTACCCACCCAAGCTGCAAATACACGGCATTGCAAACTCACTATGAAAAGGTTATGAAAACCTCATCAAAGCTGCCCTTAATATAACTGATTTTTTTTTTTTTTTGCAGTCAAATGCTGTATTTACAGTTAAAGTCAGAATTATTTGCCCTCCTGTATTATTAGCCCCCTGTATATTTTTCCCTAATTTCTTTTTAACAGAAGATTTTTCAACATATTTTTAAGAACAATAGATTTAATAACTAATTTCTAATAACTGATTTTCTTTTGTCTTTGCCATAATTACTCTACATAATACTGTGTTCTGTAGACAATTGAAAATAATTGCTTAAGGGGGCTAATAATATTAACCATTAAAATGGTTTAAATAAAATAAAAATTGCTTTTATCCGAGTCAAAATAAAACAAAGAAGAAGAAAAAATATTTGAAAAAGAAAAAATAATTCACAGGAGGGCGAATAATTTTAACTCCAAGTGTATCTAGAAAGTTTTAGATGTGCTCTTAAATGTAAAAATCTGTCAGCATTGAAAAATTGTTTTGTGTTCAAACCTTTTATGACAGATGCAGCATGGTCAGTGTTGTGAAACGAGAGCATTCTTGAGTGGAAGTGGCTTTAATTGAGCTTTTAATTGCGTATAATCAGTGGTGTGAGATACTTGAGAAATCTTGCTTGATTAGTGTCCCTAAGCATTGTTTTGGGGGATTTGAACTTTTCTCAAGTGCAGTTGAAAGGGTTTGAACTTTTACTTGATTACTTTTTGTGCTTATTTTATGCAACTATATATACTATATACCAGGGATCACCAATCTCGGTCCTGGAGGTCTGATGTCCCTGCAGGGTTTAGTTTCAACTTGTCTAAAAACACCTGCCTGGATGTTTCAAGTATACCTAGTGAGAGCTTGATTAGCTTGTTCAGGTGTGTTTGATTAGGGTCGGAACTAAAATCTGCAGGACACCGGACCTCCAGGAACAGGTTTGGTGATCCCTGCTATATACTATACTATACTATACTATACTATACTATACTATACTATACTATACTATACTATACTATACTATACTATACTATACTATACTTTACTATATATTCCTGTCACATGCATATGATGTAGGGTGAACAGAAGTTCAAACATGTATCCCAAATTGGTTGTACTTTTGTTATTTTCCCTTTTGGCCAGAAGCTGATTATTGCTATTAACAGAGCACAATTTTCCTCAATATGTTCTCCTTATCATAATATTTGAATACTTTTCCCTCTCTTCATAATATATTGGAAACATATCAGCTTTTAATCAGCTGATATTATTATTTTTTTAACGCAGATTGTAAATTCATCTAATTTCTTCTACACTACCTGAAAAAAAGCTTGTCGCCTATGCAAGTTTTAGGAGCAACTAATTATAACTTGACTTGTAGTTGATCATTTGATATCAGAAGTGGCTTATAGGAAAGGCAAAGGCCTCTAGATTACGCTTATTTTCCCAAAATAAAATATGATCATGCCTTAAAGAATTTATATTGTGTATGACTCCTATGAGCTTGGAGGACTGCATCCATACATCTCTGCAATGACTCAAATAGCTTATTAATAAAGTCATCTGGAATGGTAAATACAGCGTTCTTGCAGGACTCCCAGAGTTCATCAAGGATTTGGATTAATCTTCAATGCTTCCTCCTTCATTTTTACCTCAGACATGCTCGATAATGTTTATGTCTGGTGACTGGGCTGGCCAATCCTGGAGCACCTTGACTTTTTTTGCTTTCAGGAACTTTGATGTGGAGGTAAGAGAAGGAGCGCTGTCCTGCTGAAGAATCTGCCCTCTCCTGTGGTTTGTAATGTAATGGGCAGCACAAATGTCTTGATACCTCAGGTTGTTGATGTTACCATCCACTCTGTAGATCTCTCCCACACCCCCACACTAAATGTAACCCCAAACCATGATCGTTCCTTTAACAAACTTGACTGATTTCTGTGAGAATATTGGGTCCATGCGGATTCCAATAGGTCGTCTGCAGTATTTGTGTTGACTGGGGTGCAGGTCAACAAATGATTCATCAGCAAATTCTGCCTTCTGCCACTTCTCCAAATGATCAACTAGAAGTCTAGTTATAGTTTTTTGCTCTTACAACTGGTGTCAACAACAAGACTTTGTCAGGTAGTGTAGTTCTAAGTAACTTTCGACATCAGTTTCTTTCAAAAGAAGGTACTGTATTTTGAAAATGCTGGAAGCTGGCATCCACTGAATTCCATAGTATTTATTTATTTTTTGACTTACTATTGAGTTGATGGGTTTTAGCATCCAGCATGTTTCAGAATATCTTCTTCTGTGTTCAACAGAAGAAAGAAACGCATAAAGGTTTAAAACCACATGAGGCAGAATAAATGAAATTAAATGTTTTGATTAAACTATCCCTTTAAAAACAATTGAAAAATATTTTCATATGCAGTTCTTACACAGTTTATGATAATTTGTATATTTTTATTTGTGGTATTATCTGTGGTAATTTTATAGAGATGATTTAAAATTCATTCAATTAGTTTAATGTCATACTTTATGTCAATAAAAATAGTATATTTAGCTAATTAAACATGAGCCATTGAATGTGAGTTTATTAACTATCTATAATCATTAGCTTATCATTATCATCCACACAGTTTGGCTTTTGTTTTAGCTTAAATATTTAATCCAGAGCTGATTTGGCTGAGAGCTGAATATATTATTTTGAGGAATCCAGTTAAATTTAATATGAAGAAAAGTAATAATTAGAAAACTGCAGTTGCTGTACCATTATGTAAACAATGTTATTCTGGCAGCCAGTAGTTAGGCTAATGATACTTGTTTATTCTGCTTGTTAAAATGTTACTAACCAAATTTAGCAAGAATAGCATAATAATATATTTTATCATCATTCTATGAAAATAGTAACACCTCTCGAGGCCATGTATAATAAAGTAATAGGCCTCAAGAGACTGTCAGTGGCATTAATTTTATGACAGCCAGGGTTTGCTTTGCGCTGTTTTGTATGCAGACACAATAACTGATCAGTCTAGATGAGAAGCAACCTGTCCTTTCAGATGATTGAAAACAAGTTGCTTCATAAAGCCTGCAGGAGTATTTTATAATGAATTGTTATAATGAATTGTTTTTGAGTGACAAGTGCGAAATGAAAGTCCAGCCACTTCAGCGTTCAGTCTTTGTCCACTGCTTCCTCTTTTAATTAAATTTCTGCTGCTGTGTGTCTCAAATGGAGCTTAAAATAGGACATCTCTAGGACAGCCTTTATGTCACCATAGTGATTGTGTTCAAGAGAGAGAAAACGAGAGGTTCCCAGATACCTTTTCAAGACCTCCGGATGAATCAAGACTTAAACCCGGTCACTTCGACATGGCAGATTGACCGTTAACAAGTACAAACCATTAACTGTCTTTCTTCATTCAGAGTGTCTTTGTATCTCTGCCTGGATATTGATATTTGAGACATGGCTTTGCTGAATTGATTATGAGTGTGATTATATGTTGGCAGGTGCTATTCTTGTTAACAAATGAATGGCGTGTGTAAACGTCACCATCCTTCCAGAAGAAAGAGGCTCATCAGAAATTCAATTGGATTTATAATAACCAAAGACAATGAGGTCAAAACCTCCCCAAAGTATTCAGATTAGGATTGTCTGAGGGTTTTTTTTCTCTGTGGTTGGTTGTTAAATAACCAGTTTTTGGTCCTCACGTGTAAAAGGAGAAAGAGAAAAACAGTCAAATTTGTTGTCATTTTACGACCCCTTTTGTCATCCAAAGTAGGTGACTGTTGTTCCCCAGCAGGAACAGCTGAAATGGTGGTCATTGTGGGGATTCATAATATGGAATACATTAGCACTTTAAAGAGCCCCTATTATACGTTAAAATGGGTTATATTTTGGTTTTGGGGGTCTCCAACAACAGGCTGATACGCATGCATGGTCAAAAAACACTTTCATTGTCTTATAATATGCATTTATTTGTACCTAATTATCCCAGCGACTCCTATATGAATCGTTCAGCGGGTTTTTTTTTGGTTTCAAAACCCCTCCTTAGCACGATGCTAAACTGTACTGATTGGACCGATGATCCAGTCTGTTGCGATTGGTCAACATAATTCAGAGCGAGAGAATGCCCACCACGGCTTATCAATAATGAAGTAGTCAGTGTGTGCGTGAGCATATCTGCCACCACTCGTTTTTCCCGGGAGTCACCCATATTTCAGACACCTCATCCCCGAAACTAACCCCCCGGTCTCCCAGCATATTGCTCTATTCTTTACCATAAGTAAAAACAGTGACACACATGCAGTTTTAATGCACACAGTTGCAAAAGCTGAACCATTATGAAACAGGACCACTGCACGTGTGTAGGAGAGCTGATGTAGCCATAGCAACGGCAAACAGCAGAGGAACACAAGTTTACAAACACATTTTTATCCGAAAACAAAGTGGCACGCGTCGTGTTTACAACGTGCTTTTAGACGCGATATGAGAATACAAGTTAACCAGATACACTACAAGCAGTTGAAAGTTACAAAACACAGTTAAATACATCATTTACAAGTTAGAGAAAACAATAAGCAACCGTTTTAATCACACTTACTTACACTTGTTGGATAGCAGGCCAGATTCACCGTCAGGCTACCGGGAAATGTATACATCAATAGTCTTTTCTGATCCTTAATGCTTTAATGCTGAGGCATTTTTGCAAAGAAAAACCTCAACCACTGACTCTTCACAGTTTCATCTCTGGTTCATCTTCACACTTCCAATAATATCCAGCTGAGCATGTTTGCTACAGTGCTCTTTTCTGTGTTGCCAGATGTAGCTGACTGATTCCAGCCCAAACCCTATCCAAAAAGTTTTTACCTGCACAATCAAATTCAAAACCGCCTGATCTGGCAACTTTTGCTTGCTGCTGTTGTTTGTGGGTGGGGTTGGGGGTTTTCATCATGCTGAAATGGCTAAAGACTCGTAAGCACAGCGATTCGTTTGAGGAACTATGAGTCGACTTTTTTTTATAGATGAATCAGTTTTAAACACTGCACTTTCAGATTTAAGCCTCAGCTGGACATTTCACTTCACTTAGAGCTGTGTTACACACTGTATGCAAGCTCATTTTCAAAAACCCATAATAGGGGCTCTTTAAGAGTAAAAAATAACACGAACAGTCAACAAAAAAATAAGATAACCTGTGGGCATGACTTCTGATTATAAATTGACATGATTGAGATGCGTCAAATTATCCGTCTGAACATTATTTACATTTACACTGTTATCCACAGCCTGTCTCCTGGAGAGAATGAATCATTCTTTTGAATCAATTCATTTATAAAAACTAATGATAGAGTTCATTAAATCTGTCTGATCATGAATCTGACTCAAAATGAGCCAATATACTGGCCTATATGATGTGATGCCAACTCATTCAAAGCTCCAGTTACTCCAACAGTGATTAAACTGAGAAAACTCATGAACCGCTCATACTGTAGGTGCATGTGAGAATCAAAGGTGAAATTGACATGTTTATGGTATTTTTCGTGGTTTATATAAAAGGTTAGGTTATTAATTTATTCTTGAGCTCTTGTTGAAGACAATGTGGAACCTCAATGGCTAGCCATTTTCACGTTTTTTGGGCTTGCCCAAAACTACAGCCTTTTTTGTATGAAATAGCGACTGAAAAAAATGAATAGTTCAATTCTTCTCCAGATATCTTTTTTTATTACATTATACCTTGGTAAAATGCCAAAAATTATTTCAACTATTGATAAATACTTAATTCATATCCTTTTGGTAAGTAGCAGAAAAGCCACAACTCGAAAACGGTTTCAAGCTGATCCTCCAACAAGGGCTCAATGGATAGGGATAGTAAAGGAAATACACTGTATGGAGAGACTGACTTTTAACCTAAAATTGAATTTTAAAAAAAGTGCAACAAGTACAGGCAAAAATGGACTGAGTATGTCATTGTAAACAATTTGGTATAATACTTCAAATGTATTATGATTTTGTAACCCATAAGACAACCGCTTTGATTTTTGATTTTTTTTCTGCCCTTTTTTCTTTTCTTGTCAGTCTTCTAAATAAAATTTAAAACAAGTAAAAAAATAAAATAAAAAAAGATTAGTTTGTTTACTGTATGTGCTTTAGAGGAGTAAAACATCCACATTTAATATAATTAAAGGGTGTTTTAAAGGGTTTGTTCACCCAAAAGTTCTGTTATTAATTTCTCACCCCTATGTCATTCCAATCACCGAGACCTCCGTTTTAATCTCATAACACAAGTAAGGATATATTAGATGAAATCTGAGAGCTCTTTCATCCTCCGCAATGGCAACGATCAAGAGATGTTCAAAGTCCAGAAATGGAACCAAAAACATTGAAGCTCCGCGAACATTTTTGTGCTCCTAAAAAGTTTAGTTCATCTACGTTTTCTGCATCAGATCAGAGTGTGGGTTTACTATTAGAAATACAATGCTTACATGTTAAGCTGCTCACTTTAATGGCAATATATTGTATTTCGCTGATCTGACATACTCTGATCTGATGTTTTGTTTATTTGTTTTTTTGGCACACAAAAGAGTTTTTGGAGCTTATTATGACTACAGTTGACTCCAGGGGCATCGCTAGACCCCATTTACTGGAGCATATGCACCGGTAAAAATCAGCAGTGCCCTAGTAAAAGCTTTGAGATATGATTTACTTCATGCAAGTGCGTTATTTAAAAATGGTAATCCCAGAATAAATATTCTAGGGGCCATTCACATTTGGCGTCTTTTGCAATTTTGTTATTTCCAATGGAGGCGCACTGTTTATTCTATGTGTGCGACTAAAATAACACTGTCGAAAGCAAAGTACTGTATTGTTTAATTGCAAACAACATGCATAGAAACCTATTCCACATGCCGTTCCTGCTTGATACTGACGTGCTGCTCCAGCTCTCAGTGTGGATCCTGGTTGTTAACATACACACCATTAAAATTCGCACTGCTCACGCGCCGCTTATACATTGTCAATCCGAAGCAAGTCTTTTATGCAGAGGTGTCGGTATGCAGTGAATTTTGCAAGTTGACAAAACTAAAGTTTAAATAATATGATGATGACCTTATTTTGACCAAGCATGGATGGTGAGTCAGAGAGATATGCCCAATGAAGTCACATGAAATGTTTTGACATGTTTTTAGTTCGTTTTCTGAACGTCTCAAAACTGTTGCTGTCTATGTAGGATCAGAGTGCACTCATATCTAAAATACCTTCATTTGTGTTCCGAAGATAAACTACATAGCTATTTAATGAATCACAAAGACCCCAGTTTCAGCTAAAAATCTTCTTTAATGATCTTCCAAGAAATACCTTGGCTGACTACAGGGTGAATGAATTTAACAACAAATTTTCATCTACTGGCGAGCTAACATTTTTTTGTCTTCAGTCGCTTCTCAATTGATTTTCCCAGGGTTTGTGCATCAGGTGCAGTTTTGTCTTCTTTTTTCCCCCTAGAACTTATTATTGGGCTGCCATGTGATAAATTATTACAACCTAAAATAGTTGAGCTTTCACCTCTACCAAAATAAGAAATATTTGGCATTTCAGCCGTTCTTGTTTGAAAGCCTTGCCTTTTGTCAAAATGTTTTCTGCTCCTTTTCCCCCCTGTGTTTTATAACGTCATATGAAATGTTTTAGGACTGTGTAGACTGTACAAAATGTTCATGTAATCTGTTTACCCAAGTCACTGACAGCCTTATATAATCATTTTCATTGACAACAACATGGTCAGAAGTCTGCGTACAGCTGAACTCCACACCCAAATGTTCTCGAGTGTCTCATTTCACAACCGAAGGCATTACAAGGGAGATTCTCTCTCCTTTGCTGATATAGTAGATTCCAGTCTTCTTGGTGTTGGATGTTTATTCACATTCAGATGCAAGAGCAGTCAGTGGTGTTTGCATAGGTCAGTTCTTCCATCAGACTCGGTAAATCATTTCACTGGTGCCACATTGACAGTCAGTGTGCTTTTTGGTGCATCTCATTCTGTTGAATATGTTGATAAAGACTGAATGTTGATGTGCTGGGTTTTATACAGTCATTAACAACATGTGTTGCTGATATAGCTAAGCCTGTTGATCAGGGATACAGTAGATCACCCAAAATTAAATGTGAAATTTATTCCCCCTCAAGGCTATGAAATAGTGACAACAATTTTTTGTGGTGACAAGAAGATTGAAATAGTCAAATGGGGTGTAATGTTGCCAGACATCCTGTGTATAATTTGTAAACACTTGGACATTTCCCTCTGTTACCAAAACCCTCAAATTACACTAATAATACTACATTAGATGCCAATAAAATATATATTTGTTTAGTTTCATTCAAGCAATACGTTAAATATTGCTGTAACAAATTGGATAAGTAAGATTTAGGGTCATGTTTATTTTAAGGTTATTATCACTATTTACAATTCAGTAAACTTTTAGCTCAATAAACTACTAATTAGTAACACTTTTAGCTCAATAAACTACTAATTAGCAGCTTATTAATAGTTCATGTTGTAGTTGGTGTAGCTATTGGGTAGGTTTAGGGATGTGGAATAAAGTCATACTTTATATGTGCTAATAAGCATGAGGGCTAATAAGCAGTTAATACCTTAATTATAGGTAGGTACTGTAATAAGGCAGTACACTCTTAAAACAAACAGTTCTATATAGAACCAAAAACGGTTCTATCGAGCGCTTCATATATGGAACCCCAAAAAGGTTCTATATAGAACCATTTTAAGGGTTCATTAAATAGAACCCCAAATGGTTCTTTGAATTCAAGTTAGATGGTTCTATTTAGAACCATTTAAGGGTTCTTTTTTTACTATTGAATTATTGTTACTTATTAATGAATACAAAATAAAACCAATCCAGACAATTCAAATTGTTTAAATTTATTCAATTCATTATACAAAATATTTTTTAAAATATTTAAAATTGCACCTCAGCATACTTTGCATTGGACAGCAGATCTACC
>CAIGQQ010039955.1:3537880-3558409 GCA_903798035.1 Danio albolineatus
TGCCATTAAACTGTTAAGGTAGATCTGCTGTCCAATGCAAAGTATGCAGAGGTGCAAGTTTAAATATTTTAAAAAATATTTTGTATAATGAATTGAATAAATTTAAACAATTTGAATTGTCTGGATTGGTTTTATTTTTTATTCATTAATAAGTAACAATAATTCAATAATAAAAAAAGAACCCTTAAATGGTTCTAAATAGAACCATCTAACTTGAATTCAAAGAACCATTTGGGGTTCTATTTAATGAACCCTTAAAATGGTTCTATATAGAACCTTTTTGGGGTTCCATATATGAAGCGCTCTATAGAACCGTTTTTGGTTCTATATAGAACCGTTTGTTTTAAGAGTGTAGGCGCTTTGCAGAAGAAGAACCTGCTCCCTACTGTAAAATATAGTGGAGGGTCCATCATGCTGTGAGGATGTGTGGCAAGCACAGGTACTGGAAACCTTGTCAGAGTTAAAGATCATATAGATACTACCCAGTATCAGCAGATTCTGAAGAACAATGTTCAAGAATCAGTCAAGAGGCTGAGGTTACAAAAGTGTTGGATGTTTCAGCAGGACAATGACACAAAGCACAGTTCCAGATTTACCAAGGAATTCATGATCAGATATGATACAATGTTCCAGAATGGCCATTCCAGTTCCCAGACTTGAATATCATCGAAAATCTGTCGATTGATTTGAAAAGGGCCGTTCATGCTTAACACTCATCAAACTGACTGAACTAGAGAAATTTTTCAAGGAAGAATGGTCCAGAGACTTCTCCTTGACTATATGAAGTGTCTACAGGCTGTTAATTCAGCAAAAGGTGGCAGTACAAACGACTGATGTCATTATTCTGTTGGGTGCCAGATTTTTCTGTTTTTGTTATGACTTTTATTTAATCAACATAAACAATGCAATTTACGTCAGAACTGAAATGTTGCTTTTTCCCCAGGGTATAAAATATATCCAAATAAGTTTGCTGATTTGAAAGGCCAGCAGGCTATGGCTTGCAGTTATAAAAATTATCATTGGTGGCCAAACTTTTGCATAGAACTTGGTTTATATCTAAATAACAGCAAGGCCAAAATGGTGGCCATGACCAATGACACGCAGTGACACATAATATCAGGACAAAGGCTGTAATATGAATTTGATTGAAAATTATTAACATGTTGTCAGATATGAGGCCAACAAAACAATTATTTCCTTATCAAGGTGGACAATTAAAAAGTTTTTTAAGTTTTATTACTTTTTATCTGCATTATGCATATCAGGAAGTGGCCTGATGCTGTAAAACAGTCCCCGATCATTGTGATCCACTGATTCACTTAATACTCTAAAACACTGCATCATCACTAAGATGCGATCAGATCTCATCCTGTAGCTTTACAGTGTATGAGCTCATTTGAACGCTCACTCTAAGTAAATATATGTGATCTACTGTGATTTATCAAGGTTTGAGGAAGACACACACAAAGCCCAAAAGCTGTATGAATAATGTTTACATATAGCCTATTGGTGTTGTTTGATCTCCAGCTGAAACATCATGTTTGTATTCTGCTAGTTGATACCTTTTCAACAATATAACAGGTATACAATAACATATGATATATGGGATTTGTATGATGTCTTGAAGAACACATTTTCAGTTTAGCTATAAATTTCCAGCTCATGTTTTCATTTCAATTTTCTCTGTCTGCTAATGACTGCTGACTGCTAATGCTAAAAAACAATAAAAGTTACACTCACTTCAAATCATTATCAGGTTGAAGAAACATATATGGTGACTTCATTGACATTCATCACTAAATACTTTCCAAAAAGCCTTCAAAGTTCAAAAGTCCTGTATTAACTCTCCAGGGTTTTTCTGGTAAGTATTTCAAGGAGTGTCCTATAAAAGGTTAAAGTAAAGCAAATTTCCCTTCACCTTTTGACATCAATCAAATTCAAGTATTCAAAATAATTTGTATGTAATAATATGTGGCCTTATTAGTTTAATTGACTGATCGAATGTCAACAATACATTAAAAGTTACACAGTTCGACAATACAGTCATTCATATTCTTTTCGGCTTAGTCCCTTCATTAATCTGGGATTGCCACAGTGGAATGAACCGCCAACTTATCCAGCATATATTTTACGCCGTGGATGCCCTTCCAGCTGCAACCCATCTTTGGGAAACATACATACTCATTTAAACACATACACTACGGACAATTTAGCCTATACCCAATTCACCTATACCACATGTCTTTGGACTTGTGGGGGAAACCGGAGCACCCTGTAGGAAACCCACGTGGTCACGGGCAGAACATGCAAACTCCTCACAGAAATGCCAACTGACCCAGCCGAGGCTCAAACCAGCGACCTTCTTGCTGTGAGGCAATCGTGCTACCCACTTTGCCACCATTTTGACAATACTTTCAGATAATTTCTTCATTATCAGAAAAGTCCTAATTAAATGGCAAATGCTCAGATGGTTGTTCCAAACAATGATTTCAAGAATATTGCACGTTTACAAACTCATTCAAGTGATTCAAAACAAGGAGGATTGTCCATAAAAAAACAAAAAACAAATGCAAGAGGGAACTGAGTAATGCAGAAAATCCCATTGGTCAATCATTTTACAGCTACAGAGTAAATGCAAATGTTTGTCAGAAGCTCCTTCTACAACATCTGGTTCCTTGCCTGTGTTCATTGCCCAATCAATCATGAATTCTCATGCAGAACAGCGAGTCCTGTCACACGGCAAAACAGGTAAAGCAGTTCTGTGAAGCTGAAAACATAGAAGTCATAAAATGACAGTCTAGAGCCCTGAACTTAATCTGATTAAACATCTCTAGAAAATCCTTGCTGACAAAGTTATGGTTATAACAAACACTATAGTCAGTGAAGAGGGGAGGAGACTGATGAAGAGCAGATCAAGATAACAGCAGACAGAGTAAGAGATTAGTGAGAAACTATAAAATGCTGGGTTGTTTTAACTCAATGTTAGATAAAATATGAACAGTAGTGTGTAAGAGACTAGTGTATATAATAGAGACTACATTCATATTCCTTTTTGACTGCTGTGACTTTCAAAAAATGTAATGCATTGCTACAGTCTTGCAATAATTGCTCTTCTTCAAGTTTTCCACAAAATAATTTGTTGTTGAAGGCAATTCATCAGTATGGATGTTTGCAGTAAAAACGTGTATTATACAGTCACTGAATGAAAATGTTAACAGCATATAGAAACATCTGTTTATATTTTCCAAAACAACTTACCCCAGAGTTAAGAGTTTGCAGAAAAATATCAATCTGTAAATGTGTTTTATATTTAAACGAGGGATATAAACATGCATTAAGGGCATGACCAAAAGGTGTACGAGTTTGTAGTATACTTTGTAGAAATTCTGTGAATTGAACGGCACAACCCAAAAGAAATAATACAAATCGAAATAATAAGAGTTTTATATGATTATGGATTTATGAAGAAAAGGCTTCATTGTGGATGTCACATCTGTCCATTACGAATGTGACGTATGTAAAATTGACACTTGTATGTCTTTGTGTGATTTTCAAGTATTATTACAGTACTGTAAAGTACAGTCCTACACAAACAATTTAGAAAGGGTTTCACTATTCAGTCTTTTTCATAGCAACGTTGACAATTGAATTGAATTGCTCACACTGTTATGCATGGTAAAGCCACAACCATAATTCGATCCTTTTGAAAGATAAACTTAATATTACTTATAAATTGTTCTCTGATTTTGATCTGAGTCAAATTTTCTTTTTTATTTATCAAAAAACCAAGTTAACCTTATATATTATATTTACTCGTTACAACAATGTTATAACACATACTAGTTCGATATTAATGATTTGTAATATGTTAATAATATGTATTAATGTGTTTTTGATTACAAAGTGAACCCCAAGGGACATATTAAAATGCTAGATTTTTATTTTTAATGCATGTCAAAATGTCCAGCTCTGCCACAGACACATGATGGATGCATTCTGACCTGACGTGAAGCGGACGCATCAGCAGACTGAGCTCTCGAGGTCAAAGGGAGATTGTCTTCTTCCTGCGGTCCTCAGTGTCTTCACACAATCATCTGCAGTTCAGAACGAGTCTGCCAGCATCTAACGTTTGCAAACAGTGCTGCATCAGTGTTTAAAACTGCTACAAACTGGAGGCTCATTACAATGCTTTTATGAGTCACATCTTACCAAAGCTGAAAATTCAACATTTGCACAACTAATGCAAGAACAACATATTAATTATTACAGGTCATTTCTGAGAAAACGGTTTATAAAGCGGGCAAAGCACAACACGTTATGCAAGAATGCCTGTTTGGTAATTGCCGTTTTCATTGTCAAAGTAGAAACAGCTTGTAACAAAAAGCAGCACATATTGAAGTATTCATCTAAAAGTAGTAGAAGCTTATTCACTTATTTTCTTTTCAGCTTAGTCCCTTTATTAATCTGGGGTCACCACAGCGGAATGAACCGCAAAATTATCCAGCATATGTATAACACACCGGATGCCCTTCCAGCTGCAACCCATCACTGGGAAACATCCATACACACTGATTCACACACATACACTATGGACAATTTAGCTTACCCAATTCACCTGTTCCACATGTCTTTGGACCTCATAGTATTTTGGAAAACATTGTATTCAGCAACAACAACAAAAAAAATGTTGCAACAACTGTCAAAAAATATGTTGGTTTAAATGAACAGCCTTTCACCTTATAATATCTGCAATAACAAATCAGATAAAATCAAAATCTGCGCACCTCTTCAAACATAAATAACTTTAGAGATGCTTTAGCAGCACCAAGAGGCCAGTGTGTGCATTACTGAAGCTCATCGTGAGTCATTGAGCACCACAGATGAATGTTAAATTAAAGACACACAAACTCCCTGGACAGGCAAAGAACACCCGATCATTTCAGCAGAGTAAAGGGAACTTATTTTCTGTTTCAAAATCCGTGTAAGTTGAACTGTAACTGCACTGAGTTCAGATGGAGCTCATGCTTTCTTTTTCACTTACTCTGAAATGAAAGCCAGGAAGCAGTGTTGTTGTAAACTAAAACCAAAACTATTCAAACTTTTGTCCTGCATAGCAACTAAATAAGTCGAAGAGTTACTAAACGGTCACTAATGTTACATCACAGATAGTTTTTACTTTATTGAACTGAGAACGGTTTCAGAAGATAAATATTAAGCCTACACATTTTCTTAATTTCGATTTTAATTAAAAACGTGCATCATTTTCATTATAAAAATTAGGCTGTCTTGGCAACAAATTATAAACAAAATAAATACGGAACAGAAATCACAACTAAATGTGAAAATAACACTGTAATCAAAATCAATCTAATAAATCAAAATTTGTAAATATAAAAATTAAATGCTATTTTTTTCCTAGCTATGTTAACATTTTTTTTATTTGACTGCAATATAGCTACTAATAATTTACAGATGTTTGAGTTATTTGTTTTATCAAAACTATAACACCTTACAATATTGTTCCATTAATTAACTACTTAGTTACCATTCAAGTACTTTTGAATAATGTATTAATAAATATAATTCAATAGAACTGAGTGAGTAAACAGCCTTCACGGGTGTTTTGATCAGTTTCGATGGATAGCTTGTACACCATATAATAAATACACCATATAACCACAGAAATCACAGCTAAATGTGAACCTAAAATTTTAACTAATTAAAAAAATAGTAAATATAAAAGTTAAAAGCTAATTTGCTCATTTTTAATTGAACTGCAATATAACAATTACAGTAGGCGACTACTATTGACTATACTATTGACTATTTACTATAACTAATTTACAAATGATTCAGTCATTTGTTTTGTCAAAACTACAACACTTTACCATATTGCTCCATTAGTTATCTATTTATTTACCGTTTAAGTCAGGGGTGACCAACCCTGCTCCTGGAGATCGACCGTCCTACAGATTTGCAACCCATATCAAACACACCTACCTGTAATTATCTAGTGCTGTTTGGGTCCTGATTAATTGGTTCAGGTGTGTTTGATCAAGGTAGGAGCTGAACTCGGAGCTGAACTGCTCCTGGAGGTCGATCTCCAGGAGCAGGGTTGAGCACCTCTGGTTTAAGTCAATTTGAATATTGTAGAGGTAAACATAATTTAAAAGAACTGATCCAGTAAACAGCCTTTAAAGAGTGTTCCAATGGCATACCTTTTATACCATTTGATGTAAAGTCAACGTAAGAATGGTTGTTTTGTTAGTTGCAATGAGCTTGGTACTATCTTTAAATTTAATTGTGTTAAATTTACCTTACCCTTAATTAATATGTTAAAAAAGAGCCTAGTTTATTCAGCTGTTTGTAAAGAAGTGCATTTTAAAATCATGTATGATATTACCTTGCAAAGGAGTTTCTGAGAAAAAGATTTAATGTGAATTCTAATAGTGATATCGAAACGGTTGAATCTGTTTCTTCATTGCAATTTGGTTTAATCCTTTCTGGTCTGATGTGGACAACTGCATGAAACTATACTCCAATGCTTTGTTTCCTTCTATTTGTTGGGACATTGTGAAATTTGGAGTTCATTTGAACAACAAAGATGATGACTTCACTGCAAATTCTTTACTTATTTTACTTATATTCTTCGTTCATGCAAAATCTTTAAAACAGCCCCTCGATTGATTGTCTTTAAAAAGGTGTTTGCCACCTATGCAGAGGCTTTAAAAAAAGTGAAGGATGAGAAGGCTAAACAACTGTATGATTTCTTTCAAGAATATGGGTTTATTTAACTCCTTACTCATAGTTTCTGTTTCATGACTGCACGAAATGTTCTTTTTTTTAAAGTTATTTTATACATTGTTTGTTTAGTGTAATTTTATGGCTTTATATTTGATTATTGTATGTTTGACATGTCTCAGTTTGTGAAAGATTATGTTGGAATTGAGTTTGAACTAAATTGTCAAAATAATATATATATATAAATAAAAAAAATCAACGTACAGAAATCACTGCTAAATGTAAAACTTAAACTAATTAAATAAATAGTAAATATAAAAAATAAAAGCTATTTTACATCGTTAACATAAAGACGTTTTTATTTAAATGCAATATAACAATTGCAGTAGGCGAATACTACTACTATTGATAAATGTTTATGAGTCATTAGTTTTGTTAAAACTATAACACTTTACAACATTGTTCCATTTGTTAATTACTTGTTACCATTAAAATACATTTGAATAATGTATTAGTCAATATAAATTAATAAAACCGAGTCAGTAAACAGCCTTTCATGAGTATTTCGATGGCGTACCTTTTACACCATATGATGTAAATTCAATGTAATAACCCTCCTCTAAAAAAATGTCTGAGTCACGGGACATGCTGCATATTGGCGACTTAAATTGACGTACAGTAGCATGTCGCAATACAGCGCAAGCCACACATCTGTTCTTGGCCGTTAACATTTACCGTCAGGCAGAGACGGGGGCAGCCCGGGTCCTTGAGCAGGAGGCTGTCGGCACGGGTGTGTTACATTACAGTCTCCTTCAGTTCGCCCTCCAACTGGCCAGACCCTCCACATTGGCTCAGCGCTGGGAATAACTTCAGCAGCCGTGTTTCAATAACCGCAATCCACTCCTTTAAACAGGTAAGTCGGTGAGTAGAGCGGGAATCATATGTGGCTGAACTTGAAGCGTCGGAGGCGTTAATTCGCAAGCTTTCTACTTCGTGTTAGCTAGCGAATTAGCACGCGTTAGCTGAGCTCGCTCGATTACGCTTTCTCTCTCTCTCGGTCTGTTTTACTGCAACGGCCGGAGAGAAACAGATCAGCCTGTGATCGGTCATAGCGTGACATTAGCGCAGCTCAGCAGCTTTACAGTCTAATCTATAGTGTAGCTTTAATTCAGATCAGTGCAACTCCCGCAGACTCCTCCTGCATCCGAGCAGCACCAGAAATGCGTGACCCGAGTCACTCTCATCATATTTTGCAGCTCCTTTTCTTTACTTTTTCTTTGATTTACGTACAGTTAGTGTTGTACATCCCTTTGGCCCGGTCTTGCATGTGGCCTTCAGAAGCTTTCTTGCCGATGCAAATTTGCAAAATTCCGCAGTTCGCCTTGCCCTTACTTTGCCCTTTGAAATAAAGCAGTTCCCGAACTCATCAATTAATTGAGTGAGGTTATTATTCATGAACAATTATCCTACATTAATTTTTATTGGCATTCATGCCAAATTCACAGTTTAATATTTTTTCCCCATGTTTAAAGGGCTAAGGAGTATTTAAGTTTTTGTACTTCCTGAAAAGAAAGATCTGATGGATGGTATGCGCCTGGCATATCTTTGAGACCAGACATTCCTGTTATGTAATGACATTGAGGTAAAGTTTTTATGTTGGTACATCTGTACGTTTTTAAACTGTGACAACCTGTCACACAGTCTCTTTATTGTAAACCACGCTACTTTGAATATTCGGTCTGAAATAGCATGCAAGTATGACTTCAAACAATACTAACTCTATTTGATTGACTGTGAACAATGTTGTACTTGGAGAGTCATTGGTTTCTAATATGATTTTTGTTATAAAATACTTTTCTTAAATTATTTTTCTAAGGAGAAATTCAGAACGTGCGAATATAAAACCAACTTCACCTCAATCTCAATGACCTACATGATAAAGGTCACAGGTAGAGCATTTTGCTATATTTAGAGTATGTTATATGCTCTGCTTATATGCTCTGTTATATACTCTATATTTCCCAATACTGGTTGTATCCGTATTATTTACTGTGCTCATGGGTCAGTGGTTCTAGTTCTATTACTCCAACACCTTTTGCTAGATGTTTTCTCACTGATTACTTTAAACCAGCTTGGAGATGAGGCTTAACCAGATAGGTGTAACTATACGTTATTATAAATGCACATTGTTTTATATTATTATACCCCAATATAAATAATTAGGCCTGTGTAAATAGGCAAGGGCCTATACGATTGTGTAATATAAGATTGTGATGGTATGATAACCTTGGATATTTTTCACGGTAACACTGTATTGGGACAATAAACATCACAATATGTTTTATTTTAGGAAACTTAACATTTTGGAACAGTATTATTATTTTTTTGTTGTTGTTGTGAAGGGTTCTTTTCTGCTGGAGGTACTGTTGCCCTTAAACAAATAAAATGGTTTAAAAAAACACATAAATAAAAAACTGCAAGGTTTGAAAAACCTTTAAACTTGTAATCGTCCCTTGCCTATGTGTAAAAACTTTATCTAGATATTAGAAATAGTGCAACTTCCATTCAGTAATCACAAAAATCTTACAGGGTTTCCACCACTAGTCATGGAATTTCTGGAATATCAGCCCCCCCTGACCTTATCGTTGAAGTACTTTAAGAAGCACACAATCTCATGTTGCAAATTCTAGCATCAAAGTTTTTTATTATATCTCTTGTAATGCTCAATTAGTGTTTCAGTGGAAGAAAGAAGTCAAAACATTGCATTTCTCTCAGGCACAGCATTTAGTGTCCATGAGGTCACTAGAGAAACGAACTCTAAAGAAGGGCAGTTCTCTTAATGTTTATTAGAGCTGTGGCAGGAAATAAATTCAGTGTTGATCTCTAAAGATTTTCTAAATGCGTCGATATTCACTTTTGAATTGATTCTGTGCTTAGTTTAACAGCAGATGGTGCTGTATGCTTTTCAAACTCCCATTCTGTACTTGCTTCCAGTTCCTTACAAATACCACTTAAAACTAAAATAATAAACTTTAATAAAGTTATGAAAGGTTTAAGTGAATTAAACGTGTGTTCATAATAAGTGAGCTGTATTTATATTAAGCTTGTGACAAAAGCTAACTTGCATGACTCTGCCAAACACACACTTTTTTTTTTTTTTCATCATCAGCAGTTTGAGAATATGGAGTGTTACAGTTTTCTTCTAATGTTTATATATTGTCTATTTTGTTGTATTTTTTTGTGTTGGTGATATCTAAATGAATTAGTAATATGCAGTTTAATAGTGCTCGTTTTATATTTTACAACATCAGCTGAGATTACTCTCTACCATTTTTAAAAGAGGGGAAAAGTCTTTTACACCTACTGTACGGAAAATATAAATCTCGCATCTACTTAAAGTATAAAATTATAAATGAAAATAAAAAGTAAATGCTTAATTTACTAAGTGATTTGTTCTATATCTCTCTCGCTGTAGAGATTTGTTTTATTTATTTTACTTTGTCTATTTTTCACCTGGCTGCTTATCAGCATTCTAAAAAGTCTTTATTTTGGGTTTATCATTAGTCATCAAATGGCACAAACAGGCTTGGAACAACTTGAGTGAGTTAATTTTAAGTTTGGAGATCTATTCATTACAGCATTGTCACTCTACACTTTTTGTTCGTAATGCTGATGATTGCACATTTTGAGAAATGTTGTTGGGCAATATTAAAGAGTGATGTTGCTTTGCTAGTTATTACAATGGGCAAATATGTTGTATCTGGGTCCATTTGCTTTAATTAGTCTTGTCTATCTTACCTGTAATTTGTCTTAACTGGTTGCCCAGCAATGGCATCATTTCCAAAAGTTGCCCAGCAACGTTGCTTCGAAAGTTGTCCTATGTATCACAAGATTGCTGGAGACCAAAAACACAAGGTCATTCTGTGAACTCTGTGAGGTGGATATGTGCTGTAACGTTATGTGAAAACTGAGGATGTATAAATCTTCTTTCCATCACAGCACTAAAAGAACATAAACTGTACATCTGCTGGTTTGCAGTACTGAAGGGAAGAGTAGATTTTTTTTATAGAGATAGTTTATACAAATAGGAAAATTCCTAACTTCCAAACATAAGAACACGAAGATATTTTGAAGAAAGCTAAAGCCTGTAACCATTGACAGTTGTAGTATTTGATTGTCTAACTATGAATGCCAATAGTTGCATGTATGCCAGCTTTCTTCATAATATATTTTGTGTTCAACAGAATAAATTTATAAATGTTTAAAACAACTTGATAAGTTAGTACAGTTTCATTTTTGGGTGAACTGTCTTTTTATTGTTATATTCTGAATTTATAAAATTATGTTTTTTTGTTTTGTTTGTTTTTAAACAGAGGGCATTGTGTCTACCAGTATAGATGCTCAAAGTCCACTGCCATTAACCTTTTAAAAGACTAGAATGTTCTCAATTCATTTAACAGCAAGTGACGTGTATATAAATTACATCTGAGTGCTGAATGGTGATGGTTAATTTATTTGCATGCTTCATTATGAGTGGTCTTTGAAATTGATCCGTCTGCATACATTTAAACTCAGCCTTGACACTCTACAGTTACAGTGGTCAAGCACTCAAAATATGAAGCTCTCAGAATGACTTAAAGGGATAGTTCAACAAATATTGAAAGATCTATCATCATTTACTCACCATTCACTTGTTCCAAACCTGTCTGAGTTTCTTTGTTTTTCAACACAGGAAAATATTTAGTTTTTTTAGACTGTCAGTGGTTAAAATGTTTTAGCTTTCTTCAAAATATCTTCATTTGTGTGCAGCAGCGGAAGAAAACCTAAAGGTGTATAACCACTTGAGGGTGAATAAATAGAGTAATTCTTTTTAATTTTTGGTGGTACTGTCACTTTAAGGCAGAGCCACTCTACATTTTTAAACTATTATTCAGAGCGCACAGATTTTGGTAGTTGTTAAGTGAGCCTCCACCCCTTCACCAGATTGTCTCTCATCGCTATTCACACAACTGCTTCTTCTGCTTGCACACGTCTAGTGGTGTCTGTGGTAGTGAACTGGTGCGTCACTTCCTGACTCTGTGACTCAGTTAGGTGCGGCCTGCTGTCAGTTCAGATTAGCTTGAGCACAGCAGCTGCTTTCAGGCTGGGTCATTTATCAAACTGATACGACATGGTGATTAACCACAGAAAGCTAGAGATACTGTAGACCACCCAAAACGTCCCACTATTGCTTGGTTCAAATAGTTTCGTACAGTGTTTTTCTGTGTTTGCACAGTTGTTTAGTGTCATGGGTTTTTTCTGACCCACTAATGATCTCTGCACACTCTGTTTTAATTAGATAAAATGGCCGTTCCCCCAGCATATGCTGATCTTGGCAAATCTGCCAAAGACATCTTTAACAAAGGATATGGTAACGTATTTAATCATTCACGTGAAAAAATAATGGTTGTTGGTTTTCTGTTTCTGTTCTAAATATTTCTTTATTTTCATTAAGGATTTGGTATGGTGAAGCTCGATGTCAAGACAAAATCAGCCAGTGGAGTGGTAAGACTCATTTTTTAATAAAATAATACAAAATATTGTGAATCGACTTGCTCATTTTAATGAACTATTAATTATTGGTATTACATGTGTTATTTTTTGTCATCACCTCTGTTGTCACTTGTCTGGTGTTCTAATAAAAATCTCTTCAAGTTGACAATTAAAAGCTTTAAGATTTGTAAATCCAATAAGAATAAGAATTAGTTATTTAATCAATAAGCCTGATTCATAAATGTGACACCTTAACTGTCCCTTTCCTGTCTGTATAGGAATTCAAGACCTCTGGTTCCTCCAACACTGACACCAGCAAAGTGGTTGGCAGCCTAGAAACCAAATACAAGAGGTCTGAATATGGCCTGACCTTCACAGAGAAGTGGAATACTGACAACACCCTGGGCACAGAGATCAACATCGAAGACCAGGTCTGAATGCTTTTTCCAGCACTGAATGGTGACCAATCGAAGGCTCTTATTTTTAGCATGAATGCTTATGATGAAATACTTATGATGCCTTTTCTTTCATTTTTTTTTAGATCGCTAAGGGACTGAAACTGACCTTTGACACAACCTTCTCACCAAACACAGGGTATACTAGTTTCTTACATTTGTGTTTTAAAGCTTTAATGTGTTTTGTAGTTGGTTCAGAGGAGGTGAGGGACGCTATATTGACGTGATGGATTGTAACTCAATATTGTATTGAGCAATTTGAGTGTCACCATGGCTGCATCTGAAATAGCTTTCCTCCCTGCTACATAGTAGGTGAAAATGTGGTAAAGTACACAGATGACTTGCTGATTGCTTTAAGATTCTGAAGAGTGCGTATTAAGTTATTGGCAACACAACTGATTACTTTAAAACAAAAAAAAATGTGATCAACTATTCAAAATATGGTCCTGAGTGTGTGATTACAGACAAAGCTAGATGACTGTTGTGTTTTGTTGTGCAGTGATTAATACCTCAAGGTTACTTTCACACAAGTGATAGTGGTGGTGTAAATCGGTCAGGAAAGTGGCACCTGTCTGCTATCGTATGGCTCTGTGCTCTCAGATGACAGTCACGTTGACATGGGCTTCACTGATGTATAGGCTCGTGTCGCTCATGACAGTGGCTATAGATCATGTGGCAGAAAGTTTTCACAGTTTTATTTGCTCAATATTGAGCCAGTTAGAGCTATTTATGACATAAAAATCTTGCTTTACATTGTCTTTGTTATTCATTTAAGTAAATTGTTGCTGAACAAGTATTAAGTTCTTTCAAAAATAAATAAATCAATCAATCTTACCGACAGCAAGCTTTTGACTGGTAGTGTATTTCAAAAGCACTGCTATGTGTTCTTGTAATAGTGCAGATATTTTTTTTTGGCCAGCCTTTAAATAAGCAATGATTTGAGCATTAAAGTGATAGTTAACCCAAGAATGAACGTTTGTCATTTAATAACCCTCACTAGGGCCCGTGGGCTAAAGTTGACCCATAATAACCTTTAATTCCTTTTAATAACCTTTGGCCCACCATCCCATCTGAGATGAGAGAGAGAATGACATGTATTAATATAGATTTAACTGATATTGACAGAAATTGGCAACTTTATTGAAATAGTTTGCAATATTTATCTTTAGGCCACGACTCAAGTTCAGTTTTTGCCCTTCACAAGAAAATGTTTGGGCACCTCTGCTCAAGATCAATGAGTAGCCATTAACATTCATAGTAAGTTAAGTGGTATGCATTTAGATGGATCAAAAACGTTTTTCAAAATTGTTCTAAGACAAGAATGCGTGCTGTTGAATAGTTTTAGAACTTCGATGAAAGGATTTGGTCCATTCCAAATGCTTGACTACTGTGTGCTATAGATGTTTTCAAAATATATTTCGGTTTCAACAGCAACAAGAAACTCGTTCAAGCTTGGGACAAGTAGAGGGTGAACAAATGATGACAATTTGGGTGAACTATCCCTTTAAGTGTTTTATAAAGTGACATTGTCCTTCACTGTGGTATTTGCAGCTTGTCCTTTGGCATGTGTCTGTGTCTTGAATTCTGACTAATACATTTATTTAGCAGCAGGTTATTTTACTGTTTACTCTGGCTTTGTGCGTTTATAGTACGTTGGTCCCAAAGTCATTCATAAATAAAACATAGAGAAACGGATCAAGCTAAATAAATGTATATAAATAAAATAAACGTTTGTTTTTTACCATATTTTAAAATGAATGGTGACAAAATATAAAAGCAAAATATTAACATTAATAAATGCTGTAATAGTGAATGCTTAAATGGATGGTCTGAAATCAAATGTTCTGCACTTTTATATTTTGAGAATGGGCTGATTGTCTAAAATGTTCCAACAGAAGTTATTTGTTAAGCTAATTTTGTCACTTGTTTGATGGGAAAGAATATTAACGGTCTAAACAGTTTATATTTCTGCAGATTGGAGGTTTGGTTTATTGGTAGTCAAAAGCCAAATAATGTGTTTAAAATACCTCTCGTAAACTAAATAGGATGCTGAATTGTTTACTTTTCTCTCATGAACAGGAAAAAGAGTGGCAAAGTCAAGACCGCATACAAGCGCGAGTATGTCAACCTGGGCTGTGACGTTGACTTCGACTTTGCCGGTCCAACTATCCACGGTGCTGCAGTGGTAGGTTACGAAGGATGGCTCGCCGGTTACCAGATGTCCTTCGACACAGCCAAGTCCAAGATGACCCAGAACAACTTTGCTGTAGGCTACAAAACTGGAGACTTCCAGCTGCACACTAATGTGTGAGTCCTCCAACATTACTACATCATTATAAGTGCATGTGACTGGGATTGTGTTTATTTTAGTGGAGGGGAAATGTTGATATAATGACATTATGTACACAGAGTTGACATGGAAATTTTACACCATGTCACTAGGATGATGATGTGTTATTGCGTTTCAATTAATATGCCGTACATGGACAGCTTGGGCATATGAAAATCTATCAAAACCTTTCATGAAAAGTTGTTCATTCTTGTTAGGACAATTTTAAAAACTTTTTGTTTGCGTGTATAAAATTTATATAAACGATTTCAAACTTTTTCTGATCATGTTGTGCATTTAAGAGTACAACTGGGCAAAAAAAAAAAACAGATTCATGAAAATTGTTTTATCTGTTCTAGAAAAAGAAATTTATAGGAACACTATTTTGCATTAGTTTTTGTAAGAGAAAAGTCTAAATTTATAGTTTAAGGAAAATCCTTTGGGTTAATGTGCTTCTAGAAAATGATTTATGGTTAAGAGTGTTTTTTTTTTTTTTTTAACATACTTTTAGTGATTTAATGAATTTTATTGCATCTTTCTCTCTGCAGTAATGATGGCTCAGAGTTTGGTGGCTCCATCTATCAAAAAGTGAGTGATAAGCTGGAGACAGCGGTGAATCTGGCCTGGACAGCAGGAAGCAACAGCACACGCTTCGGCATTGCTGCCAAGTATCAGCTGGACAAAGACGCCTCTATCAGTGTGAGTAAAGAGCACTTTTTTATTATAAAAGTCAGTTTGGTGTCAGAAGAGGACTGAGTTTAATCAACTGAATTAATCTATTCCAAGTCTTTCTCCAATTATTTTTAATAGAAAAGATAAATGGGTTATTTTTAACCTGCAATGTCATTTATAAGTATTATGAGATAGGGTTTTTGCTTTTTTTAAATTTTCTTTTTACATAAAGCGTCTTTCAATACAACTTTGTGGTAGTTAGTCAATACAACTAATAACATTGTTTTGTACTATGACTTTAAAGGAAATGGGTGTATTTGCACAAGTATTGTGGTAGTAGGTAAATGCTGCTATGATGCAAACAAAGGCCTCTGAGTTCCCTGTGATTTTTATTTTTTATTGTCAAACAAAGTGGATTTATTTTGGAACAGTTTTAATAATAATAAAAAATCTTTGCACCGTATTTGTCAGCAGCTCAATATAGATTCTTACTCTATTCTGTTGAGAATTAGATGATGTCTGTAAATCAAAACAGTTGAATCACAAGAACAGGGGTCACCAATCTCGGTCCTGGAGGGTTGGTGTCCCTGCAGGGTTTAGCTCCAACTGGTCTCAAAACACCTTCCTGGATGTTTCAAGTATACCTAGTAAGACCTTGATTAGCTCATTCAGGTGTGTTTGATTAGGGTTGGAGATAAAATCTGCAGAACACCAGCTCTCCAGGAACAAGTTTGGACCCCTGCACAAGAAGATAATGAAAGCCTCTGTTTTCTCTGTTTTCAACAGGCTAAAGTGAATAACACCAGCCTTGTCGGTGTTGGTTACACTCAATCTCTGAGACCAGGTACAGTGTTTTTTCTTTATTTTTCTTTCTTTATTTTTTCCTGTCATTTTTTTTACATATACAAATTTATTAGTGATGGGCATTGTATTGATCCTATGTTCAGTTACACAATATAAACACCCATGCTATATAACTTCAGTTATTGAGTTATTAAGGCCTTAAATACAATTCAGTGTTGATGGTTTGTGGATTTGATTGATCATATTCTGTGAAGTTGGTCTGTAGTTGCACATACTGGGATAAAATCCAGCAGTCTCATTTGGATTCTGAAAGATCATGTTGTTTTTATAGTACCGTGACTTGCTAGTAAAAAATGCATTAGCCCTCAAATTGTTTAAACTGGTTAAAGAGCACTGCTGAAGTGGTCGACCTGGTGTAAATATTAATGACTTTCATAAAAGATGCATGAAATGTGACCACAAGTATTGTGCAAAATTGACTGTAACATCTGCTGTATGTTAATAGCAAAAACTATGCAGAGTTCTAAGCATTTCTTAGCCAAAATCTAAAACATATAGTTCAGATGCAAGTTGTAAACTTAAAGTCTGGACAGTTCAAACGCAAAATGACGGTTTTAGTTTGATTGTTCATTTGACTCTGTCTCATTTCCCCTGAGCGATGCTGCTGGGTACGTTTCCAGTGGTATGATATGCATTTATTTCCGTTTCCACTGTCAGAGGTACCAAAATAGTGAACTTTTGTGACCTCTTTGTGATAGTATGTTTACATCAGATGCAGATGACGTGTCAAGCATGAGTGATTTACAAGTCAATGCATGATGCGATCAGACATTCTGCGGTGCTATTCACGCGAATATCAAAATTGCGGGGGCCAAAACACTTGACAGATATTTTGTGCCTAGTTTACCAATCAAGGAGCTTTCTCTCTTAGGGGTGTGATTGTAACATAGCGCCTGTTTTTGGTGTCCTGAGGGGAAATTCCTCTACCAACATGGGACAAAAGAAGGGTCTAATGGATCTACTCTGTTTTACATGCTTTATGAAGGCTGAAAAATCACAGCTCTCTTAATAATCCTTGTTCGCCATTAGCAAAAAAACTGGAGTCACCAGGCAGACAGACGGCCCTCCCATGATGCAAATCCATGTATATTTTGAAGGGAATATTACGCGCAAATAAAGCAAGTAAACTCTAAATATTCACTTGTCCAATTACGTGCAAAATATGTATAATTGCAAGCCGCCTCTGGTGTGAACACCCCATAAGAGTACCTAGCACAACTGTAGGGTACCAAAAGGGTAAAGCTAGACTCTCTGCAGAATGCTGGTTGGTTTACAGTATATTACCACTTTTTCTTGTGCTACAAGCCAGGTGAACGACGACAAAGGAAGCACCACAATTAAATATACAGGCTGAACATTGCACCATAATCAATGACATAAATTTTATTTATATATATATAATTTTATTTATTTTTTTTTTTTTTTTATATGGGTCCACTTCTTAATATGTGGAAAGCTTGAGAGACGGTATTTCCACTCAGTATTTGTCTGTCTTTGCATATAAAATAATCAAAACTCCATATATGAACGTCCCGTGTGGCTTTTTTCTTCAATCGAGAATAATGTCGATCACAACTTTGTCATACAGCATGCCTACCAATTAAGAGTACCTTTAGCAGTGGAAATGAAGCCTGATCAGAGTGTCCCAAACCGTACTGTGATAAACTGTACCCGTATTGCTCAGTGGAAATGTGGCATTAGTTATTTAGTTTTATTTTTATGCTGTTAAAGTCCTATGATTTTGAAAACTTTGTTTGTTTTCCAGGTATCAAGTTGACCCTGTCTGCCCTGGTTGATGGGAAGAGCATCAATTCTGGTGGCCACAAGCTGGGCTTGGGCCTGGAGCTGGAGGCTTAAACCTGCTCCTGCTGAACATCAGGGACAAGGGAATATCAGAGAAATCTGGCCTTAAATCTAACTCCAGCAGCAACCAGCAGGGGGAATCGGGATGGGATGTGTGCAAAGGCTCATCAAAAGCGATCATGTCATGTGGTTTCTTTTTCGTCTCCTTCAGGTCCTTATGTTTGTTTTCTGTTTGTAGTTGTTCTCTCATAGACATTCAGCTACAAATTAATTTGGCCATCCCTCTCTAGCACTTCCACAGTAATGAAATGCGCTCTGGGACGGAGGGCATCTGTGGCGTCCTGTTGTGTTGCTCCCTCCTCAGTTAGACGGTGGTGGGTTTGTGACAACTGTCTCTGATTGCATCCTTTGTATTGTATCTGATATTCCTTCGTCGTCTGAATGCGAATCAAGCAAACCACTTAACTCGATATTAAAGGTTATACCTGCTATTATTTAAATACTGTTATACTGTTTTCTTCTTTCCATGCACGCAAGGACGAGCTTTAAGCAGTTTACTTTCCCTCGGGCAGCCATCCAGAGTTTAGCTTGCAGGTAAAGTCTGCCCTTGAGCTGAGCAGTTTTTGGGTAGCCTAATGGGGCGGTGAGCGCTGGTGCCCGTAAGCTGGCATGGCTGGCCTTCTGTTTTTCATTTGCAGCACAGATGACTCTCCGTGGCTCCCTGTGATGGCGGGACGGGTCTTGTGGGTGTGGTTTGAGTTCAGTACCTTTTGCTCCCGGTGTTGCCCTGATTCCCATGCTTTACAACACCTCAGAGGTCCTTATGTGTATGTTTGAACTTTTCAATAAACTCTTTGAACACATCTTACCATACGATTGTTGTTGCTTACAAAGCAAATGGCTTCTCGTTGCATAAACTCTAGTTCAAAATGCTGAAAAATAGTGTTAAATGTAAATTCTCAATTACCAAAAAAGAAAAGTATGATTTTTAAATGATAAAGATTCCTTGCGCATGTTCAGCTTATTTGGTTATTTTCATCAAGCTTTGGTCATATGTTTGTCATGGAATAGCAAAAGGCTTGTACACTTTTTATTTTTATTATTAGTATTATTATTATTATTATTTCAATATTAATTGACCTTTCAGTCAGATTTTTTTACAGTGTTTAAACAAGTATAAAACTTTTTGTAGGTGAACTACTAATGCCTAATTAAAGTTTATCCACTGAAAGGTTTTTTTTTTTGTGTTTGTTAGTTTTTTCTCTTTAGCTTTAATTAAAATCTGAATATTTGCTTCTGATCTGTAAATAAAGGTCTCAGTTTGATGATTTGGGCAAAATATGCTTAGCCATGGAGGGGTCCAAGCGTTAATGTACAGCTGTTGCAAATAAAACCCAAACCCCCAACTCAATATTTCTTTTCACTTGGAAATGATAAACGTTCCTCATTTCCTATGCCATATATTTGTTATATACAGGAAAAGTCTTCATGCCTTTGCACACATTGGTCACTTTATTAGGTTTATGTGTTCAACTGTTATTACTAATAACCAGCATTAATCAGCATATCAAATGATGGCAACTCAAATGCATTTAGACATGATGTTAGCAGGCCCAACCCTATATCATTATGCACGACAAAAGAAATAAAAGTGACTTTGCATTTTGCTTGTTGGTCCTCCTATTAATATTTTAGTAATTCTACTTCAATTTTTATTAACTCAAGACCTTGAGGGTTTAGGCTACTGTTGATGGTCCAAAAATAGGGAGAGAAAAAATCCAGTGAGTGGCAGTTCTGTTGGTATAAATGCCTATGGTGGACTGGTTTGAGTGGATAGAGGCAACAATAACTCAAATAACCAGATGTAAGTTTAAAGGTCTGCAATAGAGCATCTCTGAACTCATACGTTGAAGCAGATATGGCTTCAGCAAAAGAAGAGTATAGTCCACTAATGATTTTTCTGTCAGATATTACCATTAAACTGATGCTGCAATTCTTATTTGCTCACCAAAACCGGAGAAGAAAAGCCTTCAAAATTGTCGTCTGGGTTTATGAGTCTTACTTTCTCTTACAGCTGTTTGGTTGATGGTCAGAATTCAGCTCTCTTTAAAAGCATAAAGGTTGGCCATTTCC
>CAIGQQ010039955.1:3577657-3593642 GCA_903798035.1 Danio albolineatus
TGTGTGTGTGTGTGTGTGTGTGTGTGTGTGTGTGTGTGTGTGTGTGTAAATTGCATCCAGAAAGTATTCATAGCGCTTCACTTTTTCCACATTTTTTATGTTACAGCCTTGTGCCAAAATGTATTAAATTTATTTACTTCCTCAAAAGTCTACACACAATACCCCATAATGTCAATGTGAAAAAAGATTTTTTGAAATTGTTGCAAATTTATAAAAAAAAGAAACCTAAAAAAAAAAAAAAATTTAAAATCACATGTATTCACAGCCTTTGATGTGAAGCTCTAAATAAAACTCAGGTACATTCTGTTTCCACTGATCATTCTTGAGATGTTTCAGCAGCTTAGTTGGAGTTCACCTGTGGTAAATTCAGTTGATTGGACATGATTTTAAAAGGCATACACCTGTCTATATAGGGTCCCAGTGTTGACAGTGCATGTCAAAGCACAAACCAAGCATGAAGACAAAGGAATTGTCTGTAGACCTCTGAGACAGGATTGTCAAACCTTCTGGATGCACTGTATGTTTATAATGTTAAGAAAACATCTGAAATGCTTTTCCTAAATGTTTCATTTGTCAATTTTTTTTTATTTGTTTCTACATATTTCAAACTAAACTGCATATCTTCTGCAGCCACAAATCTTCACTGTAGTTTAAGTTTGTATATTTTTTCACAACAAGCGTCTGTGTACATTAACCAACGTTCCCCAAGAATAAATGTAGCCAAATTAGCCCTAAGACTAGTTTTCATTGGCCATCCCTTTGCTAGATGTTAAAGGCCTTACCAAAAAATATATAGATTCAAACTAAAAACAACACTCAAATAAACAACAGAAAACAACAACATCAAAAAGCCTAGTGTTCACAATGTTGATTATTAAGAAGCTGTTTCTTAAAATTATACTTAAATGATTTAAAAGAGACACATTCTCTAACACAGGGGTCACCAAATTTGTTCCTGAAGGGCCAGTGTCTTGCAGATTTTAACTCCAACCCTAATCAAAAGCTGCGTCCCAAATGGCATACTTGTGCACTTTTCTACGCCATTTTGTAGTATAAATAGTGTAATAAGTGCGTTCACACTGAAAACTGTAAAAATAATAAGTGCACTTTAATTACCCGGATGATGCACTCATTCCACCGGTAATATGAAGTGTATAATGATGGACACTTCACGCACTCAACGACCGCAGCTTCGTGCACGTAACGGAAGAGGCGGAGCTATCGGGCGCACATGTTGGATAACTTTATTTATTTTGGACTGTGAAAGCAAATTTCTCCAACAAGAGTGATTATAGCGCCTCCCGACGGTGAATGCGGTTATACTCATGCCAGGTAATATTAGGAATTTTGGTCATTTATTTCTCTAATTTGGCAACCGTCAAACGTCATCAGGGAAACGGTTTGAACTTCCGCTTAGTAAAAAAAGCCATTAGTGCTCCATTTGGGACAGCACTACATACATATACTATACTGTTGAGTGTGTAAGTGCATAAGTACATAGTGCATAAGTGCATAGTGTATAGTGTGTCATTTGGGACGCAGCTAAACACACCTGAACAAGCTAATCAAGGTCTTACTAGGTATACTTAAAACATCCAGGCAGGTGTGTGCCAGGCAAGTTGGAGCTAAACCCTACAGGGACACCAGCCCTCCAGGACCGTGTTTGATGACCCCTGCTGTAACAGATTGTGGCATCAAATTCCACTGATGTGATGCTTTAAAACAACAATATGCTTGACTAAAAGATGTTTTTCTAAGTGGAATAATACAATCAGCTCTAGCTGCACCCTGATCACAACAGATTCAAACTGGAAAAAGCCTGATAGAAGGGGAGGAGCTAAACTATGCATAATCTTGTAAGCTATACAACCATTTTGAAACTTGATGCTTTCCCAACTAAGCAGGCTATGGGTTTTTAAAATAGTACAGTGATAAAAAAAAATGTTTTTTTTTTAATCTAAAATTTTAAGTGCTTGTTTATATAGTAAATTTAGAGGTTTTAAGTGTAGATTTTGTGTTAGACAACTTATCAGGCAATAATTCAAAAGAGAGAGTCATTCATTTATATTATTGTCGACTTAGCCCCTTTATTAATCTGGAGTCGCCACAGCGGAATTCAATTCAATTCAATTCATCTTTATTTGTATAGCGCTTTTACAATGTAGATTGTGTCAAAGCAGCTTCACATGCATTATAAAAAATTGAAACAGTGTCAGTCCAGTTTTCAGTGTTGAAGTTCAGTTTAGTTCATTTCAGCGTGGTTTAATAATCACTGCTGAGAGTCCAAACACTGAATAGTAATCCATCGATGCGCAGCCCTACAAGTCCCGAACCATGCAAGCCAGAGGCGACAGCGGCGAGGAAAAAACTTCACCAATTGGCGAAAGTGAAGAATTAAAAAACCTCGAGAGAAACCAGGCTCAGTTGGGCACGACCATTTCTCCTATGGCCAGACGTCTTGTGCAGAGCTGCAGTCTATGGTGCCGGGGCTGGAGAACGCTGGACATCCATCATGGAGAGTGAATCGCCAATGAATCGCCAATTTATCCAGCATGTGTTTTGCGCAGCGGATGCCCTTCCAGCTGCAACCCGTCACTGGGAAACATCCACACACACTCATTCACACACATACAGTTGGGCCAATTTAGCTTACCCAGTTTACCGCATGTCTTTGGACTTGTGCAGGAAACCCACAAAAGTGAGAATCATAGAATTTAAATACATTTTTTGAAGCCTTATTAGATAAAGAACTTCTAATAAACCTAAAATTCATGATATTTAAGTTTACATTGTTAAATAGCTTTATTATATGTGTTTTGTAACCAGTGTGAGTGTGTGTGTTTGTAATGTAAAGAAAACGTCATGGTTACTTCCGTAACCCACATTCCCCGAATAGGGTATGGAGACGTGTGTCTGAATCTCAGACAATGGGAGTTGCTAGACGACCAATCACTCTGAAGATCAAGAAAACGGGCCAATGAAATGCCAATTGCATTGGCGCAGCTTCGCTCCACAGCTGAACCTGATGAGCTCGTTAGGGCTATATCAGTCAGCTGCGGAGGAGCTCCTTCAGAATTGCCTGCTGAAGAGCCGATCACTCAGCTCCCAGCTGGAGACTCAGGTGCTGTGGCAGTGGAGACACACGTCTCCGTTCCCTATTCAGGGAACGTGGGTTACGGAAGTAACCATGACGTTCCCCTTCATATGGGAACTCCGACGTGTGTCTGAATCTCAGACAATGGGAGACTGTATGGAAAACGCCACAGCAGCTCAGCCCGTCACGCTCCTGATGTGCAGATTGCCAAGCATAGCGTGAGCGCACTGACATCACCAAAAGCGCAACCTTCCAACGTCCCTAGGGTCTTAATTACCATTAACATGGGAATAATCATTTATTATCGGGAGTCGTAATTTGCCTTCACCTAGCTAATATAGACTAGGAATTTTTGAATACGACAGTACGTTGGGAAAGCGTCAGTCCCCGAAGGGGGAGGACGCTGCAGAGGTCATCTGCTACCCATTAAGGGGGAGCTTGATGACAATAAAACATATGGACTAACCCTGAATAGGGGGAGTACTACATACGATAGGCTGGTTAGCTATTAGGGAAGACACGGGACCACCTGGAAAGGGGGGAACACACCGTGGTAGAAATGCATATGGCATCAGCAAAAGAGGGGATTGCACATAGCTGGCACCGCGTTTGTTGACACTGAGCCTAATTTTCTCCCGATTGATCGGGGTTACCCAATAATCTGGAGAAAACCGGCTCCACTCGAAGGTTATAAAACCTCGCAAATGTATTTGGTGTCGCCCAGCCCGCAGCTCTGCAGATATCTGTGAGAGAGGCGCCGCATGCTAATGCCCAGGAAGAAGCGACACTTCTAGTAGAGTGCGCTCTCACATTTAGAGGGCGCGGCTCGCCTTGGCATTCATAAGCCAGCGCGATGGCATCAACTAACCAGTGGGCCAACCTCTGTTTTGATACGGCACTTCCCTTCTGCCGACCACCATAACAGATAAAGAGCTGTTCACAGGATCTTATGTTTTGCATTCGTTCCACGTAAAGGCGCAAAGCGCGTACGGGACAAAGCAGTGAAAGGGCTGAGCCTGCCTCCTCCGAGGGCATCGCTTGCAGGTTCACCACCTGATCTCTAAATGGGGTGGTAAGAACCTTGGGCACATAGCCGGGCCGGGGTCTCAGGATAACGTGAGAGTAGGCCGGCCCGAATTCAAGGCACGATTCGCAGACCGAAAATGCCTCCAGATCCCCGACTCTCTTAAATGATGCCAATGCAGTCAGCAGAGCTGTCTTTATAGACAGAAATCTAAGTGATACTGACTCGAGTGGCTCGAACGGGTCCCTCTGCATACCTGCCAGGACTACAGAGAGATCCAAAGAGGGCACGAGAGGGGGGCGGGGTGGATTTAAATGCCGCGCACCTCTGAGGAACCGGATGATTAGATTATGCTTCCCGAGCGTGTTGCCATCCACCGCGTCATGATGAGCGGAGATGGCAGCCACATAAACCTTCAGTGTGGAGGGCGACAGCCTACGCTCCAGCTTGTCCTGAAGAAAGGATAACACAACGCTAATCTGGCAAGTTCGGGGTTCTTCTCTGCGAGAAGCGCACCACTCAGCGAATAGACTCCACTTCAGGGCGTAGGCATGCCTCGTAGAGGGTGCTCTAGCCTGAGTGATGGTGTTAACCACTGAGGGTGGTAAATCACCTAAGTCTTCCGAGCTCCGTCTATGTACCACACGTGGAGGTTCCATAGATCTGGGAACGGGTGCCAGATGGTGCCCCGTCCCTGAGAGAGGAGGTCCCCCCTCAGAGGAATGCGCCAGGGAGGGGCCGCCGCGAGGAGTGAGAGCTCGGAAACCCAGGTCCGGTTGGGCCAGAGAGGCGCAACGAACAAGACCTGCTCCTCGTCCTCCCTGACTTTGCACAGTGTCTGCGCGATTAGGCTCACTGGGGGAAACGCATACTTGCGCATGCCCGATGGCCAGCTGTGGGCCAGTGCATCCGTGCCGAGGGGGGCCTCGGTCAGGGAGTAAAACAGCTGGCAATGAGCGTTCTCGGGGGAAGCAAACAGAACGATCTGGGCTTCCCCGAAGCGCGCCCATATCAACTGGATCGCATCGGGGTGAAGTCTCCATTCTCCTTAGTGCACTAGCTGCCGTGAGAGCGCATCGGCTGCATGGTTGAGCTTGCCCAGAATGTGAATGGCTCACTGCGATTTCAGCCGCGTATGACTCCAAAGGAGCAGACGGCGAGCGAGCTGAGACATGCGGTGGGAGCGTATGCCCCCCATACGGTTGATATACGCTACCGTCACCATGCTGTCCGTCCTGACCAGCACGTGTTTCTGCTCCAGCACCGGTGAAAAGCGGCGGATAGTTAGAAGCACTGCCAACAGCTCTAGGCAGTTGATATGCCAATGCAGACGGGGTCTGGACCACGAACCCGCAGCTGCATGCTCGTTGCACACAGCCCCCCAGCCCGTGCTGGAGGCATCCGTCGATACGACAACATGCCTGGATATTAGCCCTAGGGGCACATCGGTCCGTAGAAAAGCTAAATCCATCCAGGGACTGAGGGTGCGGTGACACAGCGGAGTGACATGCACCCGGTGCGTGCCCGCGCGCCATGCCCGTCTGGGGATTCGATCGTGAAGCCAGCGCTGAAGTGGTCTCATATGGAGAAACCCGAGCGGCGTGACAGCGGCAGCGGATGCCATATGCCCCAGGAGCCTCTGAAAAATTTTCAGTGGGACCATTATATTCCTGTCGAGCTCTTTTAGACAAGAAAGCATTAGCCTGGCGCGCTCCTCCGAGAGGTGCGCTACCATAGCGATCCAGCTCCAGCCCGAGATAAGAGATCCTCTGCACTCTTCTCTCGGTTGACCCGAAACCCCAACTGGTCGAGGTGCCGAAGCACTTTGTCCCTGTGCATAATCAATTGATCGTGAGATGAGGCTATAATAAGCCAAACGTTGAGATAATTGAGGATGCGAATGCCCGAGAGCCGGAGAGGCATGAGGGCACCCTCCGCGAGCTTGGTGAAAACCCGCGGAGACAGAGAGAGCCCGAAGGGGAGGACTTTGTACTGCCATGCTCGTCCCCCGAACGCAAACCGGAGAAATGGGCGGTGGCGTGGAAGGACATGAAAATACGCGTCCTTCAGGTCTATAGCTGCAAACCAATCCCGAGGACGGACGCTGCAAAGCAAGCATCCTGAACGGCATCTTGTGCAGATGGCGATTCAGTCTGCACAGATCTAGGATTGGTCTTAACCCCCCGCTCTTTTTGGGCACGATGAAGTATGGGCTGTAACACCCGGACCTCATCTCGGTTGGAGGGACCCGCTCGATTGCACCCTTCGCCAGGAGGACAGCAATCTCCTCTCGCAAGACAGGGGCGCTCTCAGGAGTGACCCGTGTAGAGTGAATGCCCTTGAATTTGGTAGGGCGAATGGCGAATTGAATCGCGTAACCGAGTCTGACCGTCCGTATGAGCCACCGCGACACGCCGAGCAGCGCTAACCAAGCCGGCAGGGCGCGCGCTAATGGCACCATCGGAGTGATCATTGACGTGCCAGCGGAGGGGCAGCTCGGGAAGGGAGCGCTCGCCCCGAGAAGCGGTGCAGAGAGAGGAAACTGCTCTTTTAAAAAATTTGTCACTGCCAGCCCGGAGGCCAGAAGCAGAGTTTTCAAAGTCAATGTAATAGACTGATGTTGTTGTCCTCGGCCCCCCACCAAGGAAAGAACAGGTCCCCTTTTCTCCGGATGGCCCGTCCCAGGGACGCTTCGCGGTCCGTTTACTGGACTTAATGGCGCCCTGGAGCGGGGGCGTCGTAATCCCGCGAGTGGCTCGGCGCTGCTGCCTGGCCGGTGGAGCGGGCAGCAGAGGCGGAGCAGATGTTGAAGCCGCGGATGGACGCCCTCGGCGAGGAACAGCAGAGGCGGATGGGGCAGCAGGAGGAGCAGTTTTCCGAGCCCGCTGATGGATGGCTTCACCCATCGCCTTGGACTGCTCTTTCACCGCGGAGAATTCCTGGGCGAATTCCCCCGCAGTGTCGCCGAACAGGCCGGCCTAGGAAATGGAAGCGTTAAGAAAGCGAGCTTTGTCAGCGTCTCCCATCTCTGCCAGGTTCAGCCAGAGGTGGCGCTCCTGGACCACTAATGTGGCCATCGTCTTTCCCAGGGCACAAGCAGCCGATTTGGTTGTTATGAGAGCATAATCGGTTGCCGTGCGGAGCTCATGCATCAAGCCTGGGGAAGAACCACTCTCCTGCATCTCGGCCAGCTTCTTGGCTTGGTAGCGTTGATAGGTGGCCATAGCGTGCAGAGCGGATGCAGCCTGGCCCGCAGCAGTGTAGGCTCTGGCCGTGAGAGACTCAGATAACCTGCACGCTTTGGAGGGGATTTTGGGTGGACCTCTCCAAGCAGAGGGGCCTTGCGGGCAAAGATTGACCGCAATAGCGCTCTCTACCTGGGGAATCGCCTCATATCCCCAGGCCGCTCCGCCGTCAAGAGTGGTGAGAGCGGGAGCGCACGAGGACTGGGCAGAAAAAGGTGCCCTCCATGCCTGCGTGAGCTCACTGTGTATTTCCGGGAAGAAAGGGACGGGGGGTCTGGAAGGTCTCGCCTTCCTTCTCCCCACGTAGCACCCATCTAAGCGGTTCGGTCGCGGTTCTGGGGGACAAGCCATCTCCAGTCCTACGGCCGAAGCAGCCCGGAATAACACGGCCAACATGTCCGATTCTAAATCCGAGACCGCGCTGACAACCCCGGAGGGTGGCAGGGGGTCTGGATCCTCATCGGAGCATGTCAACCCGCCCTCCGATGCAGTGATGGACATCACGTCTCCAGTGTCATCTAATGAGAGCGCGGCCAACCCGGAGGATGGACCAGCGCCCTCACTCGAAGCAGAAACAGAGCGCACTGAAGAGAAGCGAGGGGTCCGCGGGCCCGGAGGCGACGGATTAGCCCCCACTGTAACCCTCAGGCCTGCCTGTGTGCTAACCGCTTGGCGGGGAGCAGCAGGGGTGACTCGCCCTAATGCAAGAGCTCGCCGCGACCTCAGTTGCGCAACAGTCAAGCCATCGCAGTGCGGGCAAGAACTGTCCGCGAGCACCACATCAACATGCTGGACCCCCAGACATGTGACGCAATACCCGTGCCTGTCATCCGGAGCGAGGAAACCACCATATCCAGAAACGCACGGTCAGAACGACATCTTTATAAAGACGCGCTACACAACCGTGTGCTCTCTTAGGGAATTCTGCTCTTTTAGAAAACTGCTCTTTTAAGTCACCAGCGAAACGCCGAGGGGACGGGAAACCCAGCTCAACCGCCGCTCTAGCGTCTTCTCCCGCACTGGTGAAGGTAGGGCTTTCTTCAAACTTGGAAGTCAGCTTAGCAGAAGGGTTCTTCAGTCTCATGATCGGCTCTTCAGCAGGCAATTCTGAAGGAGCTCCTCCGCAGCTGACTGATATAGCCCTAACGAGCTCATCAGGTTCAGCTGTGGAGCGAAGCTCCGCCAATGCAATTGGCATTTCATTGGCCCGTTTTCTTGATCTTTAAAGTGATTGGTCGTCTAGCAACTCCCATTGTCTGAGATTCAGACACACGTCGGAGTTCCCATATGAAGGGGAACATCCAAAATACTTTTCCTAAATGTTTGTTAAACTTTTTAAATTTTTTGTCTTACTTCCAGGGCCGTTTATAGCAAAGTTTATATTTAGCTGCACCATGTTGGAGTTTCAGAGCACCTAACTTTTACGAGGTTGGTCGTTAGCCCAATGCTTAACCTCCAACCTACAGATATACACACATGGACAATTTAGCTTACCCAATTCACCTATAGTGCATTTCTTTGGACTTGTGGGGGAAACCGGACCACCTGAAACCCACAGGAGAACATGCAAACTCCACACAGAAATGCCAACTGACCCAGCCTAGGCACAAACTAGCAACCTTCTTGCTGTGTGGCGACAGCGCTACCCACTGTGCCACTGTGCTGCCCAAATTTGTTCTCAAAATGAGTTTGTTTTTCCAGTTTGTTTTCTGCAGCCACTTTAGTTGCGTTTACATAGACACAACTTCATAGCTGTATTCATATCTATGTTTTGAAGTGATGTAATTCTACAGAATGTAGCTGAATTAAAATTTTGGGATGAACTATTTCATTAAGATGCACAGAAAATCAAACAAATAATTGAATTTATCAAGAAATGTGTTAAGAATTTTTAGAAGTCAAATGTTAGAAGTCAAATTTATTTTAGAAGTCAAATGTCTGTTACTCATGGTTTATGTGAATATTAACCATCATAATGAAAGCTGACATGAACCTACCTGTTAACGCCAAGATAAGGCTGAAGGTACAAAGCATCTTAATGTCAGGAGCCAAGAAGATGAGTCGACTGAAAGAGATGACTGAAACTGTGAAGTGAAGCTTTTTTTTTTTTTTTACCAGCTGAGGTGGAAAGTCCAGGTTTTGTTTGTTTGGTCTCCTCAGATAAAAAGAGACTGCTGTTTGCATGATATTGATTTATCAAAGTTTGCCTTACAAGTACTTTTGTTCAATAGCTGTCGCAGTATACACAGATAAGTATAGACTGGACAGAAAAATGTGGAGAATTACATTTAATTCGCAAGAGCTATAATTCTGAGACATTTGAAGAGGTTTTTAGGTTGGTTTATTTTATTTTAAGAGCAGTCACAGTAACACGCTTTCTTTTTACGCTGTTACATTCCAGTTGATGTTTCATATGCTGTACTTTCTAACTCTCTATATTTGGCCATTGATTATCATTAATTATTCTGTTCACAGTCACTCGGGTTATTCAATATTTAGTCCAAGTGGATATTCCAGCATATAAGGATCTTACCTTCATTACCTTCATGATCTTGTAAAATACAACCTGTAACATATTTCCTCAATTTATTAAATAATAATATAAAAAACATTTATAAAGGTATAGAAATAAGTCGGGGGAGTTAATCGAGATCTGCCTGTGCTTAAACTCCCCTCTTGCCCTGCAAACAAGAGGGAGCCCAGGGCTCTTTCCCGGTACAGCATGCCAAACAAGCTTTATTATCAATCATCAGCTAAGTGTAAACTCTTGAAAGTTATTTTAGCACATCAAGTGAGAGTAAATAAAAAAAGGAAATGTTTCTCTGGCAGCTAGCTATATATTATAAGCATTATTTTAATCAAAGTTAAGTTGAAGTAATGAAAGCACCGCTACTGAATGACAGCCGGAACAGAGTGAGAGCATGAGGGGCTGTTTTTGGCTTGTTTTTGCCTCTGCAGTTCAGAGACTGTTCATTTCAATATCAGCCAACTTAATGAAATGCGTTTTAATTGTCAGTCTTTGTAGTAATATGCATTCATGCTGCCTGTGGAGCTTTTCCTCCCACACACACAGTAATGATCTGAAAGTGTAAGTGTGTCATATGGTAAAACTGTTTACTTCATCTCATTACTGGCGTTTCAAACGGCACATTTGTCTGTGTGTGTTTCACAATGAACCGGAGCACAATGTGTTCTTAGTATCAGAGTCTGGCTGCTGGTTTGCTCTTCATCTGTCGATTGCTTCATTACGTATGCAAGGATGCAAACAAATCTGCTTGCCCACACATATAAGTCATCAGCAGTGAAATATATGGAGCATGACTAGAACTCTCTCTGAATCTTGTTTAAGGCCAGACACTGCAGGCAAAAACACAGCCTTTTCATTTATTTATTTTTTTCCTGATTTTGGGATTATCTGGCTACATAAAGTGTGTATTGCACTGTAAAAAGGGTTCCAAACAAATCCTTCATGCATTCCCAACACCAATCGATTAAGTTAACTTAACAAATTTAAGTGGATTGAAGATAAAACAGTTAAGTTGTTCCAAAAAAAATCTCAAGAATTGTGTTGTTTCAGCTCATTTTAAATAAGTAGTTGAAACAAGCAGCAAAAATCTTTTGTGTGTGTGTGTTGTAAATATAGCATCCAAAATATTATTTTAAGTGTTTCTGTTCTGGCTATTTATGGTTGTTCAAACTACTTTTGTAAAATGAGCTAAAACAACTATTTTTTAAAAAAATCTTTAATCCACTTTCATTAGTTTAGTTAACTTAATTGATTTGTGTTGGGACAACATGAATGAATTGTGTGAAACCTGGCATTTCTTACAGTGTACACTCTCAGAAATAATGGTACGCGAGCTGTCACTGGGGGTGATACCTTTTCTAAAGGTACACATTTGTATTTAAAGGGTCCATATTGGTACCTCAAAAGTATATATTAGTACCTAAAAATTGTAAGAGGAACCCTTTTGTACTATTTAGGTACTAATATGTACCCTTGATGTATTATTATGGACCTTTTAGGTACAAATTTGTACCTTTTGAAAAGGTACCATCCCAGTGACAGCTTGCGTTTCTGAGAGTGAACAGTGCATCTGGAAAGTATTCATAGCGCTTCACTTTTTCTACATTTTTTATGTTACAGACATATTCCAAAATTGATTAAATTCATTTACTTCCTCAAAATTCTACACACAATACCCCATAATGACAATGTGAATTTTTTTTTTTGAAATGGTTATTTTTTGAAAAAAAAAATAAAATTCTGTAACCTTCCCCAGCCTTATTGTGCCTTGAGACAATCCTGTATCAGAGGTCTACAGACATTTTTTTTGTCTTCATGCTTGGTTTGTGCTTTGACACATGCACTGTCAACCCTGGGACCTTATATAGACAGGTGTATGCCTTTTCAAATCATGTCCAATCAACTGAATTTACCACAGACGAACTCCAAATTAAGCTGCTCCAATTAAGCTGATCTCAAGAATGATCGGTCGAAACAGAATGTACCTGAGCTCAATTTAGAGCTTTACGGCAAATGTTGTGTATACTTATGTGCATGTTGTTTTTTATTTTTAATAAATATGCACAATTTTCAAAAAATCTTTTTTCACATTACGGGGTATTTTGGGTAGAATTTTGTGGAAATAAATGAATGCAGCTGCTGCTGCTGCTGCTGCAAAAAACAAACATTTATGACATTTTCATACTAATTTTAGCCATGTAATACAAAAATATGTATACAGTTTTCAATCCTTGTGTTAAGACACTAAAGGTGAATAGGGTAAAAAACAACTAATAGTTAAAACTATATTTCCACAATTTTAATACATACAGTTGAAGTTGAATTTTTAACCCCCCAACCCCCCTGAATCATTACCAATAGCCTCCCTGATTATTTATTAACAAAGATCTGTAAAAGGTCTGTAAAAACCAACACAATCTCAAAGCAATTTGTAAGTATTTGGTTTATTGGCTAATTCGTATGAATTTGTAAGACCTCATTTGTAAATCTTAGTACAATTTCCTTATCCCCCAATGAGGGTTGGGTTCAAGTGTAGATTTTGGGGTTAACACCTTTTAAAAATTGTTTGTTTGTAGATGAGTGAATGTCTTATGATGTGTATTATAAATATGATTCTGTGTTTTCATTGAATTATCTTATAAATGTATTGTATTATATGTATTGTATTATAATTATGCTCATACTTTGCAACAAGGTTCATTAGTTAATGTTAATGCATTTACTAACATGAACAAACAATAAACAATACATTTACTACAGTATTAGTTCATGTTAGTTAAGGTTAGTTAATAAAAATACAGTTGTTCATTGTTAGTTCATGTTATCTCACGGTGCATTAACTAATGTTAATAAGCATGGACTTGGATGGTAATAATGCATTAGCAAATGTTCAATTATAATTAATAAAAGCTGTATAAGTGCTGTTCATGATTGGTTGATGTTAGTAAATGCATTAACTAATGAACCTTATTGTAAAGTGTTACCATAAATATATATTGTAATTGAAATCTATAGACACAATTGGATAAAATGCAATAAAAGAAGCACTCACACGTAAAACATGTTTACTTTGCATTAGGCTAAAACACAAACAGCCCAAATCCTAAAATGGGGTGTTTTTGCCTGCAGTGTTTTTCTTTAATGACAAGAAAGGAAAGCCTGTAAGCATCAGTTCAAGTCAGAAAGTGTAAAGCTGAAAATAAGATGCCATGTTTTTGTATCCTCTCCCCCTCAAGCTTTCGTGACTCTAATTGTTTCTGCTAGTTGTGCCAAATACCCGCTGTTCTCCGTCTCCATCTACAGACAGGACCGGTCCCACTCGGGTCCCTCGACTGCTCTCCGTGTCTGTTTGAGGGCTGAAAGAGCTCCTCTCTTCCTCTTCCTGGCCCTGATTCGGTTTGCTCTTCCTTTTGGCTGTCAGAGCTTCACCTTGATAAATACACTCTCAAAACCTCTCTGAGGGCTCCTGTAAGAAACACAAGAAGAAGAAAAAAACACAAGCTCTTCACGGCTGAGAGAAGAAAGCAGAATACATAGCAAACTGTTAATATGAAACAAAATAATTCAGGAGGTTGCTCCTTTGTTTTCTTCGGGTGGAACAAATAAATAGAGTTGTATTGTTAAAAATGCATTACTCTTACACAGGAGCTGTTGCAACTTTTGTCTTCTCATTTGCATTTGGAGCTGCATAATATTTGCAAAAACAAAATACTTATTTTAGATCAGCTGCAAAGTTTGATGAGAGAACTTAACTGAAGAGTACATTTGGTCTAAATTGTAGAGTGGGAGTTAATGCAGTATGTGTATTTAGGGTACTATTTAACATATATACACACATACAGTACATATATGTATGTACATATTTGAAGAGGGACTGCAGAGCAGAGATTGCTGCCGTACTCAGTGTCTTGCAGCAAGTGGCAGTGTTGTCTATATAATGTCACATTTACACTGCAGTTTGCCTTGCAGTGTGTTTAAAACAGACGGGGTGAAATAATACAGTGATCACAGATTAACTTCACCAGCACTGTTTATGAAACACAAAACATCGATTTAATATTTCTTGAATAATTAGATATTAATCATACAATTTAAATGTTTGAATTTACATTATTATTACAAATGTGATTTTTTTTTCATTTCATTTGAATAGTGTCAACAACAGCAACGACAATTGTAACAATAATAACAATTACTTAATTCATTTATATATTGAAGATTTATAGAAATTGTTATTACTGTTGTTGTTGTTGCTATATATTGAGAACATTTAATAGGAACATTTAAGACTTTGTGTCAATAATGACAACAATAACAACATTCATTCATTTTCTTTTCGGCTTAGTCCCTTTATTAATCCGGGGTCGCCACAGCAGAATGAACCGCCACAACAACAACAACAGTACAATAATAATAATAATAATAATAATAATAATAATAATAATAATAATAATAATAATAATAATAATAATAATAATGGGCGCCACGGTGGCGCGTGAGTAGCACGTTCGCCTCACAGCAAGAAGGTCGCTGGTTCGATCCCCGGTTGGGCCAGGTCCCGGTTGGGCCAGTTGGCATTTCTGTGTGGAGTTTGCATGTTCTCCCCGTGGTTGCGTGGGTTTCCTCCGGGTGCTCCGGTTTCCCCACAGTCCAAAGACATGCGGTACAGGTGAATTGGGTAAGCTAAATTGTCCATAGTGTATGTGTGTGAATGAGAATGTATGGATGTGTTTCCCAGAGATGGGTTGTGGCTGGAAGGGCATCCGCTGCGTAAAACAAATGCCGGATAAGTTGGTGGTTCATTCCGCTGTGGCGACCCCGGATTAATAAAGGGACTAAGCCGAAAAGAAAATGAATGAATGAATGAATAATAATAATAATAATAATTATTATTATTATTGGCACCACGGTGGCATAGTGAGTAGCACGTTCGCCTCACAGCAAGAAGGTCGCTGATTCGAGTCCCGGCTGGGTCAGTTGGCATTTCTGTGTGGAGTTTGCATGTTCTCCCTGTGGTTGCGTGGGTTTCCTCTGGGTGTTGTGTTGTTTCCCAGAGATGGGTTGCGGCTGGAAGGGCATCCGCTGCGTAAAAAAATATGCTGGATAAGTTGGCGGTTGATTCCGCTGTGGCGACCCCGTATTAATAAAGGGACTAAGCCGACAACAAAATGAATGAAAGAATTATTATTATTATTATTATTATTATTATTATTATTATTATTATTATTATTATTATTATTATTGTACTGTTGTTGTTGTTGTCATTATTTCCAGAGTGATTACATATGGGAAGGTTTTATTTAATTATAACAACATCATCAAGAACAACAACAACAGCCCAAAATAATAATAATAATAATAATAATAATAATTATTATTATTATTATTATTATTATTATTATTATTATTATTATTATTATTATTATTATTATTATTATTATTATTATTATTATTATTATTATTATTATTATTATTATTATTATTGCGCCATGGTGGCCGAGTGGTTAGCACGTTCGCCTCACAGCAAGAAGGTCGCTGGTTCGATCCCCGGCTGGGCCAGTTGGCATTTCTGTGTGGAGTTTGCATGTTCTCCCCGTGGTTGCGTGGGTTTCCTCCGAGTGCTCCGGTTTCCCCCACAGTCCAAAGACATGCGGTACAGGTGAATTGGGTAAGCTAAATTGTCCGTAGTGTATGTGTGTGAATGAGAATGTATGGATGTGTTTCCCAGAGATGGGTTGTGGCTGGAAGGACATCCGCTGCGTAAAACAAATGCTGGATAAGTTGGCGGTTCATTCCGCTGTGGCGACCCCGGATTAATAAAGGGACTAAGCCGAAAAGAAAATGAATGAATGAATGAATTATTATTATTATTATTATTTTTATTATTATTATTAATAATATTTTGAATTGGCTTTGGGGGAAATATGTTGTTATTAAATAAATAACATCCAGGATAATAATATTTAATAGCAATACCATATTTGCCCCCAAAGCCAATTCAAATTATTATTATTGTTGCTGTTGTTGTTGTTGTTGTTGTTGTTGTTGTTCTTCTTCTTCTTCTTCTTCTTCTTCTTCTTCTTCTTCTTCTTCTT
>CAIGQQ010039955.1:3593652-3605745 GCA_903798035.1 Danio albolineatus
TTCTTCTTCTTCTTCTTCTTCTTCTTCTTCTTCTTCTTCTTCTTCTTCTTATTATTATTATTATTATTATTATTATTATTATTATTTGCAAATATTTTTGAAGCCAATTGAAAATTATTGTCCTTACTTGTATTTGTAATGTATTTAATTTTGATATATTATAAATATATAGTAAAAGTAATCCAATAACGAAATAGTTCAGTCTGCTTTATGCAGACATGTAAATACCTGAGAAAAGCTGATGCAATGATTTTTTTACCCTACCTTTGTATCTCTTCTCCATCGTAACTATGTGCCAAATCTCCTCTGCATAAAATTACTATATATATATATTTAGTTACCATATTTCCCTAGTTTGATTAAATAAAAATGGCAAACTTTTTTTTTTTGCATAATACATTTTCTAAAATGTCATGTTTTAAATCTGCAAATGAATTATTATTTAATCTATTTACGTAATTATTTATTGAGATTGAGATTTAATAAGATTCATCGGAATTATTATTATTATCATTGTTGTTGTTGTTATAACGTTGACAAGATTTAACAGGAGAGAGATGTATTAACATTATTATTATTATTACTATTGTCATTATTTCCAGAGTAATTATATATGGGAAGGTTTTATTTATTTATAACAAAATCATCAAGAACAACAACAAACCACTACTACTACTACTACTACTACTACTAATAATAATAATAATAATAATAATTATTATTATTATTATTATTACTAATATTAATAATAATAACAATAATAATAATAATAATAATAAGGGTTGTCACAGTGGCGCAGTGAGTAGCACAATTGCCTCACAGCAAGAAGGTCGCTGGTTTGAGCCTCGGCTGGGTCAGTTGGCATTTCTGTGTGGAGTTTGCATGTTTTGTCCGTGTTGATGTGGGTTTCCTCCGGGTGCTCCGGTTGCCCCCAAAAGTCCAAAGACATGCGGTACAGGTAAATTGGGTGAGCTAAAATTGTCCATAGTGTATGTGTGTTTCCCACTGATGGGTTGCAGTTGGAAGGGCATCCGCTGGGTAAAACGTGCTGGATAAGTTGGCGGCTCATTCCACTGTGGTGATGCCAGATTGAGGGGACTAGGGACTAAGCCGAAAAGAAAACAAATGAAAGAATTATAAATATATGGTAAAAGTAATCCAATAATGATATAGTTCAGTCTGCTTTATGCATACATGTATGTACCTGAGAAAAGCTGATACAATGATTTTTTTTACCCTTTGTATCTCTTCTCCATTTTAACTATGTGCAGAATCTGCTCTGCATAAAATTATACTCTTGAGTGGCAGGTGCAGTTGTTTGACTTTCAAATCACTTAGGCATCTTTTTTTATTAACCTTGCATGTAAATAAATACAGATTTCAGCTTCTATGGAGTTGCACGTGGAAATGACAGTCCTCAAAACATCAAACGAAGCGCTTCAGGGCAATCGCACCATCGCAAGCCCTCTAATGTGAAAGGCACTGACACCTGAAGCAAGGTGCAAAAAAAGACAAATGTCATTTTTTCAGAAACAATTAGCGAGAGAGCCTTCGCATTTGAGGACAGCTCGTCTTTCCAGACTGTCGGCTGCTCTGTATGGCAGCGCCAGGCTGATGTGGAGCTCAGTCTTATATCAGTCGCTGCTGACATTTCCCTGTCTGAGCCAGTCAGGCCTCTATAGTGCTACACACACACACACTGCAAGAAAACCTTTCTCTGAATATTAAACAGTGCTGAGGTATCTGTAGCTTTTGTGTTTCTCTGTGTTGTGCTTGTATGCAGTGGTAGTTAGGATTGTTTCTTTTTAGTGCATTATTGACTTTTTCAGAAAAAAAAAAACATTTATGCAAGAATATAATATTATATTCTTAAAAATTCTCTATGTATCCATATATAGAAAATGACCAGTTTTCAGTAAAATGTTATCCAGATGCTTATGCTTACTGTTACAAACAAGGCCTGTCAAATTCTAATAAATAATCTTTTTTATTCTCACAGAATTAAACCAATATATATTTAAAAAATATTGTTTTAAAACATATTTAAAAGTTAACAGTCACCTTAAATTGATAATTTAATTAAATCTTGATGCACTGGAAACAAATGCACATTTAAAGTTGAAAAAAAAGAGTAAACTTGTTTTATAGAAATGTTAAATGTTTATGGAAATGTTTAAACGTATTTGCAATTATTAACAAGAATAAAAAGTATTTGAATAAATTCAAATATAACTCTCAAATATAACACTAATGTGAAAGTTAAAATATTGATTCATTAATTTTTCATCAGCTCAGTCCCTTTAATCATCAGGGGTCACCGCAGCGGAATGAACCGCCAACTTATCCAGCGTATGTTTTATGCAGCGGATGCCCTTCCATCTGCAACCCAGTACTGGGAAATACCCAAAGACTCTCACATGCACACACATACAGCCAATTTAGTTTATTCAATTCACCTATAGCGCATGTCTGGACTGTGGGGGAAACTGAAGCATCTGGAGAAAACCTACGCGAACAAGGGGAGAACATGTAAACTCCGCACAATGTCCAACTAACCCGGTTGTACTCAAACCAGCGATGACTAACCACTCAGCTAACCTCTGAGCCACTGTGTCGCCCAGATAAAATATTAGAGAATTTAATTCACTATTACTAAATGCACCTCTGGTAAAAAAAAGTTTTTATGGATAGATAGATAGATACGTGATAGATAGATAGACAGACAGACAGACAGACAGACAGACAGACAGACAGACAGACAGACAGACAGACAGATAAATAGATAGACAGATAGACAGATAGATAGATAGATAGATAGATAGATAGATAGATAGATAGATAGATAGATAGATAGATAGATAGATAGATAGATAGATAGATAGATAGATAGATAGAGTAAAAAAAAAGTACATTTATTAGTTGTAAATAAATTCTCATTATTTCAGTATATTTAATAAAGGAATTTTCCCAGTAATGGGTTGCAGCTGAAAGGGCATCCACTGCATAAAACATGGCGGAATAGTTGGTGGTTCATTCCACTGTGATGACCCCTAATCAAAAAGAGACTACATCAAAGGAAAATGAATGAATTAATAATAAAAGGAAAAAGTCTGTATGCTTACCATTTTCTGTGTGAAATCTCTGACAGCACTTTTTTTGAGGAAAAACGCCATGAAAATCCAATTTGAAGACCCTGGATGTAAAGTAGGTATATTTTTAATATAAATTCTCCCTCCCACTTGTCTGTTACAGAAGCCCTTCCCTGCAAAAAAGCCTCTAACATATTTGATGGGAAGCTTCAATTCCTTTATCTCCATACTGCTGACACCAGGGCTATTTACACCACCCGGTGCGTCTCAAATGGATGTCCTTTTGTACAAAGTCACTTCATTTTCCCTCCCCATTATTCTTGGTTCTGCCTGTGAATGTCCTATAATTGCCATAGTTGAAGTGCTAATGATAATGTTATAACTTGGATCAATTTGCTGTGGCAATTGGACCTTTTTAATTGAGTCGATTATCAAGCCTGTGTGTGTTGAAGCTTACAGAGCCCTGTGCCAGAGAGTGCTTTCCTTCAGGTTGGGTTGTGTGTGTGTGTGTGTGTGTGTGTGTGTGTGTGTGTGTGTGTGTGTATTAATGTGGGTTTTAAGGGCCCCGGGCCGCAGATAAGGGTTTTGGGGCTGAGAAGACGAAAGCAGATCATAATATTCTCAGACATTCACCGCATCTGAAGTTAATCCAATCATGACGAGATGCCTTACTTTCATCACACGAGCATGAGGTCAAGAGCAACTCATATTAGCACAATGATGTCAGAGAGAAATGGTGTAGATAATTGACTTTCAGTTCCTTTCAGAAGAAACCCGACAGCCAGTTGGTTTTATGCTAAACAAAAAAATAATAATAATAAAATAAAACCTCGACTGGCAGCCGTGTGTTTAACAATGTCCAAACTCGTGGGACTGATGTCGGCTCTTATTGCTCAGTCGCTTTCCTTCTGGAGCAATGGACAGCCTTGTTGAATTATCTCAAACTGAAAGGCAATGCCAACATGTCTGTGTGGCGAAGTGCGTCTGGAGACTCGGAGGAAGCATGACTGCAGGTCTTTGTCATATCGCGCTCGCACTTGTGCGTCGAGTTCCTGCTTCGGAGCGATCGCTTGCTGATTTGATCAACTTGATTACCAGCTACAAATGGCTGGAGGAAGTCGCCTAGTTTCTGTGAATTATTTGCGATCATATCCATCATGTTTGGATGTGTATGCTTTTTTTTTTCACTTTTAGACATACTTTTCATCATATATAGAATCTACGGTGGCTGAGAGAGCTCCAATGTGCTACATGTTAAGAGAATGCACTTAGAGAAACACAAATTGAGATCAGTTTGACAACTCACGTGCATGCAGATTTTCACCACACATGCAAATGCAGGAACATGCTGCAAATAGACCAAAAGTGTGTTGGGGACCTCAAAAACTGTTTATTGTGCCTCACCTGGCAATGGCTGACAGGTTACGGTTACACTAAAAGAAAAAAAAAGAAATATAGCAGATACTTGTTTTATCCATCATGAAGTAATAATTTAATAACAATATATAGTAATTTAAGAACCCGGAGAGATCAGTATGGTCAAAACCATAGGTTAAACATCAGTATTACAGGCGTGAACTAGTAATGTATGTAATTAACGTTACCAATTCAGGCTCATTCTGAAAATGTAGCCCTATATACATTTATGGAGATTGCGAATTATGTAGCCAGAGCTATGTACGTCTGCATTTCATCTTTAAAACGAATGCTATGGGGCGGTATAACGCCATTCTATTTCTCCCTTACCAGCTGACTGCTTACCTCCATGATTGTCTGGAGCTCCACACATATGTCGGTGGACTTGAGATGCAGGGTGGAGTTGACCGAGACGATGGGGTTTGAGTCCAGTGAAGAATGGTTCCAGAAAGCAGGTAAAACAAAACAGAAGCCAAAAACTTGAATAAATAAGTCAATAACAGGGTGAGAATGTGGTAAAGTCTAAAAATGTGGTAAAAATCTGGCAATGGCTTTTCTTTTTCTGGATTGCTTTTCAAAACACTGCGGTCGGGTTTAGGGAAGTGGGTGGGCAGGTCAGTCGCTGCTTTTGAAAAGACTATTGGTTGGGCTTAGTGAAGGAGGAGGGTGAGTAAAACGATCGGTCAGTCAGTCTGTCATTTAGTCAGTCAGTTGACAGCGGCCTCTGGTGGATTTACATGAGAACAGCAGGCACGAAAGGCAATCGCGAGAGAAATTTGATATCCTAAAAAGCATATACAGCAGCCTCTGACAGACTCATGAAAACAAAAACTGCATTTTTTTGCTGCAAGGTTTATTCACCAAACACATATATTTTACATGATAAATTGGCTAAGCAGAATTTAATATGTTTGGTGAATATATAGTTTTAATTTTAATTTCAAACTATTAGCTAAAACTAATACAGTGTATTTTTTGCTAGGGGCTATTTATTGGGAAGTAATGAGTCAATATTTAATTGTCAGTTTCCACAATTTTTGAAAAGTTTTTTACAGTGTAGAGCTAAAATTATACAAACAACACAAAGTTGGACAAATTAGGACATTAAAAAATAGATCTCTAGGAAGCAACCAGCTATGTCAGTTTTTGGGGTCCTCACACAGACCCCAAATTTCAACAAATTTATGTTGTTGTCGGCCCTATTTCAAGCACATTTCTGTTTTTGGATTTGTTGTGAGAATTTGTATGTGTGTGTTTAAATTGATGATGTTTTCTCTGTTAGTTCTTTACTTTCATGTGTTTTCTTGAGTTGCAGTATATTTGAGCTCTCTTGAGTTATTAATTACTCACCCTTATGTCACTTTAATTGTTGAGTTCTTTGTTCATCTTCTGAATACAAATTAAGATATATTAGATGGAATCTAAGAAAGGTCCCTTATCTTACATAGATAGCAATGGTCCTGATCAATTCAAAGTCCTGAAAAGTATCAAAAAACATTATGAAAACAGTCCATATATCTTTCACTGGATCAATCAGAAAATTATGAAGCTACATAAATACTTTTGTGCTCACATAAAACAATTATATATGGATTATATCCAACAGTTTCTTCTCCTCAGTGTCAGTACAAGGCACATGTTCATGAGTACTGTGCACTGATGTGTACACTGGATACCTGCACATACAGTAACTTCCTCTGTTTGAAATAAAGCACAGGTACAATTAAGGTATACAACACCAGTGTAACTGAGTGTGACATACATAAAGAGCAGAACACACCACTCTCGGGATCAGTACAGTATTCTAGAACCGTAGCTTGAGGCGATTCTGATTGAACCACTAAAGGCATATGGTTTGTTTTGAGGATTTAATTTTTGGTATTTTTCTGGACCTTGAATGCCTCAGGACTGTTGCAGTCTATGAAGGAGGAGGGAGCTCGCAGATTTCATCTAAAATATTTTAATTTGTGCTCCAAAGATAAACAAAGGTCTCAGTGGTTTGGATAACGTGAGAACTATTCTTTGAAATACAATGATACAAACAGATATTCTACTTTGAAATGTACATTTCATGTCAGATTGTCTGTTTTTGTTGGAGTCATGTGATTCCACAGACTTTTAACTTACCCAATAGTATTTAGACGATCTGGGTTGATCTGAGTATTTTAGCCATGGAAGATGACAAACAAACTGTGCCAGTGATCACAGACTCTGCACTCACACCTGGCTTGTTAGTATCTGGAGCGATTTCTGCCTCAGCTTGGTTAATTAATTTCATTCAAAAATGAACATTGTAATCATCCTTGAATCCACACCAAAGCCATCGGCCCAACATTACCTGACTGAGATGGTCTCGACCTGCTTGAAACCAAATTCCAGAGCAGTTTGATGGTGATGAAAGCAATACAACTCCATGGATCAATGAACTAGGTTTTATCACAATGTATGATAAGTTATTTTTCACACTGCATGACAATATCAGCATTTGTTCAATACCTTGGTGGGTTATCATTGTCCAAAATGTGAAATGCTTATTTTAAATTTGTTTGGAAGAACATATTTCAGAACAACAGTCCAAAATACACAAAAATAGAGTTGATTCTTGCTCAGAATAATAAAACAATATAACAACAGCTTGATAGGAAGCTTCAATAAGTAAACAGAACTACTTTCTTTCAATTCTGGTAGATAGCTGAAGATAAGAGAAAGATAAACAAGTGTGGTCTGACCAAATGAGAGCCAACTTGCAAGTGAGAAGTTTTGGTTTGGTTTTTAGAAATATTGCCCTATAAATGTGAACCGAATCAACAAAACGTTGTAACCCTTTTATTCCCTGTTTCAGACCAAAACAAACAAAACTATGGGAATTTCAGAAATTTAAATGTATTTACTAATTCTAAATTTTCGATTTATCTTTGTTATCCCTTTTCATCGAATTGCTGGATCTTGTGGTAGATTGTTGCTGAAATCAGAGCTGATGACAGGCTGCTGTTTGGGGGGAGAATTGTGGACCTGACACCAGCTTTGCATGTCTGACAGCCAAAGGTGTTGTGATGAACTAATAACCTGCCTATGAAAAGTTTTGTTAAATAAAAAATAAAAAAATAGCATGATGTATCCATTATTATAACAAATCAAATCAATTAATTTCCCTAGTGCATTAAGCTGACTGACATCTCATTTCTGTTTGTGTTGCATATTTGTAGCACATTACAGACTAGTTGAACTTATTCAAACCTCCTTATATCACAGAATAAATGGACCAGTGGCAATTGAAACTGGAGATGATGGAAATGCCTGCACTCTGAATTTAACTCAACAGCTGGTTTAAATTGTTGAAGGGAGGAGAGGAGTGCATTGTTTCAGTGAGGATCACCCATCTTACACACATTAAAAACAACAGCCATCAGTCTGAACAGCTTTGTGACCAGAAATATCATAAAAACCAGATACATATTAGATATGCTTTCGAAAGAAATCTCAAGGCTTATGATGCTTCTATTGTTGCCCTTCGGTTGAATATTGCGTCCAAAAGCCGCACAATTTGGCATTGTATATTTGTATTTATTTTGGGAGTTGTGTTGCATTAAAAACAGGAAAATATACAGTACCTCTAGTAGCTATCCCAAAGTAATCATCTGGTTTCATAGTTAGGTTCCAATGCCAAATTTATAATAAAATATCCTTAATTTGCAAATAAAATGAGAAAAATACAGTCACTCGAGAAACTCTGAGGAAGCGAACATTACACCCACATGACTAATCAGCTCTTTACATTTTGTCTGTCTTGTTTACTGTTGGTTACTAGGTTACCAATACTACAGTCAGCCACTCTTACAACTGGATGGAATCACACATACTTTGCAAACTTTGAAAAGATTTGCTTTACATTAAGAAGGAAGGACGGTTATTGGCCCCTCATTGTCCAACATTAATGTAGATATATACTGTAGATCTAATTTACATCATGCCTTGATTTTTAATTATTTTATTAGGACAGTAAGGTCTGACTTTGCTTTTACAAAAGTCTTGTCACTTACCAGAAATTATGTAAAGTATAGAATATAAAGTCATGGTGCAGTGAAAAAAGAATTAATATTGTGTATGACTCCCATGAGCCTAGAGGACTGCATCCATACAGTACATCTGTGCAACGACTCAAACAACGTATCAATAAAGTCATCTGGAATGGCAAAGAAAGTGTTCTTGCAGGACTCCCAGAGTTCATCAAGATTCTTAAAATGCATTTTCAATACCTCCTCTTTTATCTTACCGCAGACATACTCAATAATGTTTATTATTGGTGACTGGGCTGGCCAATCCTGGAGCACCTTGACCTTCTTTGCTTTATCCTGCTTAAGAATTTGCCCTCTCCCTTGGTTTGTAATGTAATGGGCAGGACAAATGTCTTGATACCTCAGGCTGTGGATGTTGCCATCCACTCAGCAGATTTCTCACATGCCCCAATACTAAATGCAACCCAAATCCACGATTCTTCCTTCACCAAACTTGACTGATTTCTGTAAGAATCTTGGGTCCATGCGGGTTCCAATAGGTCTTCTGCAGTATTTGTGATGATTGGGATGCAGTTCAACAAATAATTTATTTATACACAATAATCTGCTTTCTGCCACTTTTCTGAATGATGAACAAGAAATCAAGTTATTATTTGTTGCTCTTACAACTGAGCTTGAAGACAAGGCTTTTGACAGGTAGTGTACATTACACAAAACCGTACAAGTGATAATACCTGTGGGTTCCTTTCAAACAGTCATTTTTATATTCATTTTCAAACAAAATTGTATGTGAAGAAAAAAAAAAAACGTTTGTTATGATAAATGTTAACTGTCCATGCAAAATTAGTTGATGAACATTTAGAGCTGTACCATATGTTTATTTTTCCGATGGCAGATGAAGGTAGCATTCAGGCAATCTTTTCTTCAAAAAGCAAGTAAACATGAATTGAAGCAAGCTTTAAACAATAGTACAGTGACTCGTTTACAATGGAAAAAAACTATTACATTTGTTACACACATACGTTGACGCAGATCTTGTGAAAGGCAATGCTCTGAAATAAATGTTTTATGGCCTATTTAAGAGCACATGAGTGAAAATATTCTTCAAAGGGACCCTTTCAGGACTTTTTTTTCTATTTCGCCGTTCATATCCGCAGCGAAGAGGCCTTTGTAAGGATACCGGATTCTGCCTAATGTTCCGTGAAGACCATGGTGAATTTATATTGATGGGACTGTTGACTCTGAACTCCATCGCCATGATTTTTTCATAAGCCATGGGGAACAAGAAGTCAGTCAGCTGACAGGTGTTAACACTGAGAATAGCTCTGTGAATAAGAAATGGGACACGCATATGAGCGCGGCTGGATTTTCTCTCTCTGAACGCCCTCAGAACTTGTGTTTTTCTGCGCGCCCTGTTAAGAGTAAAGCTAGAGGTTTTACTGGGACTTTGTAAACAGCACAATGCATGTCAAATGGGATGAGTCTTGATAGCTGTAAAACACAAGACCGTTCCTGGCTTATTATCTTTTAGTCGAGCTCCGGAGCGATGCACATATGTGCTTGTGCACGTCAGCGCAGTTGAGCCCCGCTTGGGAGAGCATTGATTATTTCGCCATGAGCCACGGAGAGAGAGAGAGGTGTGATTTTTCTTTTGTACTCCTTGAAAGAATCAAGAAAAATAAATATTTGCACGCACATGTCAGAGGGGGGCAAATACAGTATGTGTTTATGAGGGTTAGTGTCACAGCAGAGCTCCTCTGAGGAACAGTCTGCCAACCCCAGGCTGAGCCGCATTCTCACTAGTCAACTTTACTGCCTTCATTTGGGCTGACGAATGGCTGGCTGACTTATCAGCTCCTCGGCCTGCCGGCTGTAGTGAGTCCCAGGAGCTCCGAAGGACCCGCCGCCTCTGGCCCGAAACATCCGCCTCGCACTTGTTTTTTTTCTGGCTGCAGCGACAGGAAGAGGGGGGAGGCCGGCGCTTCAGAGGACGACTTCAAGAGCCAGGCTTCCTGCAGCTGTTCTGTCGTTCAGCGCCTACCCATGGGCTCTTGCTTTGCTCAGCAAACATACATCAGACAGATATTAGAGTAATCCAAAGGTAATACATTACCCGGTGTGCCAGGGGGACGCTCTGCTGGTAATGGATGCCTGTGCTGCCCATCCCTTCTGTCATGAAATTCCACCACTAAACCTTTTTTTGCTTATGTCATTACCTGAATTTATTTGGAAGTAATGCAGCCGGTATGTTATTCTTAATCACACTGCCCAAAGGATCGAGACATATTTTCATAAGGCATGCATGCTCTTTTGAAAGCAATATATTACCTGAGCACTTAGCAACCCAGAGAGAGGAAATAAAACTAGCCGCACCATTCTTGTAGTATGTTTATAAGACTATATTACTATCTCGCCGCAGCTCCCCGCGGGCCCGAGGCTGCGCGTTATGGCAAGTACTCCATCTGCAATTGCATATTTTACCCTCAGGTTATTACGATTCAGATTTGTTTGCTCCAATTTACTGTTTATTGTGTTTTATGGCTCACACTCTATAAAACGCCCTTAAACATGCTCTGCGGACTAGTTCGTCTCTCGCTCCGAGAGGTGTTATCAGATGAAAGTTGCAAATTGGGTTTGCGCATGTTGTTTTCCGCACGGCAGGCAAATAAGGGGACGGCAAACTCGGGATCTGTAGTCAGCTGCAGACTCCGAAAGGAGGATGATCGCTCTGAAAGGGCCCCCTGACATCTCCACATATGGGGGGCCATATGTTTCCTTGATAGACAAGCAAAGGCGAGCACAGCACAGCAAAGCACAAACAAGTTCTTGGCACTTGGAGCACTCCGCCTCTGAACAAAAGGAAACACAACAACAACAGATTCGCAAGTGTGCTTAGCATAGAGCTTAAGGGTGGGTTCATATCCACAGCCAAAGTCTGCTAGATCAAAATAGACAGCTGAGAAAATGATACGGCTGTTAAAGTGACGTGCGCAGTGTGTGTCTTATTAGTAATCATGGGTATTTGTAAGTTAAATGCACTTCAAAAAATACAGAACACCTTATAAAATATTTTTATAGATATTTGAATTAGAATAATTAAATAGTCTTGCCGTATACATACAGTTGAAGTCAGAATTATTAGGCCCCTGAGTTATTAGTCCCGTTTATTTTTTCCCCCCAATTTCTGTTTAACTGAGAGATTTTTTTTCCACACATTTCTAAACATAATAGTTTTATCAACTCATTTCTAATAACTGATTTATTTTATTTTTGCCATGATGACAGTAAATAATATTTTACTAAATATTTTTCAAGACACTAGTATTCAGCTTAAAGTGACATTTAAAGGCTTAACTAGGTTAATTAGGTTAACTAGGCAGGATAAGGGAATTTGGCAAGTCATTGTGTTCTGTAGACTATTAAAAAAAAATTGCTTAAAGGGGCTTAGAAAAATGCTTTTATTCTAGCTGAAATAAAACAAATAAGACCTTCTCCAGAAGAAAAAATATTATCAGACATACTGTAAAAATGTCCTTGCTCTGTTAAACATAATTTGGGAAATATTTAAAAAA
>CAIGQQ010039955.1:3606145-3635910 GCA_903798035.1 Danio albolineatus
ACAAAACTTGGTAAAAACACTAAGGATCAGGCAGTTTCAAAAACAACTAGATACACTTGAACGCAAACGGTCACATATGCTATAAAATATTAGCGTAAAAAAGAAACAGCCTTATGTGAAAAACAATGTTTAACATAACCTAAATACTGTAGACTCCAATAACATTAGCTTACCCATAAAACAAAGAATTTGCTTTTTCAGGTAACGTTAATATCTTTTATTCAGCAAATTCTGGTCTTTGGAATAAACTCCCTGGGATTTAAAATCAACTCAATTTGAGTCTACATGCGTGACCATCAAATTTACTCCCCTGCAGAGGTAAAATCACTTTGCTTTTGGAGTTGAATTTTAATACTTTTTTTTTGTAAAATTTTAACACTTTCTGGAGAATCCAACATTGAGTACTTTTACATTTGAGCATAGTTTGAAAAAACTGAGAAAATCTGTATTAATCCTTACAGACATAAAGCTGTATTGCTGAATAAAAGATATTAACGTTACCTCATTGTGTAAGTTAGCCTTTTTGAAAACTGATCAGCAGGTTTCTTTATCTGATCAAGTACCGCTTCTTTTTCACAGCAGAACACACAGAAACACAGGGAAAGGAAAGATTATTAGCTAGCGTTAGCTTGTTCACATCAACAATATTTGTAAAAATACTGCACAAAACAGCCACAATGAAAAAGCTAACTTAGATGCTAAGTTCGCCACATGCAGTCATTAGCATCACGGTACAAAACAAAACAGGTACAGCAAAACACATTTCTGTCACAAAATATCGACATTTCGAAAAAGCTTTTAGAATTGTATAACAATGCACTTTCATATACATCAAAACTAAGACCATGACTCCCGTTCTCTTGTGCTGCTCAGCAGGGTTGTGTAATGGCGGACTTTCTAAACATTTGTGATTTAGACAGATGTGGAGTTAAAGCACATTTTTGATTTAAACAGATGTGGAGTTAAAGCACAATCCTGGACACCAGTGACTGAACTTCAAAATACAACACAGCAGGGAGTATCCCATAACACAAATTGTGTTAGAGTTTAAAAATAAACTCCAAAAATGTAACTATTTCACACTTTTTTGCCTAACTCCTAATTTTTCAACTCCAGAGATTTGCTGTGTATTTAAGTGAAAATGTCCACATGTGATATTTTCATCACAATATCCCAGCAATTTGTAAATTTTAGATTTAGTGGCTAATTCATATGAACTTGTACGATTTCATAGCATTATTTGCTCATCCCCCAATAACTATTGGGTTGAGGGTTGCGGTGTGGGGTTTGGGGGCATGCCTCCTTGATTAAAAATCCTACACTTAATATCATAAAATCCTTTTGTTCATACAAATTAAACCATATGAATTTGTAAAAAGTAGTAAAACAATTTGTAAAAAGTAATAAAATAGCTCCATTTCCTTGTGAGATTGGGCTGGACATTTTGCATGACCCTGTTGTCCAAAACAAAAAAACTGGGTCGCAGATAGTGTGTAAATAGACAGCTGGATCACTAGCATCCATCTGAAAGCTGAGTGCTTGTAGGGGCTGTAGAGAGCCAGTCTGTTGTTTCCTGCTCCATATGGGGGGGATGCGTTGGTTTCCTCTCTTTCCCATGTTAGTTCTCCTTAGAGCTAAGCAGAGTCTGCGAGACTGACAGCCCTGCTGATGAGACGATGGCATCAGAAAGCAGCGTCTGACAGCTTCTGCTTGACAGGCTTCCTGTCTGAATTTGTGGCGGCTCCCAGTTCCCCTTCTCTCAGCCCTGTAGAAGGAATAGACATCCCTGGACGAGGGGCAAGGTGAGGCTGTCACTACCTGACAAGTGTTTGGTCATGATGGAGCAGGGAATCATAATTGTTCACAGTATTATTGACGGCACATATGCGCTGAAAGGTGTCTGAATGTTGTGTTTAAGTTCGAAGCACCGCGCTGATGATCTAAATAAATTATGTCCAGCTTCCTAGACAGTGATGAAAGAGACGGCTTAAATCATTTCCTGCTTGTACTTAGTGGTTTTCTAAAAGCACGGATGCGCCCTGCGAACTGAGACAGGATGTTTGTTTTGAACTCTGTTTGAGTGAGGACTGTCAATTGGCATCTCAGTGCCATATGTTAAAATGACAGGCCCGGAGAGAACAAATACATCAATCATAACGCTGACAGCACAGAAACACACTCCAAAGCAAATACGTGATATTATACAGGTTGCAGCAACACATACAAGCCACGAATCTGCAGGAAAAGATTTAACATGTTACCAGTGTCCAGATGTTGGTTAGCTCATGCTACAGCAGAGCTCTTGGGGTTTAGCAGGGGCATTTGGTCCATTCAAGCTGCAAATGCTCTGCTTTTACTCAAGCCATTTGAGAGAATTAGTGTGGGAACTGGCTAAATAATATTACTGTAAATTCCCCTGTATGGCTAGGTATTGCAGGCAATTAGATTATTCGGATATGGTTTGAACTTGATTTGTTTGCAATATTCTATTTAATATGTTAATTTTGTAGAGTGTGCATTGATATTTAACCTCTTAAATGTCCACTCACATTTTTACACTTAAGAAAAATTTAGGTAATATATGCATATTATATATAGTTTGTTAAGATGGGTCCAGGTTTAGACAATTAAAAAACACTTAAAGGGACAGTTTAAGAGTTAAATACATTCTGAGGTATGTTGCACAAAGCTGCATTGGGTTTTTATTCTGGAAGGTTTGCATTTAGTCTGAGCAAACTGAGATTTCGGGCTCTACACTAACTGCAAAGCCTTCTTGTCGACCACAGCTGTAAGAGCAACAAATAATAACTTGAATTCTAGTTGATCATTTGGAAAAGTGGCAAAAGGTAGATTTTTTTTCCAACAAATCATCTGTTGAACGGCATCCTAATCATCACAAGTACTGCAGAAGACCTATTGGAACCCGCATGGACCCAAGATTCTCCCAGAAATCAGTCAAGTTTTTGAACGAAAAAATATGGTTTGGGGTTACATTCAGTATGGGGCGAGTATGCGAGAGATCTGCAGAGTGGATGGCAACATCAACAGCCTGAGGTATCAAGGCTTTTGTGCAGCACAGTACATAACAAACCACAGGAAAGGGCAAATTATGCAGCAGCATAGTACTCCTTGTCATATTTCAGCTTCCACATCAAAGTTCCTGAAAGCAAAGAAGGTCAAGGTGCTCCAGCATTGGCCAGCCCAGTCACCATACATGAACAATATTGAGCATATCTGGGGTGAGATGGAGGAGGCATTGAAGATGAATTCAAAAAATCTTATTGAACTTCTGCAAGAACGCTTTCTTTGCCATTCCAGATGAATTTATTAATAAGTTATTTGAGTCATTGCCGAGCCTCCCAAGCTTGTGGAATTCATACACAATAATAATTCTTTTCCCCACTGCACCATGACTTTATATTTTATACTGTACATTATGTCTGTTAAGTGACAAGACTTTTGTCTTATCAAAGTCAGACCTTACTGTCCTAATTAAATAATTACAAATCAATGCATAATCACATTTTATATTGGTAAAAAAAGGGGGGAAAAAAGCGTAATCTAGAGGCCTTTGCCTTTCATATTAGTCACTTCTGGTACCAAATCATCAACTAGAAGTCAAATTATTATTAAACCACTTAACCTGATCTTAACCAGTTTTGATTTGGTTGGTTTTGTCAACCTGACACTTACTCTGCAACCTAGAATTAGCTCAGCATGTTTTGTGCAACGGCCCTCTGGTAACTGAACCCCCCCTGTTCAGCTGTAGTCAGTGCAAATTTACGTCAATAATTTGGTCCACACAGTTATGTTTAATTACTTTTTACTTTTACTCTAAGTAACAAATACTATAACCAGAAATATTGAACATGCAAATACAGTGCACATAAAAGCTCAAATTGCACATTACTTTAGAATACAAACAAACAAATGTTAAACTGTGAAACTCATTAAAAAAATTATGGTTAATTATGGTTGTCAATAAATTTCAGTTTGTTTTATGTAACAACAATATTCATACTGTGCTATTTTTAATTCAGATATAGCCATTTGGATTGAATTTTTTATGTAAAATCCATGCTCACTTATTCTAAGCGACTATTATTAAATGTCTTTGGAGGAACTATGCTCACTGCTCAAGATTTCACTTTCCTGTAATATGACCATTGGGAGCATTTACTAAAATATTGATTAGAAGAAGTGCAATCATGGTTTCAACCCAGAACACAATTGTTGTAAACGTGTAACTTGCATTTGAAATAGTCTTTAAATCATGTTTCAAAGCCTCTGTCAAATCAATAAATAAAACAGTTAAAAAAAACAATAAAAAAAAAACAAAAGAGTAGGAAATGGACCCTAAAAGTTTGCTTTCAATTAACCTGTTTTTTTATTGTAATCCTAAATGTGTCACAGTCACCAGCGATCTAGCCCATGCAGATCACTGGAGAATTACAAATCTGCCAGCAAAAGAACTACATATTCAGTCATGCTCCACTCACACACCTGGCCTAGATCCCCATGATTGCAAACAGACACAGCTGAAGCTTTTCAGGACTAATTACTCATTAGGACTATTTATACACCTCTCAAACACACACACACATTGCTGAGTCTTGTTATAGTTTGTGAACATTACAGTGCCTTGCCTTGCCTTATCTTGTCTTGTTGATCCTAGCCTTGTTTGTTTATTTCTGTCTGCTGCCTGCCTTTTGACCATCTGCCTGTTTTATGACCACGACTCTGGATTTGCCTGTATACATCTGCTTGCCCCTGTTGACCGGTCCTTGCCTGATTTTTCTTAATAAACCTGCATTTGGATCCGCACCTCCTTGTCAGTGTCTGCTGTATGTTACAAATTGTAATACAGTGAAGAGAGCAGTGAAATGTCTTACCTCCAACCTCAATGTATTGTTCAAGCGATATTCTTATTTCATGTAAGTAATTCCTAGGCAGTCTCTCAGCAACTTTTAGACCTAGTAGCTGTTTCGGATTTATTTGTACAATCTCATTTGTACATTTTACTATGATTTGCTCATCTCCCAAAAAGGGGTTTGGGTAGGTCCACACCTCTTTATAAAAATTATATATTTTCATATAAATGAAATGGTGAGAATTTTACGAATTAGCTACTTTTCTGACAATATGTTAAATAGCTATGCTTCCTCATGAGATTGGGCGGACAATTTCATGAGAAACATTCAACACATCACTAATTATTTTTTATGGCAGATAGAGGATGCTAAACGTTTAAACTAAAGCTCATAGGCGAAATAAACTCATTTACACAGAAACATCATCGACTGCAACTTTTTAGTTTATATGACACAGAATTGAAAGCCTGGAATTGTGGGGTATCAAAAACACTGATGGATATATCTATACTGCCTTTAGAAATGAATCAGAGGAGGTATTGCATCTTTGGGTTTAAGCAATCCAGTTTATGGAGTTAATTAAAGTAGATCGGCGCATGTTGCAATATTTTGGAGTATAACTTATCTGCTTCATTTGGGTTTAAGTTTTTATGGGCTTGTTCATACATATGAGAGAGAGAGACAGACATTAAGGCTAGTTAAGGTATAGTTCACAACATATAAAAAAAATACTTATAAATTACTTACTGTGAAGTGTTTCCAAACACTTTCTTTTCTTCTCTTTTTTTTGAAGAACATTGTAAACTGTTGACATCGACAAACAGGGGTGCTGCTGATGGATTTGGGCCCTATGACAACACATTTGGGGGAAGGGTAATGAGACTGGGCCCCCTAATAGTAACTCTAGGGGACCCTAAAGTGCGTGGGCCCTTATGTCGAGTTCAGACTGTATGATTTTAGCCCTGATTTGACTTGCCGACAGGTTTTGAGAAATCGCCAAGAAATGCCTGAAATTCCGGGCAAATCGGTTCTCGTTCACATGAGTAAAGCCTGGTTTATACTTCTGTGTCGAGTGACCGGCATGACCCACGGTGCCTGCCTTGCGTGTTGTTGTGCATTTATATCTTTACGTGCCATTTGTGTTGCTCTGCAATAACACTTCCGAAACGCTAGCTGGCAGTGAGGTTTTTATGTTCCTTTGTGTTTAGTTTCTTCGCTGGTGTTTTGTTTTTTGTGAACACTACCTTAATGTACAAGTGGCTCAAACTCGCTTATTTTGAGGCGGGAACTGGCGAACATGCAACAACTTTAATCATAAGGTAAACACAAAACTACAGTTCCCATCCAGAGCTCCTTCACAGGACTCCACACTCCACATGTCAACCAATCACAGACCTTGGTTACGCAGCGTTTCGACATGTTACATTTTTTGAGAGGTGCGTGTCAGCGACGGCCACAGAGAGGGCTATGTGACCACGCGCAGGCTGCACTTGAGCATATGCGTGCGCTTGACCCAGAAGTATAAATCAGCCTTTAACAATCACAGTGTGAACTATTAAAGACGCCATCTGAGAGAATCGCTGATGAGTCGCCGATATCCATGAGATATTTGGCATGCTAAATATCAGGAGCTGTCGACCATTCAACATCATGCTGTGTGAAATGTGTTCTGATTGAAAATAACATTAGCGATTACCTACAGCCAATGAAAGACCAGCATCCAATACTGTAAAATGGGTATATGCAGGGCCAGCCTGAGGTTGAGGGAGAGGTTAAAAGGGCTTCTTTTTGTTCTATTTGGATCCAAGAAATGAAGGAAAAACTAGTGTAAATTTGGCAGCAGCACCCGTGTCTGTTTGATAGAATAAAAGTTTGATAGCTAATTTCCTTTAAAGCCAGGTGAGCAAAATACGTACATTTTCTACCCCACTATAAGCTTCATTCTCATTATGCAGTTAATAACAAAATATATACAACGTTACTGTGCATTGTTTTCATGTCTCTTCTCGCATGTTTGGTGGTAAGATGTAGTTTGCGGACTGAGACAAAGTTGTCTTTAATTCTCCCATTGCAGGGGTGTCCAAACTCGGTCTTGGAGGGCCGGTGTCCTGCTGAGTTTAACTCCAACTTGCTTCAACGCACCTGCCTGAAGTTTTTAGTATAACCAATAAGAGCTTGATTAGCTGGTTCAGGTGTGTTTGAATAGGGTTGGAGCAAGTTAGAGCTAAACTCTCCAGGACACCGGCCCTCCAGGACCGAGTTTGGACACCCCTGTCCTATTGTAATGTCATGCAGCGTGAAACCTATTGTCGTCGATACATACAGTAATGCTAGCCCAGATAGTCATACAGCGTGAAAATATCTGTAACACAACTACTTTGAAAATCGTGCAGTCTGAATTTTTTTCATTTGGTTGATGAATGGGGCTACCACTCATCTAAATTATTATTATTATTATTATTATTATTAATATGATTTATTTTATTTTTATTATTATTATTATTATTAATTAGGGTCAGACTTTATTCTGATGGTCCGTTTGTTGAATTTAAGTTACGTTGCAACTAATTCTCATTAGATTATAAGTAGACTGTTAGGTTGGGGTTAGGGGTAGGGTTAGTGTAAGTTGACATGCACTTTCAAAGTTTCTTATAGTCAGTTGAATGTCTGTTGAATGTCTGTATCAACAAATATTAAGTAGACAGTCTACTAAAACTCAAATGGACCATTGAAATAAAGTGTTACCTTAATTAATGTCATACATTTTTGTGAATCATAACAAAATAAATAACACACTTGATGAAAAAACAATGTCTAAAAAGTGTTCATTTTGCACTAAAACCACCTTTAATAGTCAGCAGCATCTTTAGTACAGGGAGAAAAAATATGTTTTTAATAATAAAATAAAAAAAACCTTTTGTATGCCTCTAAATGCACTTGGTTAATGGGGGTTGTAAACATTTAATTAATGAACTGCTCTGCACTAATAAAATCACTGTAATAAATATCTGATAAAGTACATTTTAACAATGGGAGGTGTTTCCATTTGCAGCCAGCAAAAGTGGTGCATTGTTCACTCTGTTGATCTTAGCCTCGCTAATCTTCAAGGCAATTTATAGCCGAGATTGCAGCTATGCATCATTTTATGGTTGTGCATTATACATAGAATTATTCAAATACACGAGCACATGTCATTACTCACCATCTTTAGGGAGTTCAGCCATGGGGAGGAAAACATGTAACCTGGCCCAGACCTGCTTATATATTCTAATACAGAGCTCAGAATTTCTCTGATTGTTGTTAGGTTTCATCATCTACGCACGGCCTGCATCTTCTCCAAAACCTTCTCAACATCCCCTCCCATCACCACATCACTTAGCACAGTTCTCACGTTTGATATCAAATGTAAACGTCAAATGGAGCCTTTCCATTTGTGCGCTTCTCGGCACATTAATTAAAACCAATAAGACAAGCGTTGTGTCTCGCCCTAGGGCTGTTTGCACCGAAAAAGGACCATGTCAGCTCACATATAGCCTTCGGGTTCACTCAGGTTGGACTTCTAAAATATTGCGCCTTTCACTTCCAAACGAGAAACATCACTTCCCATTACTCATCATCACTGCATCCGCCAAGTTGACAGTCTTCCCATACGCCAACGTTCCGCCAAGGCTAAATTTGTTTATAATTTGGGCTCTCGTGTTTTTGCTCTTAAGATACATAGGGTTGTTAATGTCTTTCATCGAGCTGCCAAAACTGGATTTACACCATCAAACAATTAGTACCAAATTTTCGAATCACTCATTGAGTCTATGTATCGATTTACGCGCGGTGTGTTAGTCATCTGAGAGCCACATGCGGTGATCATCTGAGAGTTATAGCAGGCAGCTGAAGCTTCAGATTTAGCGCCTTCCCGTCCGCTTCTTTCATCAAAACTCTCAGTGTTTGAAGACGGCATCAGTCCCCAACTCGACTCAAGTGCTCTATAATTCACCTACAATGACATTTCTCACTGTACGAAGTCCAACGGCGAGTGACGACAGGATTCTGGAAAGTGACGGGGACACAAGGGAAATATCGCATTTCTCTTTAGCCTCCGGAACGATGGTCTCTTAATATAGCTAATGAGAAAGGGGTGGCTATGAATCCTCATGAAGCAGTAATTGTCAGGCCTTCTCTTTAGAAGAACAGCTGTGTGTGTGTGTGTTTGGGATATTAAAGTGCCGTTTCTAACCTTCTGCCTTCCTGCCCTCTGGGTTGACACTTTTACTTGATTACTGAGGAATCATTAGGACCGTCTGGTTTTAAGTGCAGCAAAATGGCATGAAAACTATCACAGGTTTGCAAGTTGTTGGGAATAGCACCGTCTGGAGAGCCGAGGAAGAATAAATGATGTAATCATTTGTTTAATTTGTCTGCTAAAGATAACTTTATGGATTTGGTGTTCCTGAGAAGCGCAGGGTGTCTAAGGTTTCATCAGAACATGTTGACAAATGCTCCATTAGTTTAGGGAGTGATGATGAGTAATAATTATGACCTATTGAGGAAATACAATATGCAGGAAATTACTATAAATGATCCAAGTACTTCTTCAAGAGAAATCAGATCTTGCTTGATCTTTTGTGATAAAAGAGTTCATTGTGCTGTGAAAATAGACTGTAGATTTTCTGGAACGTAAAGACTGTAGATTTTCTGGAACATAAAACTTCCTCCCCAGAGGAAAAAAAATAAACAATCATTCATAGAAACTAAAGTCTATTTGACGCCACATGAACAAGACTCATGTCACTGAAGTAATGAGATCTCTGGGTTACTTTATTACTTAATTATTGCTTAATTTATTAACACTAGAGCTACCAAGGCAAACCATTTGTAAATTTAGTGTTTTTTTTTTACTTTGTTAAAATAAAACCCATATACTGTAACTATAGTACCCTGACATTTCCTAAATATACGCAAATTCATGCAAAAGTCAAACTTGCCATAAAAAAATTCTCTAAAATAGCGAAACTGTTTCTGCATTTTTTATGCAAGTATTTTACAGTGCTTTAAAAATACTCAAAAATGTCTCTGTTAATGTTTTAAAATAATTGTATTTGATTTACCAAAATCACACAAATGCCAATTTCTGTCACATCAATATTGGAGAGGCGTCACATGCATAACAGAGCTTTTTTCTCATAAATGCAAAAAAATGTCAAATAAAATAGAATTAGTCATGTTTGTTCTACAGTGAGTCAAATCTTATTCCTTTTTATCAGAATTATTTCTTTTGGGTTATGCAGTTTAATTCACAGAATTTCTACAAAGAATGTTGTATTACTGTAAACTTACTCACTAACTTTCTTTTTTCATCACATCCATAACGGATGTTTATTTTTTGAAATACGTTTATCATTTGAAATACAAAAAAAAGTTTACAGGTTGATATTTTTCTGCTCCCATAAGCCTGTGATTAGTTATTTTGAAAAATATAAACAGATGTTTTTTTTAAAAATAATGTTAACACACTTTCTCTGTGAATTTATGTTTTGAGTTTTTACTACAAATGTCACATTTATAACGCTGGGATTGCTCGTATGTATTTTTAACAATATTATGTCATTAATACTATAAAACACAAAAAAGTACTGAATATTTCTACCTTGAATGGCCATAATGGTCAAATTGACCACATGCATTTCAGCATCTGCTACTTTTTCCTGTGCCTTTCAATATGCATACCTTTATTGACTTGCAACTTTCTGCTAACAAAAACACAAATTAATTACATACTGTATGCCTTTTTAAACTTGCAAGACCATTTTTTTTTACTGTGGTGAAAAAACCAACACAGGCTCATTGTGGATAGGTACCCCTGTCTATATTTCTGGAGAGCACAAATTATATAGCCAGAGTTACGTCTGGCTATTTTGTCTTTAAAACTAATGCTATGCAGCAGTATGACACTGCTAAAGGCTTCTGCTCTTTTTAGCGATTCCGCCTGACTGCTTACCTCCATGTGGATGGCTTTTCACGTGTTACCGCATAGGTCGGCGGAAATGCGTCGCAGAACAGAGTTGACTGCGACAACGGGGTTCGAGTTCGGTGAATAATGGTTCCAGAAACCAGGTAAAACAAAAGCAAAAATAAATAAATAAATAAATAAACATCAGGCTGAAAACCTGGTGAAATCACACAAGTCCTGACAGCTTTTCTTTTTCTAGATTGCTTTTGAAAACTATTGATTGGGTTTAGGGAAGGAGGTAGGTGGGTCAGTTCATCAGACATTCATGCAACAGCAAGCTGGCCTGGTCAGCTGAAGTGTATATTGCGCTCTCTGGTAGATGTAGGTGAGAAGAAGATGCACAATAGAAATTTGAGATCATCAAATGTGTTTACAACAGCCCATGTCGGATTCCCGATGGACAAAGTGAGGTCCACACATTTGGGGGTGGTATAGAAGACAATTATAAGATATATTCCAAAATAATATTGTATTTTAGGGTAATCTCTCAACTTTACTGTCCTGTTTAGGGAAACAAAAATTGCAGCAAGCAGCAGTATCAAGCACCCCGCAGGCATTCAGCGCCCCTAGCGCTCCCCTTACAGGAGAAAGATGAGACTAAATCTCTTGCCATAACAAAGCTACATATATTTCATGAACACATGACCAATTTTGCTATCATATAACTCACAATAAATCATACATTTTCCTAATCAAACATTTAAGATGTTAAAAAAACAAATGCAACACATTACACAGTTATTTTAAATACCAATTGTTCCCTCCGAACTAGACTTATTTAATAATCTAATGGCCACCATAATAAAATAATCTGTAAAAGAAGCTTTGTGGCAGTACCCAGTGCATGCAGCTGGTAGCAATTGCAGTTAGTTGTGTATAAAACTGCCAGACACGCATTGCTCAGCACCTTGTTGCTTTCAGAAGCCTCATGCAACTGAAAGAGTCTTTGCTATTCCTCCGACTTCATTCGTTTGTTCGATCGAGAGAGAGAGAGAGAGAGAGAGAGAGAAAAAGCTGCCGGCTACTGAGAGGCTGTTTCTCCTGGTCCCAGAGCGAGCTACGACGCAAGCAGCAATGGTCGAGTTGGGTCCATTCTCCTGTCCCTGTGCATTTCTCTAGTCTGGTTCTCCAAGAACAGTTATATATTAGAGCAAGTTTCCCTAAAAGAGCAATATGGTCAAGCAGAGCGTCTTCTTAAATATATCGTTCCTACCATGCATTTCTGGATGTGGTGGTTTCCTGTCGCCCCTGCCCGGTGTCCGGCTAAGCAGCAGTATCAAGCACCCCGCAGGCATTCAGCACCCCTAGCGCTCCCCTGACAGGAGAAAGATGAGACTAAATATCTTGCCTCCTGCTCTTCCTTGGGACCCCACGGCTCCTGGGGTGAGCTCTCCCATTCCGTGCTGCCCCACTGCTGGTGTGTCAGCGATTGTGCCGATGGTACCACTTGTGTGGGCTCTGTCAGCCTGGTTATTGCTGCCCAGCCTGTCTCAATGGCTCATTCGCAAAACAAGACTCTGCTACATGATTCAGTTTGCCAAACAGCCTCCCAAGTTTGCGAGTATCCGCACACCCAGTTATATTGATGACTGGCTGATTATAGCTCATTTGACCAATTGATTATGCACAGGAATAGGGTGCTCCGGCACCGAGTCTGTGAGAAAAGAGCAAGCTCGCCCTATGCAGAGTATCTCTTTTCTCGGGTTGGGGCTGGACTCTATTACCATGACAGAGCACCTCTCCTGAGAGTGTGCAGAGCTGATGCTGACCTGTCTGAAAGAGTTCGACAGGAAAATTGGTCCAAATGAAATTATTTCAGAGGCTCCTGGGGCATGTGGAATTCGCAGCCACAGTCACGTCAGATTTGCTCCAGATGAGACTGCTTCACCATTGGCTTCAACACTGGGTCCCCAGACGTGCATGGCACGAACACGGTGGCTGTCACTCCACTGTGTCGCTGAGCTCTCAGTCCTTGGACGGACCCTGCATTTCTACAGGCTGGAATGCCTCTAGTACAAGTGTTCAGGCATGTCGTCGATGCTTCCAGTATGGGCTTGAGGGCCATGTGTTGTGAGTATACAGCCACAGATCCTTGTAAAGAAACCCTGTTGCATTGGCATATCAATTGCCTTGAGCTGTTGGCAGTGTATCTAGCATCTTCACTGTCTTTTGACAGTGCTAGAGGGGAAACACGTGCTAGTCCGGACGGGCAGCACGGCGAAGGTGGTTTAAATCAATCACTTGGGGGGTATCCCCTCTCGCTGCATGTCTCATCTGTCCAGCTGATATGGGCACACTTCACAGTAGCCCAGGTGGACCAGTTTGCTTTCTCCGAAAGCACCCATTGTCGGTGGTTTATTCCCTGACCAAGGCCCCCCTAGGCATGGAAGCCCTGGCCCACAGCTGGCCCTGGGGCATGCGCAAATATGTATTTCCCCCCAGTGAGCCTACTCACAGGTCAGGGAGGACGAGGAGCAGGTCTTGCTAGTTGCTCCTATCTGGCCCAATTGGACCAGATCAGAATTCTCTTTCCTCGCGATGCCCCCTGCCTGGCAGATCCCTTTGAGGAAGGACCTTCTTTCTCAGGGACAGGGCACCATCTAGCACCCATGCCCAGATCTCTGGAAACTCCACGTGTGGCGCGGAAGGCTTAAGCGACCTATCTGCTGCGGTGGCCCTCTTGTGATCTCTCTGTAGTGCTCACGAGTCTGCGAGAAGATCCATTCGAACCACTCAACCCTGAAGACAGCTCTGCTGGTCGCGTTGGCTTTGATCAAGAGGTTTGGGTACCTGGAGGCATAGTGATTCGTGCCTGTATTTTGGGCTGGCCTACTCTCACATTATCCTGAGACCCCAGCTTGCATGTGTGCCCTAGGTTCCTACCCTTTAGAGGCCAGGTACAGTAGTGAGCCTGCAAGTGCTGCCCATGGAGGAGGAAGACCCACCTCTTTCTTTTCTGTGTCCCATTCACACTCTGTGATTTTTTGTGGACCACACTCAGAGTTTTATATCCTCTGAGCAGAAGACATGAAGATATGTGTACCTTTCTTAGTCTGCTCAGTTGAGTTACCAATTTGGCGAACCCTACAAAATTCCTCCAAGGCCTCCAGCACCTGACTCAGAGGAGGAGTCGAGTGCCTGGCCCATTATTTTGTTGGCATGCCTGTTTGGTCAGCCTTGATCAGCCTGCCATGTATGATCCATTGGCAATCCCATAGGCTTCCCGACCTGCTATCTTTCATATGTGTACTCCCCCTTGCCAGGATCAGTCTATATGTCTTTCTGCCACCACGTCTCCCCATTTGGGCAGCAGGTGGCCTCCGCAGCGTCCTACCCAATCAGGATTGGGACGCTTTCCTAACGTATTGTCATATTTTGAAATTCCTTGAACTGAACAAGGTGGGTTTTTTACGACTCCCCAAAAACTATAAATAAGCCTTTAAGCTCTTCACAGATAAGTAAAGTAAGTTAGGGCCAGGGGAGGCGTTGGAGGTCTGCGTCTGTGGTGATCATAGTCCGCTCACGCTGGAGCTTAGCAAACCTTTTACTAGCCACATGCACGGTTCAACCACTATGGCATTTCAATTTTTCCACATAGCATTTCCATTGCCCCCTCGGTAAACGAGGGTTATGGAGTAACCGTTTCGTTAAATTTGCATGCAGCACGTCCTGATGGCAACTTCGTAAAATATGACAACAGACTATTACAAAACCTCAATAGAAGCTTCAAATGAAAATATGACGTGACAAGTGAAGTTTATTCATAAACAAATTTCGAGAGGATCACGTGCTTATGATTGTTCCCAGCTGTTACAGCTTCAGCTAATGACCGATTATCCAATTGTATGATTCCTAACTCTCTATAAATAACCAAAGTTTTCTTATCTCAACATCTTCGTCTTGAAGAACCCCCCCCACCCATCCACTTCTACTTTCCCTCCTTTCAGATGGGCGACACGGCGGCCCAGTGACTAGCACTGTGGCCTCACAGCAAGAATGCCTCTGGTTAATTCCCTACTAAATCAGGTGGCATTTCTGTGCGGAGTTTTGCTTGTTCTCCCCGTGCTCGCGAGGGTTTTCCCCGGGCTCTCCGGTTTCCTCCCACGGTCCAAATAACAAGCACTAAGTTACTTAAAAGCACAATTGATATTATAGCCAAGCTCTTAACGAATACACCTCTCCTCAGTTCACCACTAGCTGGAAATAAGCCGAGGGGGAGTTCATCGAGATCTACCTGAGCTCAAACTCTCCTCTCGCCCTGCAAACGGGAGGGAGCCCAGGGCTCGAGGATCTTATGAGCTCAGGGCTCTCTCCCGGGACAGCATGCCAAACAAGCTTTATAATCAATCATCAGCTAAGTGTGAACTCTTGAAAAATTAAATTGAGTACATATATGAATGGTCAGAATGACCACTATGTCCATTCTAACTAGAAGTTATTCTAGTAGTTCCACTGTTAAATGGTTTTGATGGTTCGTTTGTTGAATTTAAGTTACATTGCAACTAATTCTCAAAAGATTATAAGTAAACTGTTAGGTTGGGGTTAGGGTTGGGGTTAGGGGTAGGGTTAGTGTACATTGACATGTATTTGCAAAGTTTCTTATAGTCAATTAAATGTCTGTTGAATGTCATTGTCAACAGATATTTAGTAGACAGTTTACTAATATTCAAATGGACCATCGAAATAAAGTGTTACCATTAGTTATGTACATTTACATTTATATAGTGCTTTTCTGGACACTCAAAGCACTTTATACATCTTTGGGTGGAATATCCTCATTCACCACCAACAGAAGTAATCAAATTGCTTGTAATAGATTTTCATTGTCTGTTTACTTGGTTTATATTTTTAGCTGCAAAAATATCACTGCAAAGTATGATATGACCCTTCAACTGTGTTTTATTTAAATAATAGATGGATTGTGCTGTGTTATTTCTTCAAAGTAAGTGTTTCAGCCTCATTGCTTGTCAGGTACATGTGAGCTGACTGATAAAATGAAGGACAGGAGGATATTGGAAATCAAAGCTGTCTTTCTTTTTAGACTGATCTGATGACCATGTAATAATAACTTATTCCAAAGTTGAAATTCTGAAAAAAAAAAGAAAAAAAAAAGGATTGATTTAGTCTAAGAATTTAGACTTTTATCTCACAATTTTCACATTCTAGCTTGCAATAAGGAGTCTCATTCCAACTTTATTTTTCACAATACTTAATTTAAAACAGCATTGTATATATTTAAATATATACCCTCTTTGTATATTGCACTTTTGACTTCTATTTTTCTCAAAATTGCTACTTTATTTCATCCAGTCCTTAATTTTTTTTACCTTTGAAGTTTGAGTTGTATGATTAAAAATCTCTTCAATGTTTATTAGGGCTTTCTATTGGTCTTAAATGTCTGTTTTATTACATTTTCAATGTTCCTATTTTATATAATAGTTAGTAAATGTAATAAAAATGTAGGTAATTGTTCTTTATTGTTTGTTTTGTTGTTGTTGTTGTTGTTTGGCACATTTACATAATTAAATTTATATTCCATGTGGAGCATTGTGATCTAAACTCTAAATTTGTAATCTGTAGTCCATGCAACATATCATATTTAGCTCTTCTGTTTTTGTGAATATGCATCTGCTTCATGAGTGTATCTGTTTTATCACTGATAATAATTATAAGAAAACTAAAATCTCTCCAGGCTTAATTTACCAATTATTAAAACACGATTACGTTTGTTTTATCACCATTAGCAAAGGCTCAAAATCAGTTTGTGTTAGGTCAGTCGCTCCACTCAAAACGGGACTCTGCAGAATTGCGAAAACATTCATTTAAATCATTACGATGTGCCCAGATTCTATTTTCCAATTTAGCTAATAAAGTGCATAAATGATTCATGGCAGACGCATACATAATTCATAATTGGATTACCACTTGACGGAGTGGAAGTTATTGGTTGTGAAGATACACGTGCAGATGCTAATTCTTGAATTCATTTGTGTAGTCTGCTTTATTGGCACAATGCTCTGTGAGCTGTGCTGCACTGCTGCGTCTGATTACCAGGCTGCATTAACACGTTGTTACAGCAAATTATCTCTTTCCTGGGACAGGCCAGACATTAGTGATGGCCGCAATATGCATTTGCCTTTAAAACTTAAGGGGGTGATTTAATTTATTGAAAGTGTCAGATGGCCCCAGTAAGTAATTATTTCAAACACCCTGAAGATGGCAGCTAATATATTCCAGCACTGTAGGGAACACATTGTGACTAAGCTGTCCTTTCCTCTGTCCATCCGAATAAACTGTCCTCACAAAATCAGAGTTCTGCAAACCATATGGAGCTGTGCGTCAGGGAGATTATCCAGAAAAAAAGTGAGTATTCACTTGCATTGACTTAGATTAGTTGGGGGAGTAACCATTGTTACATTGCAGAGTATTTATTGTTGTTATATTGCTACATATGCACTAGTTTGATGTTTTGCTATACTCTAATTAACACATTAAACCTTGCCAGACTCTCGATGATTAGCATTAAAGGGATAGTTCACATAAAAATGTAAATTATGTTATAACTCCTTGTATGTTGTTTATATTGACAACCCTTTTCAACCGCTGTTTTTGCACCATTGACTTCCATTATAACCACATTTTTTGAAAAGTCTTGACACCATATAATCATGCATTCTTGATTGTTGGTGGTTCTCCCTGTTGGAATGAGGTCAAGTTTGTAATTTTTACTGTTTAAAGAAATAATGTGTAGGACACAATCACACAAAGTTCAGTTGTATATAATATATACTTTTTATTATACAAATTTAAAATGCTATATCAGAAATCAGAAAAATGTGGAAATCAGAAAACGTGGTTTCTAAATTTACTTTGATTTGTATTTCATTGCAGACGATACAATAGGACAATATTTAATGTGCTTCTCACGATTTTTCTTTTTCTTTTTTTTTAAATAAAATAAACACATATTCCAATTTTGGTTCTTGCAACACATTTCAAAAAAAGTTGGAACAGTAAAGCATTTACCACTTTGTAATGTTGCCATTCCTTTTCACAACACTTAAAAAGTGTTTAGGCACTGAAGACTCCAAATGATGAAGTGTTTCTGGTGCAATTTTGTCCCATTCTTTCTGCAAACAAGTCTTAAAGTGAGCAACAGTACGGGGTCTTCGATATCGCATTTTGCACTTTAAAATGCACCACAGATTCTCTTTTGGAGACAGTTCAGTTCAGTCCAGTCAAGTCGTCACCTTAGAATTATAAGGTTCGATCTGACATTTTTGTCAAAATTGAGTTATTGACATATTCTTATTGAATGACAACTTTTTTACATTATGGGACATTTTTTTTAATAAGTTGTTTACATTTTAAGACTTTTTATTCAAAATGTTTTAATCAAATGTTACACACACACTGTTTGCTATGGAATGCAAAAACTTTGAAGCTCAACACCTCAAAATCATTCAGAACGCAGATAGAACCTTATAATTCCAAGGTGACGAAGTACCTGTATTCTCTTCCTTTGCAGCCAAGACTTTGTCATGAGTGCAGAATGTGGTTTTACACTGTCTTGTTAAAATATGTATGGGCGTCCCTAGAAGACAACATATTGTGATCTCTATGCATTTTTCAGCATTAATGGTGTCATCACAGAAGTTATCTTTTATGACAGACCCTGGCTTTTGGAATTGTTGCTGATAACAGTCTGGACTTTTCTTCTTCGGTCTAGAGCACAACGGCATCCATTTGTCCCAAAAATACCTGAAATGCATTTATGCAGGCACTTGAGGATGTAACTATGTATTGTGGCACTTGAAAAAGGTTTGCCAAAGTAGTCCTGAGCCCATGTAGTGATATCACTTAGAGATGAATGACAATTCTTGATGCAGTGCTGCATGAGGGATCGAAGATCATGACTGTTTAGCTTAGGCTTGCGCCCTTGTCCTTTACGTACTGGAATTCCTTGAATCTTTTAATAATGTTATGCACTGTTGGAAGTGAAACACCCAAATGGTGGTGAGGTGTGTGTCGCAGATGAAAGTGAAGAGGGTTGGGGAGTCGCAGAAAAAAGTGAAAGTGAAAAGCGGACGGGAGAGGAGGGTGGTTGAGGAGTGGGATCGGTAAAATGAGGTGCCGGATCAGATTGCAGAGGTGCAGGATCCAGATCCGGCATGTTCCGCCACAAAATTAAGCCCTGAGTCTAGACCTTATGAAAGTGACCAGACAAAACATGAAATATTTGGTAACATTTTATTTCGATGGTCCATTTGAGTATTAGTAGACTGTCTACTTAGGCCCAATCCCAATTCTACCCCTTAGCCCTTACCCTTACCCCTAGCCCTCGTTTTGCGCGTTCACGTCAAGGGGTAGGGGTGTCCCAATTCTCTTTAGCTTGAAGGCGTAGGGCTAAGGGCAAGGAGTATACACCCCTTCAACGAAGATTTTTCAGGACCACACTTAAAACGGAGGGGTAAGAAAATTTCCTAGAATGCACCTGCCACAACGGCAGGATAGCTGAACCCGGAAGTAAGGAGATCCACAAGTCAGTATTTTTTGTCATTATTACAGATTTTTACAACAAACAAACATATGTTTTAATATACTCATAACCACGTTCATGTTTTACTGTCATGTTTTTAAAAAACCCCACAAAATATATATATATTTTTTTTTATGAACGCAAAATTTCACGATCTATAATCCATAATCATAACTCCAGTTCAGCAGTCCCAGAACATTCTGACACACAATGACATTACTGTCAGTAATGTCTAGTGTCTGGTAATGAGCTTTTTACAGTGTCTGCTATAATGTTAATGTTGTTTTTGTGTGTTACATAGATGAGTATGGCCACAGAGTAAATGTTATGATACACAAGGAGACCCAAATGCGAGAGTAAAGTAAAAAGGAGTTTAATGTTAGAATGCAATCCAACAAGGCTCAATATATCAGAGTTCGTGAATGAGGCGATGGAGAAAGCCAGTGGTAACTTCTCAAGGAGACGTTGCAACTACACAGCTGAGGGTAATTTCAGACAACAGAGCAGGAAGTAACAGTCACAGTCAAAGCCCATAGATGATCACATGAGGAACAGTTCAGGAAGCAGGCAATAGCCACAGAAGATAACATCCACAAAGATTGAGGGTTACAGCGACTCACCATCAGCATGTACATGAACGGAGCCTGGAGACACAAACACAAGAGGGAACATAACAGACTGACAAAAACGAGACGTGAACACTGGACTTAAATAGCTGCGCTAACACCAAACAGCTGCTGTCGCTAATCAGCCCACATGACCACACAGCTGACGGGGAAAGAAAACAGACAATCAAACAACACACTCACGCCAACACAGGTACAGCCACAAGCGCCCACAGACACACAGATGCCTGAACCGTGACAGTAAATGCACAGTACAGTTCTGATCTTATCGCCACATTGGATCGTTATGATAACATAATATATGCCTTCAGTGATTTCCTTAAGATAAACACCAAAAAAATAACACAACTTGAATAACTACAGTAGTCGTGATCTTCTTATCTCATATGAAGCAAGAGATCGCGATGACATGATGACGTGTGCAGGTGTTGAAGTGCTGTCCCAATTCTTACGGGTAAGTTTTGAAGCCCTTCCCCTTAACCCTCAGTTGTAAGGGCCAAGGGGAAAGGGAAGGGGAAAGGGTAGGGGTACAAAAATAGAATTGGGATTGGGCCTTAATATCTGTTGATACTGACATTTAGCTGACTATAAAAAACTTTACAAGTACATGTCAACTTACACTAACCCTACCCCTAACCCCAACCTAACAGTCTACTTATAATCTAATGAGAATTAGTTGCAATGTAACTTAAACTTAACAAACGGACCATCAAAATAAAGTGTGACAAAATATTTTGTGCTCATATTGTTTGCAATGAAATACAAGACAAAGTGGATAGTTCATGTAAAAATCATTTACTTTCCCTTCACCATATTTCCAAACCTGTTTTTTCTTCTTCTGTTGAACACAAAATAATATATTTTTGGTAGGGAACCTATAACTATTGACTTCAATAACATTTGTTTTCCCTACTCTGGTCAATGGTTCTAGGTTTTCAGCTTTCTTTACAATATCGCCTTTTGTGTTCAGCATAAGAAAGGAACTCATAAAGCTTTAAAACCACTTGAGGGAGAGTAAATAGTGACTAAATTCTTAATTATTAAATAGATTATATATAGTATATAGTATATAGAAGATTAGCACATTAAATTTAATTACACTACAACAACTAAACAGCAATTTTACAATACCTTTATTCCATGAATAAAAACAAATATCAAAAGCACATCTGCATCATTTTTGACTGCATCATTCTACTCATCTTTTTTTAATACGTTGGGTTTAAAAATATATTTGTTGTAGTAAATACTTTATGCATCCAAAGCAAAATTGAATGTACTGTACCCACACTGATAAAATTATATACTTTAAGAATTATTACTGCATGTGTGTTAATCTGTTATTGTTTATTATATACATTGTGTAATAAGTTACACAATATTGAACTTAATGTTTTACTGTAAGTCCATTCAACATAATATAAGTTAAAATGACAAAACATTTTAAGGCAGTGACCAGTTTTTACCATGCATTGTAATCGCAAACTCAAAATGCATGATTTTTAGATTGTTGTGCTGTATTATGCTGTTCTTTTTTGGAGCTCAACAGATAACTATCACAATGAAATATCAATAGAAAAGATCATTGTGAATGTTCTCCAAAAACTGTAGCTTTGTGTTCCTCAAACACCACTGCATACAAGTTAGACTGACATTTTCAGTTCATTTTATAAGGATTTGCTGAAATGCGCTTTTGTTTTTATGACTTTGGTTTATCCCTGCTGCCAGTCAAGCATTTTTACAGCACACTGTCACCTTTATTTCTGCACTTATGACACAATAAAGTCTGTCATACTTGTGCATACTTCTCTTTAAAGCCTTCTGGCTGCAGGCCGAACTTCATCTGGACAGCTGGAGATCATAACATACATTCATCTCCACAAAGATCTGTAATTAATCCAAGCTGTCTGTCAGAATCTGACAATTAAGTCACCCTGCTTTCCTCCACATGTGACATGAAAAAAGCCTTCCACACCTGTCAGTAACTTTAAAGTGTCTATTTCCGCCCGACAAACAGGGTTAGCTCTTTTAATGGGCCCGATAATAATGGCCCCTTTAACATTCATGAGAAAAATCCTCTATTATCTATTGATTCAGTCGCACCCAGCATCTTGCTGACTTACGCCTCTCCCTAATTCCCATTACCGGGAACACTGTACCCTTATCAAGAGAAACAATAAGCCAGTTGTCAGTGCAAGCAGAAAATATGAGGAAGCATCTGCTCGGTCCAGGAACTCATGACTCTCTGATGTAAAAAAACATTAAAAAAAAAAAAAAACATAAGACGCTTCAGCCTCCTCCTGTGGAAGTCCTCTCAGTGACCTCTGGCTCCATGTGTGTGTGTGTAAATATGATGGTCGTGCAGATAAATCAGAAGACTAAATCAACCTGGTCTCATATGGGTGGGGTTTGGAAGGTTGAGGGGACGAGGGAGGCCCAAAATAGAGGCCGGCTCTTCACCCATAAAGCTGTCTGTGAGATATGTCTCTCGCCATGATGGCATCCGATTCTTTCCCCCCTTCAATACCGCCTGCTATCTCCTTCCTCCTGCTATGTCTTTGTGCTCTTTAAGACAAAGGGTAATAAAGCTATAAATTGTGTGTCCTGCAGAAGGTATAGACATTCTGTCTCAGGACTGCTGTTAGAACTGCCATAAAGCACCCTCAAAGTCATAGATAAAGATTTAGAGTTATTTAACATCCTCCTCCAGCACTAAATCAGAGTGATAAGAGAATTAAGTGATGGCCATAGGTTCTTTGTCCTTAGTCTATTGATTTTTTTTTTACCTCCAGAAGGATCCAGTATGTTATAATTATTGAGTGTTGGATTTGATTCAGGTGTACAGAGCGGAGAGGGCGACATCTTCGATTTTTAACAGGCCTAAATGAAAAAGCACCCAATTTTATTCATTTGCAAATGTGCTTTAAGTGACCCTTCGGTTTAGATGTACGTTGTTATTATTATTCCGCAACAGGTGGTTTGTTTGCAGTTCCTTTGCTGCTCTATTTATACTACACCGTTACTAGAAAGATTTGAACTGGACCTATATTTTGTGTGTAAAAGAAATGAATACTTTGATTGAGCAAGTTTATAATGTTGCAAAACAGTTGTATTTCAAATAAAGGTTTTTTATACAGACAAAATTATTAGCCCTGCTGTTCATTTTTTTTTATTATTATTTAACACATTTTTAAACGTAATAGTTGTAATAATTAATTTCCAATAACTAATTGCTTTCTCTGCCATGATGACAGTACATAATATTTTTCTAGTTATTTTGCAAGATACTAGTTTTCAGTGCAAGCCTTTTTACTATACTTAATTATAATTAGCTTAAGGTTATTGTATAACAGTGATTTATTCTGTAGTCAGTCGAACAAAAATTAGGTAACTCTATTTTCATATACAATTCTCAACATTGTTACGTGATGTGACGATGACAACGGAGGCGAGGATCCAATTGCAAATTATTTATTGCAGTCAGTATAGCGGCGGTCAATCAGGGGCAAACAGATGTATATAGGTAATCCAAAATCGTGGTCTATAGACAGGCGGAGGGTCAATAGGCAGGCGGCAGGCATGGACAAAACAAATAGCAAGGCAAGGTCAAAAACAGATAAACAGGAACAAAGAAAACACGTTGTATGTCACAGAAAAGATGAACAATACTCAGCAACAGTGAGTGTTACTGAGTGGCTTAAATAGAGAGTGTACTGAGTGGTGAGTGGCTTCAGCTGGGAGTCTCTAATCAGTGGTGACTTGAAGCAGGTGAGTGTGAGTGCTGCATGAGTGGAGATGTAGTCCTTAACATGGCTGATTTGTAGTTCATGGAAGTAAGTGTGAACCAGCGATCTCTGATAGAGGAGAGATCGCTGGTGATCGTGACAAACATAAGTAAACAATGAACTATTTTGCCTTAATATACTCCTAAGTTGCTGGTTATAAATAATTATTTAGGTAGAAGTTGGGATTAGGTATTGGGTAGGTTTAGGAAACAGTTCTAAACAATCAATATCTTAATAATAGGCAGGTAATTAGAGACTGTTTAATAGTGAGAATTGGTACTTAAACTAAAGTGTCACCAAATATTCTTAAAGGGGATAATAATAGTTTTGTTCCTCGCCACTGTCGCCACTGGCTTGCTTGGTTTGGGACTTCTTGAGCTGAGCATCGAAGGATTTGCTCTTCAGTGTTTGGACTTTCAGCATTGAAAATTAAACCACACTGAACTGAACTAAATTAAGCTTCAACTCTGAAAACTGGACTGACACAGTTTCAATTTACTGGAACTTCTACTGTATGTTAAGCTGCTTTGTCACAATCTACATCATAAAAACACTATAGAAATAAAGATGAATTGAATACTAATATTGACCTTAAACACTGACCTAAAAAAAGTGAAGAAAAAAATAAAATCTTTCTAAATATGACAGTAAATGTCTTTGCTCACCATTTATATTTCACTCTATTTCACTTGGAAAATACTTGAAGAAGAACTAATCATATTGCCTTCAACAATAAACTGGGCTTCAGAACAAAAACTCTGGGAAAAAAAAAACAAACAATGGCAAGACAAACTGAAAAACTGAACTGATAAAAAAAAAACACTCGTTGATAAAGTAAATACTACTATCTATGACTAGATAAAATAATATAATTAATAATTATTAGCAGATGATACATATTTAGAGTCAGTTCCTCCCTAAAACTAAACTAAATAAATAATAATAAAAATTAGAAAATGCAGTAGCAGTTTAAAACAGTTGTCCATTCATTAATGTTAGTTAACGTGTTTATAAACAGAGAACAAACAATATTTATGTGCAGCATTTAATAATAGTTTACTAATGTGTTATTAAAATCCAAAGTTGTGCTTGTTAACATTAGTATATTTTCATTTACTAATGTTAAAAGAATTCAGAAATACTGTAATGAATGCATTGGTCATTGTTTGTTCATGATAGTGAACACATTATTTTCAGTATTAGCTAATAAACCCTTATTTTAAAGTATTAAAGATAGTAGTACAAAACAATGTGTCAAAAAAAGTAAGTTCATATACAATGTTACTGAGAAATTTAAAAGAAGAACAACAACAAGAATAAAGTTTGTAAAATAATGAAGATGGAAACAGAGCCCGAAATAAAACTGTGTCAGATCACTTCCTATGTTTAAAGGCTGTTTTACGCAAAGACATTAAGTCTAGACCCTCCAAGATGTTGGGCATGTCTCAGTAAGCACATACAGTAGGAGTGATTAAGTAGACCGGAGGCCTTCATTTCACATGCCTTTAATCTCCATAAACAAGCCCATTATATGTGATGGCTCATCAATACGAGTAGCATTGAAATAAATAGACACTGAAGAGTGATGTCATAAACGCAGGCTCATTGACGGATTGAGGATAGCAGTCACGGCGCTGACCTCAATCAGAATTAGTGCACTGACAAACGGAGTGATCAGCAGCGGTCATAAACGCGCCACTGTAAATCACTTCGACTCCACGTCTCCCACACAGCTAGTTTATTGCGTCTACTGTCAAGTGGAGCTCATTGTCTTCAGGCAACAGGGTGCCCGTGTGTTTTCCTGGCTGCAGAATAAAGAGAAACAGAGCTCTGTTGTCTGGCGTTTGGAACTGTCAGCCATGTGCCACTCACAAGAGTGTGTTCACCAGGGAGAGACTGCTATCCAACTGTCTTCATGTACCTGCTAATTCCTGTTTCTCCTGCTCGGCTGAGCAGGACTCCCATCACCGGCGGCCCCAGGCAGCTCTGATACTCAACCCCCACTTAATGCTTGACAGTTGGCTTCTTAACAGAGATGCCAGGAATATAATTAAATCATATTTACCTTTGATTCAGAGCCAGCTTTGTAATTAATTAATTCACCCAGGGTGTGTTTGAATTACATCGCTATGACAAGCGGTAGTACTTTGCGGGGCCCAAAATCCACTTCTGTTCTGGTTGCTGCTTCAGAGAGTGAATCAGCAGAGTAATAATGACCTCTGTGTGCGGGCTGGCTCTCATCAGGTTGAGTGGCTCTGCTTTAGAGGCTAATGTCTATAGACAGGGGGATTCTTACACGTTCGTGTAGCCCTTTAATTTTCTCTGACCTTTCGCTGTGAAGTGGGAAGAGTATTCCGGCTGACACTGTCATCACGAGTGGCCAAAAATAGCAGTGGAGATCCACAACATCTGCATGATGAGTCTAGACGCAGGCCGCCGAGCCCGCCAGACCACATGCTTCAAGGCCATGGACGCATTTTGGAGAGGGCAATCAAGTCCTTTTTAGATACGCAGCATTTCAGACATACAACATAGACTTCGAATGACAAGCACTGCAAGACTGCAAGGTTTTGTCCATATTATGTTACTGTGTAGGACCACTGTTAAAAAATATGTTAAATAACAGTTTCCATATTTTTTGATTCACAAGTGTTTTTCTTTATTTATGGTTATGAATTGTATTATGGGATCTGTGCTGTTGTCAACTTTTGATGTTAAAAACACACATCTACATTTTTCCAAAGCGACCTTTCTTGACATTTTAGTAGCTTGAAATAATATAAAGAATAAGAAATAGTATATAGAGAAATGAGTCTGTCAAACAACAGAAAATGTACTGGCAGTTTATCACTATTATTATTAAGTTTTTGTACCTTAAAATGCAACACCAACACAGACAATATATCACTTTAAGCCATTAAAAATGTTAATCAAAGTCACTTTTTTCTAAGGGCGACACGGTGGCACAGTAGGTAGTGATGTCGCCTCACAGCAAGAAGGTCGCTGGTTCGAGCCTCGGCTGGGTCAGTTGGCATTTCTGTGTGGAGTTTGCATGTTCTCGCTGTGTTCGTGTGGGTTTCCTCCGGGTGCTCCGCTTTCCCCCACAGTCCAAAGATATGCGGTACAGGTGAATTGGGTTGGCTAAATTGTCCGTAGTGTATGTGTGTAAATGAGCATGTATGGATGTTTCCCAGAGATGGGTTGCAGCTGGAAGGGCATCCGCTGCCTAAAACAAATGCTGATAAGTTGGCGGGTCATTCCGTTGGGGCGACCTCGGATTAATAAAGGGACTGAGCCAAAAAGTAAATGAATGAATGAATGACTTTTTTCTTACTTTTAAAGATTAAAAGTTTTTGGGAGAAAGATCTGGGTCTCATCATGCAATTTAAAAGCATTTTAAATGAAGAGATGAATGGGGAGATGAATCCTAACATATGGAAAACTGCTTATTTACTAATCTTGATATTTTTAACAGTGTATTTTTATTCTAGAATAGAAATTTGGGCAATTAAATAGTAGCCTATTGTAACGACCTTTTTGTAGTGATCTCCAAGTACTACTTCTCTAACCACAATAAATATTTAGGAAAAAAAAAATCTTAAATATTGGAGAGAGGTCTGGATGCAGACCTGGTGCAATCTGAGCTGCATTCAATGCTTTTTAATGGGCTCACCTAACCCCACCTCTAACTCTACCCCTTCACAATGACGTCACTAGCTCCATTGAGTGCATTGAGTCTGACATTGCATCACCGAGAGATGCAATCTCAGCTTGCATTATAAAGGCTGCATCCAGATACTATCGAAATATTCAGTAGATATTATATAATCTGTTGTAACAAGTCTGAAGTAATAATATATATAATCTGTAGTAACAGAGAAAGGTAACAACTTCTAATAGTCACAAGTTTTTATCAAGTTTAGGGATTTAGGGTGCTTTCACACTAGCACTTTTGATCTGTACCCGGGTTCATTTGACGTCAAAGTACGGTATGTTTAGCTAGTTTGAACATGTCTTCTGAACTTGGATGCGCACCTGTGAACCATACCCGAGACCGCCTGAAAGAGGTGGTCTGGGGTACGGTTCACATCTGATGTCAATGCAATCGTACCAAACAATGAAAGTGAACAGCCAAATGTTCAACCAACTTTAGTTTTTAATAATGTTCATTTGTGTGTTTGTCTCTGTATTACCTACCTTGGTGACAAGCGGGACTGACCCAGTGCAAACAGTGATAATGTCTGCTTGTTTTCATCAAAAATGACATTGCGTAATGCTCTGAATATTTTTTATTTATTTTTTTGAGGCAGATAGACGCATGTGACTCTCTGTAAAGTTTCAGTAAAAGCAGAATGACCGTGATATGCAGACGTCTGCATTTTAGTTACAGCTATACACAAAACAGCAGCTCGATAACGCAAGCGTACAGGGGTTCAGAAGGAAAAAAGACGGTGTGAACACAAACCAGCCGAGGTGGCGGCAAGGGGAGACAATCGAACTTGGGTTCGGTCCAGGCAATTGAACCAAGTGTGAAAGCATCCTTAGTGTTCCCTGGATCTGTCCTTCTAATGAAGATTGGAAAACAGCACCACAAACTTGTGTGGTTGAACGACAGCTATATACCTGTGTGTTTAGAAGCAGTTTGGCAGATGGCGCTAAATAGTTTATGAACGTGACCAAAACAGTCAAGTCCCTGTGTACAGTGTCTTTGTGATGCTTAAATAATCTGGGAAATGTGTAACAGCTGGCATGAAGTAATTAATGCAATGGATTGTGGGAATTGGAGTCCAGGTGTCTGGCAGATAAGACTGATGTGGTGCCCCCTTGTGGAGCTCATAGGCATTCCAGCTGGTGACCATGCAGTATAATCTATAGCTCTCAGTTCATACAGCATTCTTTGGGAATCTGTCCATCTTTAGATGCCATTCTGATTATTTACAGCAATAGTTTGATATTATTTTGATCTCTTTAACTTTTGTTAACGCTTTAACCTGTTAGCCAGTTAACCTGTTAACTTGCTTCTGGGGATTTACGCCTACCTAAATTTAAACATTAACAGTTCTTGACCCCTACTAGATAAGGTTGGAAAGAAGACACTTTATACTTTACTTATTCGTCACAATTTTCCCATTGATAAACAACTAGTTAAAACTGCTGCTTGAGGATTGTAGCTTTGGACTGATGTATATTTTGTCGAGTACTCATATTCATTTTGATCTATTCATAAAACAGTGGCATGTACAAAAACAGTGCCCAGTGGGTCCACATCCTGACGCTGGCTAAGAGGTTAATAGTTATCACTCCTAATTTTTGGTTATCACTCTTCCACTTGCGTAACATCCCTACAAAGGCAAAGTGCATTTAACTGCACAACCACTAAAGCTTGAACATGCAATTTAAGGTTTTTATAGCAGCCAATTGTTGCAAATAAGTTGTTGGTAGATTATTGGTTTAGTGTCTCTGAATCAGGAGCCTTTGTCACAAGCATGCCACAAAGCCCATTTTAGGCCTTGAATCAATTTTGACCAAAAGTGTATTTACTGCTTTGCGTTTGGATGGCAGTCCAGTTCTAGCCAACGTGGGTCAGACAACGTATTTGTTTAAACAGATTTAGAAACAGTTGTGGCTAGTTAGTTTCTCCAGCACTGCATCAAACTATTGTAGTCCAGTTGTGAGATATGTCTTTATAAACACACCCCTAAATTGCAGTCGGACAAACAGGGTAGTAAAATAAACAGAAAAAATAAAAGTAGTCTAGGATTTACTATGCTTTTAACCAAGTAATAGTGATAGCTGCTCATTCTTTACATATAGTATCAGTATAATGAACAAACGTGTAGGTATAAGGGAACAAACTGTAATGCTTGGGTAACAAGGGGGTAACAACCAGATATGCAACACGCAAAGTACCGCGTAAGTATATTGATTTTACAGTGTACT